>MU227941.1:1427129-1449722 GCA_018584345.1 Thuja plicata | reverse complement strand
TAGCACAAGGATACAACAAGCTACAGACATCTGGGAAGGATTATACAACTGCGTGTAACAAAATTTTGCAACCGAACATAGGTGGCAGCTGATTAACACGGTTTGTCTTTTCGTGGCTTAACCATATCTGATCCATCCTTTTTGCTTCCCATCTATTCTTCTTTGACGGTAGGCCAATCAAAAGGAAACAACTTTCCACCTCACCTGGCATCCATGGCAGCTCTAGCCTCAGACACGTATTTAGCCCTGTCTCTTTTCTATTTTGGACCATGTTGTGCTCTGTTTGCTGTTTCTTCATTTCTGGAAAGATCCTTGCTAGTGAGCGACGCATTCCTGCTATTCACTTGGTCGCATACTCGCCATCCTTTCTTGCTCAACTTTTCATCTTCTGCGAGTGAGCGATGACCTAGCTCTTGACTTCATTTCATGTCTATCGCGCACTCGCAAGCTTTTATGCTTTGGCTCTTGGGTTCATGCAACTGAGCGATATTCATTTCCTTACTGACTGCTCTGCCTAGTCGCGAGTTGTTTTTCTTTCTTCTCTGTTGATCGGTGACTGAGCGATGACCTTCTTCTTTTGGCTCATCGCACACCCGCGCTTGACTTTTCTTTCACCTTCATTGACTGGCGACTGAGCGACTAAATTAAATCTCTTTGTCGCGGGCCTCTGTCACTAACCATGGTTCCATCTCAAGACTTGGCGACAATGTGCATTCTTAACCTTTGGCTGACCTGGGTTACAATATGGCGATCATGCGACATATCTGAAATCAAAGTTGCGCATAGTTAACATTAACTCGTCATTGATTCTGAGACCTTGCGACTAGCCGTCATCCTTAACCATCACGGTTATCTCCTTGTCGCCAAAGGCTTAATCTTTGTTTCAAGACTACGCGACAATGCTTAGTCTCCAAGTCGGGGGATATAAGTCTTTAATGTTCAATCTTACCTTAACAGGTCATAAGCGCCCTTTTTCACTTCTGACGACTGCGCGACAGACCTTAATCGCCAAGTTGGGAGAACTTTTTCTGTAGGGCACCTTTCTTCTCAGACACTGCGACCACCGTTTGATCTTTCTATTCTTTCATCTGACGGTCGTCATTTAATCGCTGAATGTTTCTACCTGCCCTTAAATCATTTCCAGACATCGCGAAAAAAGGCAAAGCACCTTAGTTTCAAAGTCGCTGAATGCACTTTTTCCTTCTGGCGACATCCCGACTGAGCATTACTGCAAACCACAGACGGTCAGTCGCGAAGTCTGAACTGAAATCTCTTAACCGCTATCCCATTCCAAGACCACGCGACTGAAGGCATTGCTTAACTGTCAACTTTGACTGATCTGGCGACAAAGCGACAAAAGGTAATCGCTGAGTCTGGGAACAATTTCTTAACCGCTAAGATTTTGCCGCGATCACCCGACTAAGCAGTGGGTCCCTCCTTCATAAAGCTTTATGACATGGTTATCCCGCGACTACCCGACTGAAAGAAATCGCTGAATCTCAGAAGGCAAAAGGAATATGCTGATTTTGAATGAGACTACGTGACATAAGGAAAAAGCAAAGTCGGGGAGAGATATGGAATATTCGCTCAAGGTAACGCGACGAGGCGACTTGGATTAAAACACATGCCCTTAGTGGATGGAAAAAGTAACAGCAAAATAGAAGCATGACTTAGGGTTTTAATTTCTTTTTGGTGGTAAAGCATGGAATTTGAAATAAGAAAGCCCGGGAAAAACAAAAGACCTAGAAATTCAAATTTTTACAAAGCAGTGCTAACATCCTCAATAGTGATTATTGTGAATAGAAGTGTATGTCCCTGTTCATGACCTTATTTTTGGATAGATGTGTTTATCCCTATCCAAAATTAATGCAATACCTTGGATAGATGTGTTAGTCCCTATCCTTGGTTCTATGGGTAGAAGTGTTTGTCCATATCCTTGGATGAGAGAGGACAGTAAGCCTAGTGAGGATAATTCCACTATTTCTACTCACACCTCATATCATTTGATGAGCTACTATGTGTGGTCATCAAGTATTCATGTACTTTCACCCCATGTTCGCACTAAGGGGGTGTTGGAAATTAGTGTTCACATAGAGCGTGTGAAGTAGAATGAGTTAAAGTAAAAAAAAAAACACTTAGTATTTATAGAGATTAGGAATATTAAATATTTGTTAGGATAGTTAATCATATGTACAAAACTATTTTGTTGTATGCGTGAGTTTGGTTTAGTTGTTAAAATAACTCACAAATATAGGGGAGTAATTATAAGAGGTTTGCTATTGCGTAGGATACAGAATCCTATATAAATATGTGATAAGTATTGAATGAAAATAAGTGAAGTGCGACATTATTTTATATATAATTATTATGCTTCCTTTGCCTGAGATTTTCTCCCAACTTCTACCAATTTAGTTAGATAATAAGTGAATTCTAGAATATATTCCTTAGTTTTGGATGGTGGATCTATGGATCCTATAAATTCTATCCCTAATTTATCAAAAGGGGCTAGGACTAATTGAGTATGCAATGACATTTAATATGTTTTTTAAGGTCTCTCCATTCATTGACATCTATCATATTACCTTGTATATTTACTAAATCCTTATGCAGATATGGTCATTAGTAACCAATATTCAATGCTTTCATGGTTGTTATTTTAGCTACAAAATTACCCCCAGGTGGTTCATCGTGACCAACTTGAAGAATATCATAGATCTCAACTTTTGTAATGCATCTCCTCGTGAGATTGTTATATCCAGTGTAGTATAGGTAGAAAGATATTTAAGAGTATGGAAAACTCTTTTTTGTTAGTTGACATTTCTCTTTAGGAGATAAATAAATTGAGGTCCTTCATAATACTACATAATTTGCAATATTAGCATACCACAAGGTATGTGTTTTTAGTGCAAAAAATTGTTCATCTCAAAAGGATTCATCTATGACAGGGTCTTCTCCTTTTTCACTAGTCAATCTAGAAAAGAAAATTGAAATTACATTGGCCCTACTAGGTTTATATATTATGGTGATATCAAATTCTTTTAGCAACAATAACCATCTGACTAACCAACCACTATTGATAATTTTGTTCATTAGGTACAATATGTCTGAATATTTGATATCTAGTAATGTAGTGTTTGAACTTTTTGATGGCACAAATGACTACTATCCTCTCTTTTTTTATGATTGCATAGTTAAGTTCAATGGATTGCATGTTCTTACTGATATGGTAAATAGTGTAGTCAATGCCCAATAATGTTCCAACTACATGATTTGAAGCATTGATATGAATGTGGAGTGGAAGATTCATGTTTGGTCCTCTTAAGATAGGTGCTTCCATTAGTAAATTCTTGAGTGACTAGAAAGTTGTCTAACAATTAATAGTCCAGTCAAAGTCCATGTCTTTAGTCAACAAAATGAATAATAGAGCAACAATTTTACTGATCTTGTAGTAATTGGCATGTCATAGGAAGCTTCTTACATCTTTTTTTTATGAAATAGGCAGGTTCTTGATTACTTCAATCTTCACAAGGTCAACCTATATTCTCCTCTTAGAAACATAAGGGTCCTAGAGTATTATGTCTTGCATCATAATAAATTACTTCTCATTGCTCAATGATAGATTGTGATCTCGGCATCTCTGTAGGACCTTCTACAAGTTTTTTAGAGCTTCTTTATAAGTGTCACCATCTGTGGTTAAATAATCCATATAGACCTCCATTTAAACACGAGTAAGCTCATAAAGTATATTAAGGATTTCTCTTTGAAATGTTGCAGGGGCATTGAAGAAGCCAAAGGGAAGTACTAGATATGCATACATCTCCCATGGACAGTTGAATTTGATATTTTCCTAGCCTTCTCGAGCTATTTTAATTTGATTGTAGCCACTAAACTCATCCAAAAATGAAAATCATTTCATACCTGCTAGAGAATCTAATACTTGATCAATGAAAGGAAGAGGGAAGTTATCATTCCTTGTTGTTTATCGTTTAGTTCCCCATAGTTGACATAGGCTCTCCATTTTCCTCCCTTTTTAGGTACAATCATCGGTGGTGAGACTCATGGGCTATCTAAGATTGGATATATGAACCCTACATTCAGTAATTTTTATAATAATACCTTAACAATCTCCTTGCCTAGTTGTTTGAATCTCCTCTAAGGCTTCCTAATTGGTCGGTAATCTTCCTTGATGTATATCTTGTGCGTACAAAGATTTTGATTAATTCCTTTCATGTCCTGATAATCCCATGATGACGTTGAATCATGTTTACGTAGAAAAGAAGTCAATTATTGATGGTGTTCCTATTTGAGCTTACTATTAATGTTGATATATCTTTCAAATATTATTTCCATCTATGTAATGAGAAGGTTTGAATGAAAGTGACATTCATGCATGTGATCCTTGAATTATTCGTGTGAGGGAGATGCTTATGCAATAGTGCTAAAGTGAACACGTAATGTCTAGTTGTTGCTTCAAGAAGCAAGGTATGCAAAGGGCAGGTCGAATAGGCTACGTAAGTAAAATTATCTAGGTCTCTATGGTAGTCATTTTGGATTACATGGGAAAAAGTGGTATCCTTATCTTGAAATTTCAGCATGGAACTCCTAACTATCATCATAACATAGTGGAATTAATATTTGTTAGCATCTCCTAAGTTAGATTGAATTGTTCAATCAACTTCTTGATGTGATTGAGCTAGTAGATACAAGACTTAATTTTTTTAATGTTGCCCTTTGAAATTATCATTTCCCCTAATATATAACCTATGAAGGCATCAATATTTTTAAGACATGTTTTACCAAAAATGAGAGGGTACTATCAAGATTAGCCTTAGGTTGTGGGATCACAAAGCCTACTAGGTATTCCCGTGAGTCAAGAGTTATGACAAGATCCTTCACTATCCTTTCTTTTTTACAATAGATATAAATAAACTAATTGTAAAATATTGGTGTTGGAATTGGGTCATATAGTTGTCAGGTTTCATGGGTTCTCTTGTCATTACATTAATGGAAGCTCCAAGATCAATCCATGAATTAGATATAAGTGTGTCATTTATTATAACATTGACCATAGGACTTCCTAGATCATTATACAAGGGAATAACAAGTCTACCCAACACGATATCTATAAGCTTGCACACAACTCGTACTATCTCATGATCCTTCCTCTTTCTACCCAATTACTCAATAAATAGTTCTTTGATAGCCTTTCTATAAATCAACACACCCTTTATTGCCCCGAGCAAAGGAATTCAAATGTTGACATTCTTTAGTTGTTCTAGGAAGGAAAAATCAGGTATAGGATCATTCTTTTTCTCATTCTGAATTTTAAGAATTGGTGGAGCTTTATGCTCATTAGGTGTGGTTATCTTATCAAAAGATTCTTGTCTACATGTGAAGCCTTGTTCACTATATGGTGGATGGACATTGTCAAGGCATCCTCCAAAATTTTATTTACAAGGGGAGATGTTGGAGCAAGTAATTCTTTTATAGACTAAAGAAGCACATCATTAATATCTAGGACATAAGTAGGAAATTATTGTATGTCACTATGCTATACCTACTGAATAAGGCAATTATTCGAGTTAGGTGCAATGTTTTTGGGTGTTTGAGTGGATTTTACAAGTGCAAGAGTATAACTAATAGTATTAAGCACTATAAATTTCTTAATTAGAGGACACTATAGTTTTTGTTGTCGATATCCTAGATTTTCATTTCTCCACAGTTGGTTACCTCTCCATTGTTGTTTTTGTTTCCAATTCATTTGGGGTGGTTTCTAGCTAGGAGGCTATCCCAATACTTGGAATGGGGGGCATTCCCCCAACTGGAGTGTTCCATGATGACAAACCATTGTTCACCCATCCTTGGGAAGGTTGATTTTTCCATGGGTATAAGTTGAACAATGCATGTTAAAAGACAATGGGTCTTGAGGCATACTTTGTCATTGTTTGCATTTCTTCCTCTGAGTTAGGGAGAACACTTGATTTTCATAAGCTAAAAAGGCTGTGAAATCAACTCACTCTTCCAAGCTTATAATTCTCTTACACTTGCAACCTTTTTTATATTGACAATTACAGTAGTATTTAGTTAAATTTGTTTATTATTATTATTGTTTCTTCCTTGTTTGAAGCATGTCCAATGGAGTGGTCATGTGGTTCATAATATATTTCTTCATATCAGTCAACAAGTTAGTAATTTCCATTCTCGAGACACTCACAGTTGCCTTTTGTAGTGAGTGACCTTATGCTTCAAGTTTTCTTCATGCTTTACCTTGATTAATTCCTAGAAAATGTGCAAAGGTGTTCTCAATGAGCCTTATAAATATCTCTTCCTCCTATTAGGTCCAATGTATCTAGGTAGGTTTCATGGATTTATTGGAGAAAGATGAATTTGATGGACTCGTCCCCTAGTCTATTATGTTTGGACTTTTTAAGATTAAACAAGAGCCTCTTCAAGTAATCCTCCAATGGTTCATACTCCTTTTGAGTCATTCGGAAGATGACATCCCCATTCAAATACCCCCCCTATATTAGTCCATATAATTTTTAAGGAACTTTTATTTCATAGAATCTCAATACACCATTGCATCTCTTCCTAATCCCATGAACCACCTCAAGTTGAATCCTCAAGGGTGGCAGGGAATAACTTGATTCTATGGGAATTTGTAGTATAGTCATAACTTAAATATAGGACATCAAACTCCAAGAAGAAGGTGTGAGGGTCCTTAGTAACTAGTACATAAAAATTAGGGAGAGCATAAGGTGGTATGTTCTTCGAGGTTGCATTTTTTTCTTGATTGAGTATAGGGAAGTGGAAAGTAGGTGTGTAATCATCATCATTTTTATCCACCATACTAGTTCTTAAGGATTATGATAGATAAGAGTTGGATGATGAGTGTGTAGAACTCAGAAGTGAATATGAGGTTTTTGTATTTCTAGAGAGGTTGTTCTCCTAGTTGAAGGAAGAAACCTTCCAAGAGGGTCCCTTCTCCTCTCCATACAAAATAGATAATAATTTCCCCGGTTAACCTACATGTCGTTGGTAAAATGTTTGGATTTCTATGTGGTATATAAAGTTCCTAAATGTTGGAAACAACAAACTAAACTCCTGGGAAAATATGAAAAGTTATGAAACAACCTAACTAATCCCATAACTTGACACCATTCCTGACAATGATGCAAAAAATGTAGATTTTTCTACATCCACTTGTAATCCTAGCTTTGAAGCTTGTAAACTCAAAGGTGGGTCATCTGATTGAGCAACCTCTTATGGACATCAGGATACATTTAATAATCAGCCAAGTATGTAGACTTAAAATGGATCAGCACTATGTGTGTATCGTGCTCTCACTTAGGTTGTCGTCTATTAAATACTGAAACATAATTTGCAAGGAAAATCATAAACTTAATGTTACAAGACTATCAACAAAAATGGCTAGTGCTAAACAATGAATTAACAACTTCTAAACAAGAATAATGAATAATAGCACATGGAAAATGCAAAGCTATTTATTCCCTAGTTGAACATAAAACATACCAATACTAACTTATTGAAGAACCGTGTAAGTTGTAGGAACACATAATCTAATGATAATGTTTAGTAGATACTAAGTTATTAAATATGTATTCTAACAACATGAAAGAAATACCAAGGATTTTTACCTCAAGTGGGCCCTCTCAGGAATAGTCTAATTAAAATAAATAAAAGATTCAAACTTGTTATATCGTATGGTTGTAGGAATTATGATAATCTTCAACTGCTAGAAGTAGCCCAATTATGTAATGCAAAAGTGTTACAATAGATTGTGCATACACAAATCACCACATTCAACACATTTTCATTTGACATTATCATTATATTTAATCATATAACAAGTCATATAATCATATTATCATGATATAGTAATAATAATAAAAGCATGTCATATGTATCCTTTAATATACCGAAGTAGTGAAATCATAGGGCATCATAAATATACCATGCACATAAAACTCTTAAACAAAGCTCAAAGAAACCACATAGAAGGTCATTAATGAAGCTCGTCAGTGACAAGAGATATAAATCCCATTTAAAGTATTTTCCTTGTAACTCCTCTATGTCTCGAGCCTCATTTATCATTAATGATTTGATTTCCACTTCGATATCCTTTGTGAAGAAAAGGTTGACTTTAGAATTGATTGAATGAAAGTGTTTTTTCAGATTAAACGGTGTGCATTAATTTTAATTCAACATTTCAAATACCACCAATGTTTCTTCATTAGATTAGGAAAAAATGATTTGAAATGTTGAGTTAAAAATAATGCACAAAGTTTAATCCCAAAAGACTTTCATTCAATTTCATGGACTTTGGAAAATTTATTCATTCTTTAGCATTGATTATTTAAGGAAGGGGTTCATCTTGGTATCTTTGATACAATATTATAGCATAACCTAACCATTGGGTGTCTATGATACTATTTCCAATTATTATTCTAGTATGTTATAGGGCAAGTTAACACTATTTAATTCCCTTTCTTGTTCTATATCATGGGCTTTGGTTTCCGTATAATCTACAAGGAAACAAAAGAAGAAAGAGAGACAAAAAGGTTCATAGTCCCCCTAGACAACATTAGATCCCAATCCACAAGATTCATATTCCATCTCTTCCAAGAGATCTTCATCTAGGAAGGACAAGTCTAAGTGTGCTTAGAACATAAATATATGATATGGTGAGCATCATTGTTATGCAAAATAGATAGATGAGTTGAAATATGAGTTGAAAGATCTTCTATAGGGGAATAATATTCAATGGCCTTAATTTAGTTCATCTTATTCTACCACTTCAAAACATGCACATTTTGAGTTATCTTTTATGGCACATGGTGAAGACAAGACAAAAGGTTGTGCTCTCTTTGCATCAACACATCTTTAGTCTGGCCAGTGGATTCTTGATTCAAGAGCCTCTTATTTTATGACTTCATTAATGGATATGTTCTCTTCCCATGGACCTTGAATTTTATCATACATATTGATGGGTGATTACATTTATATGAGTGTTACTGTCCAAGGGATTTTATTGAGGTTGGTGATGACACATTCAATGATGTATCTTTTTTTCCATATATATTAAATTAATCACAGTGGTAAATGTAAGAAGATAGTAAAGTTCACACTAGATTTAGTGTTTATCAACGATCTATAAAAGTAGAGGGATTATTATGGTTTTGGTGTTGATCATGCATCACAATTACATGAGTTCTCTCAGTTTTATCCCACTAAGCATGCAATTCCATTGACTGGTCCTAACGCTCATGTATCTAGAGTGGATCGGGTATTTAAGGAGAGGTTTGGTCACTTGAACCAATATGTGTTTTATTCATTCACAGTGGTTCTTGAGACTTCTATTATGACTTTTCCTCCACCTCATACTTCTTGAGAGATCAATTCAGTTCAGTGGGTTGATTGTCACCTTCCATTTTTTGCTTTATGGGATGAGTACTTGCTAGATATTGAAGGGTTATTTGATACATCCTTGTAATGTACCTTATCAGGACATCCTTGAATATTGGAATAATTACTTCAATTCCTCACACTTGTTCTATCTATTCTTTGCAATTGTGTTATGCAATGGGGGATATGAACAATATTACTTGTAATTTCTAATTCAATTTATGTAAAAAATGGCTTGCTTAGTATCAATATCAAAGTGCCCTTGCTAAATGATATTAGTTTCCTATGATATGTTAAAGAGATTATGTTGTCTCAACTAAAAGTTGTTTCTATTATATCAACATGAGATATGCAACAGAGTGCCTTGATTAAAGAGAGAGGATTTTATGATTTTAATTTGAATTAATTAGTGATATATTACAATCTCTGATATGATGATTTGGATATGCAATAGATAGGTTATGACTTGCAGCGATATCTAATATTGTTTATGATGTAGTAATTCAAATATGTAATTATGAAGATATTGTTGACCACGATTAGTAGTTGTTCTTTATTCATATTCCCATACTTGTAATGACGGTGTTGTCTCTGATCTCTTTTGCATGTCTTGCGTAAATGGTCAATGTTAACAAAGGTAAGTGCTCAACATCGTAGACCCAAATAGATTAATATGAATTAACTTTCCTCCTTCCCAATAATGGTACTATTTTTTATGGTTAATTATGTGTTTGGTTGTTGTTGATATCTCAATAGATTTAGAAGTCTATTTCCCCAATTTGAATAGATTTTAGGAATGGATAAGGATGAAGTCCTTAATTGACAAATTTCTAAGTTTATATATGGTTTATTCAACAAATATACAATAGATAAGTAAAATATAGTTTTCTCCATCCTAACATATGTGCTTGAGACTTGTTTTTATATCCTTAAGCCTAAACAGTAGCAACCCCTGAGGCTGAAGTAGTCACCTCCCCTTTTGTATTGATCTTTATTAAGAATTGTATTCTTCATAAATGATGTCTAATTAAGATCGTGTCTCTCCATGACGTAAACATGTTCATGGCATTTGTGATTGCCATTGACTATTTTTTTCATTATTATTATATTAATAATATAGTGAAGCTAATGATAAATTACATTATAATTTATTATTTTACTAATTTTTTATTATTATTAAATTATATTCGAGAGAAAGGGGACATGGCAGTTCACCCTTCCCCTAATTACTTGCCCTCAAGCAATATCAACTCAATGTGTGAGTGACTTTTGCATCTCTAATAACATATTATTTTACAATAGTCTTTAAAGAATGAACCTTTATTTAGTCCTTAAACAACAATTTCGAGTTGAGATTAGAATGGTCATATACTTGCAAACATAAACTTATCAAATATGAGGATATTTATTGCGATATTCAAAAAAATTTAAGAATAATTCAAAGGGTGGGACTTATCTTGATTTATTATTGCACTTATTTTCTCTTATGTTAGATATAGCTTTGCTTCTAGATGAATGATCCTTCGAGTTATACAAAATATCTACCTTAATTCCTTTCTAGGAATCTCAACATCCACTAATAATGTTCTCGATAAAGTCTCAACATTCACTAGGAATGTCCTTGACACTCACTAAGAATGTCCTCAATTCTTGACACTCACTAAGAATGTCCCTAAATCTTGCACTCATTGAGAATGCCTTGATTTGGTTCAACACTCACTAAGGATGTCTCTGACACTCACTAAGAATGTCTTGGATATTGGCACTCACTAATAATGCCTTGATCTGCTGTGACACTTACTAAAAATGTCTCAATCTGGTTTGACACTCACTAAGAATGTCCTTGGAACTCGCTAAGAATACCCTAATTAGGTTTTACACTCACTAATAATGTCTTTGACACTCACTAAGAATGTCATTGGCACTCACAAAGAATGTCATTGGCACTCACAAAGAATGCCCTGATTAGGTTTGACACTCACTAAGAATGTCTTGATCTAGTTCGACACTCACCAAGAATGTCCTTGGCACTCATTAATAATTCCCTTGATTCTTGACACCCACTAAGAATTTCCTTGGAAGTCACTACTAATTCCTTTGATTTTTCTATTAATGTCTCCTCTGTTGGGCATGTAGCCTTTTTCTCCCTTTATACCTTCAAGTTTCTTTACAAATGTAGACGTCTTTTCATATTAATTTTTTCATAAACCTTTGCAAATTAATAGTCTTTCATTCTTAATGGATCACAAAATAAGGGAATTGTATATTAAACTCTTTGAAACCATTTGTTTGATAACTCTGAATTATATCTCTACAATTGTTGCCACTTTAGCAAATCACATGCTTAGAAATTGGTTCCATTATGTTTTATGGAAACAAATTGTATCATTAAGTTGCTTTGTTATCTTCAATTTAGTCACTTCTATTCTAAATGATTTTTTTTACAATAATATTATTCCTATATGAAACAAGGTTGTTGACTAGTGGTATTTGCTTCCAATATAAACTATTTTCATGTGCTTGATTTTTGAATCAATTGTTTGATCGATGAACCAACTGCTTGATTGCTGAGTAATTTTGCTTGATCGATGCTTGCTTCCTATTTGCCATTATCTTTATCTTTTACCCTACAGGATGGTAGGATCATGCTCTGATACCACTGTAATGTCCCTTATCAGGATATCCTTGAATATTGGAACAATTAATTCAATTCCTCACACTTGTTCTATCTATCCTTTTCAATTGTGCTATGCAATGGGGATATGAACAATATTACTTGTAATTTATAATTTATTTTATATACAAAATGGCTTGTCTTATATCAATATCAAGATGCCCTGTCTAAATGATATTAGTTTCCTATGATATGTTAAAAATATTATGCTATTTCAACTAAAATTTATTTCTATTATATCAACATGAGGTATACAATGGAGTGCCTTGCTTAAAGAGAGGGGATTTAATGATTCTAATTTGAATTAATTGGTGATATATTGCAATCTCTAATATGATGATTTGGATATGCAATAGATAGGTTGTGACTTGCACCGAGATGTATTGTTGTGTCTGATCTAGTAATATAGATATGTAATTGTGAAGATATTGTTGACCATGGTTACTTGTTGTTCCTTATTTGTATTCTCATACTTGTAATGTTGGTGGTGTCTCTAATCTCTTCAGTGTGTCTTGTGTAACTGGTCAATGTTAACAAAGGTAAGTGCTCAACACCATAGACCCAAATAGGATTAATATGAATTAACTTTCTCCCTTCCCAACAATGGTGCTATTTTTTTATGGTTAATTATGTTTTTGGTTGTTGCTGAGATCACAATGGATTGATAAGTCTATTTCCCAAATTTGAGTATATTTCGGGAATGGATAAGGATGAAGTCTTTAATTTTAAAATTTTTGAGTTTATATATGGTCTATTCAACAAATATATGACAGATAAGTGAAATATACTTGTCTCCATCCTAACTTATGTGCTTGAGACTTGTTTTATACCCTTAAGCCCAAAAAGTGGCAACCCTTGAGGTTGGAGTAGTCACCTCCTCTTCTATATCGATCTTTATTAAGCATCGTATTCTTCAGAAATGATAACTAATTAATATCACCTCCCCATGATGTAAACATGCCCATGGTAATTATTACTTCCATTGACTAATTCTTTCATTATTATGATATTAATAATATAGTGAATATAATAATAAATTACATTATAATTTATTATTTTATTAATTTATTTTTACTATTGTTATTTATTATTAAATTCTATTCGAGAGAAAGTGGACATGACAATTAACCACTTCATGCATTAGGTTAATTCTTGAGGATTTTCACTCCCTCTCTAATCGTAGTTTTAGTATTCTTGGCATCCCATATTTGGTGTCTCCCGAGGTTTTTCATCAATCATCTTCATGATTGTTTGGATTTTCTTCTTCTGGTTTGGCCCCCTTTGATTTAAAAATGTGGATATTTGAGAAATCTGCAATGACACACATCATGAGACTATTCATTTCATTCCCATCGTGGAGTTGTTTCTTCCTTGTCCATTGGATTTGTTTCATCCCAATGGGAGGAACATGGTTTGTCACTCTTGGATCTTCGTCAATGTTCATCCTCGAGCCTTTATCTTTGGCATTGGATCTGGTCTCTAATGGGGTGGATACATTGTGTCTTTCTTTCTCTCCTCTGGGGGAAATATTAGTTTTACTTATGTAGCTGATTTAGTACTTGAGGGGACATCTTGAGTCCTTCACTCTTATCACATGTACTCTCTTTTTTTTTTTGTCTTTTTACTGAGGATTTTTTTCCCATTAGGTTTTGTTGATTTGCTTCACAAGTGAGATTTGCATTGGTTTGTAAATGGGTCCCTTATTAGGAGTTTTTTCTAGGACCCATTCATTCTTACATATTTACATTTATCATTAAATTTTAGATTCTCCCTAAGGTAATCTCAGGGGTGGGGGAGGTTTGGAGTTATTAGTACATTATCTAATTATTCAATTAACTGGGTACTTTAATTGTAGCATTCACTTAAGCTAAGCTTAGGTGTTTTTTCCTTTTATTAAATCGGGTCAATAATAGCTTAATTTGTCTCATTCATTATGAAACTTGGCATGGACTAATTTAATCTTTCTTTAAGGTTTATCCTAGGGTTCCATTCATTCTTTCATAAGGATTCTTTCTTTCTTTCTTTTGTAAGGATTCATTCAGTCATTTGCAATATATTCTTTTGTTCATTAATTTAGAATTATCAGGTTGTTGAGTAAATTAATCTTGCTTAATCTCATTTTTTTATGGGTGTTGTGCTTGTAGATCATTAATGGGCTTGTGGGGTTAAACCATCAACTTCAACATAATAGAGGTGGAATATACTGTAGTAGCATCTCGTTGCACATGGGTTCCATCTATGAAACAAATATTGAAAGATATTAAGGTTGAGTACAAGCATCCTATCTCCATATTTTTTGACAATATGAGCACTATCAAAATCTTGAAGAATCTATTTATGTACTGTAGGAAGAACCATATTCCAACTGAATATCACTTTTTGAGAGAACAATTACTTGATTTGTAAGTAAAGTTAGAGTATATTGCTACAAGGAAACATATTGCAGTTAAATAATGTACCTTTTTTTACACTACGAAAGGGGAAAATAGATAGTAAACACAAATTTTTGTACCAACACCCTAATACTAATAGGCATCTTGTCTTCCACTCCATAAACCAACTCAAATTGGCTGCAATAGATGGATTTATTTGATAGTGAGTGTACCATCCCAAAGAGAATGCTTGAGCTTATCATCCCACCTTTTATTATTCAAGGTCTATTTGATGCTCTTCATCAAGCTCTAATTACAAGAATCAGTTTTTCCATTAATATAGGGGTGGTAAGGGGAAGAATACACCAGGTCAATACAAAACAGTGAACAAATATTTAACATTTTTTTTTTACCTAAAGCACGTGGAACTATCAACAATAGTCCTATTTGGAATTCCAAACCTACAGTGTTGTTGAATAGGAAGTCAACCACCACCTTAAAAGTTGATTTATAGGTTGAGATAGCCTCAAATAACTTGGTAAAGTAACATATGGACACTATAATCTACTTTATACACCCTAAATTGGTCAATAAAAATCAAAGTGATCAAATCAAGTCAAAATCATTGATTAATTAACAAAGCCATTAATTAATTAAATTCAAGCCAAAAGGGATTAATTAAATGTGAAAAATCAAATAAACTATGTAATTGATTTAATCAATTAATTACATAGTTCAATTGAATTAATTAAATCCAACCCATCTAATTCCCCTACTTGGCTAATTTAAGGCCCGTTTGGGGGCTGGAATTAGATTGGAATTGGCATTATTTAATTCTAGATAATGCCAAATTCCATGTTTGGGTCCATGAATAAAAATGGAATTGAAATTACGAAATTCTGATTTTGCCCCCAAATGGGCATATCAATCTTCCACCTAAATAGGTGGAATTAGAATTTCAATTCCAATTTAATTTTTACAAAAGAAAATTTAATATCTCGTCAGATCCGTGACATGATAGATGTGTAAATGTGTGTATGTGTGTACATGTGCGTATATGTGTATATATACACATATGTGTGTATATGTGCATATATATGTATATACACAAATGTGTGTATCTGTGTGTATGTGTGTATATGTATATATGTGTGTGTATATGTGTATGTGTGTAAATGTGTAAATATGTATATATAAAAATGTATGTATATGTGTATGTATACACAAATATGTGTGTACATGTGTATATGTATTATATCATCTTAAAATGGGAGCACTTCCATGTTAAGACATTTTAGCCCTCCTAAGGGGGTGTTTTGGGCCATCGTCATGTTGTCCTCTCATTTATGTCCCTTCTCCATCTTCTGTGCCTATTTAGGACCCTGATTGGGCCTCTCCAGGCACTGTTTACCCCACCTGACACATTTTCAGGGGTCATGACCCCCTGGGTCAAGGTCAACCTAGACCTTGACCTAGGTCAAGGTCAACCTCGACCATGACCTAGGTCAGCCTGACCTAGGTCAGGGTCGACCTCGACCTTGACCCAGCTCCCCCTTTTCAATTGGAAAGTTTGTCGATTATCGGGGGAAACTAAAAAGTTCATTTTCCCAATTCCAGGTCCGTTGTTTCAGGTTCCGAAGTAACGATTCTTAAAAGATATTTAATATAGGTCCACTTCTAGGGGTATAGGCCTAATTGGAATTTGATTCTCCTATGTCAGCCTCTCTAGAAGTTTTATGCCCTAGACTTGTATATAAAGAAGCCTTTCTCCTCTCATTTGGTCTAAGACAAAAAAAGACAAGATTTGAAGAAGCAAGACTTGAAGCATCTAAGCATAAGAAGTAATATCATATACTTGGAGACAAATACATTATCTTCTACTTTCAAGCATCCATGGCTCTACATTCTTCTCAAGTTCTCCATTGAAGATCAAGGATTCAAGCATTCAAGCCTTTGAAGGGTTTGGTTCAAGCATTCAAGATTCATCATTCAAACCCTAGATCTATCCATCATGGTGGTGTGATCTTCCTTCAATATCCTTTGTGCATCCTCAATATCCATTCATTCATTCTTCCTTCAAGGTGGATTCCAAGCATACAATCATGGAGGTTTTTATTTATATTTATGGCCGAGTCCAAACTTTCATATTAACATACTTGTTTACATTCGAAATACAATTGCATATCTATTAAATATCATAGCTTCATTGTTAGATCTACTTCTACTACTTGCTAGTATTATCCATTTCAAGGTTAATTCCTAAATTGGGGTATGACTAAGGCAAATCCCTCCCCCAACAAACAAAACCATTTTTCTTGTAGGTACAGGTATAGGATAGCATATTACATAGCAAATTCGGATACCCTTTTCAGCCAATTTTCAGGCTCTACAAACAAAAATTTTGTCGGAGTAGTGCAGGTCAAGGTCGACGTAAAGGGGTGCAATTGCACCCCCACATTTGGGTCAAGTTCGACCTGACTTAGAAAAGAAAAAGATTTTTGGGTTTTCTCCATCTCTGTGTTTCTGTTCCCTGTTCCAGATCCGATTGCAAAATTTCCCGAAACTCATTACAGACATCAGAAAATAGATATTTCCAGATCTACTACCTTCCAAGATAAATGTTTCATTTCAATTAAGGTTTTAAGCAACTAAGATCTATTGTTTTACTTTATAATTAAGAAATTAGACCCCCCTTGCCTTCTTTATCCATAACTAGTTGATTCATTTTTTCATTGATCGTCTCCTTTCAATTAATCAATTGGGATCTCCTTGTCTTGGATTAGGAGGCCACACATTTCCACACACACACACACACACATCTTACATTTTGGTGAACTCGCGATAGACAACTCTTTCTTTTTGGTGTTAGATGCTTTTCCTCTTTTCCTTAGAGACTAGCTTTTGCATACATATTAAATTAGTTTTCTTTTATGCAATTGCATTTTAAAATACAAAAATATATACATACTCATAAAGATACAAAAACATTTCTTGCATTTCATTCACTATGAAGATCTTTAAGATGCTTTGGGGTATGGTTATTTTCCTCATTATTCTTCTCTTAGCATCTCTTTATAGTACTTATGATGTTTATGAGAGTATCATCCATTTCATCATGTTTGTTACTCTTCATGTTTCACTTGCTTATGTTATTTTGATATTAACTAATACTAGCCTTCCTACTTTCAAAACTTT
The DNA here is from genome assembly GCA_018584345.1 of Thuja plicata. Taxonomy (NCBI): domain Eukaryota; kingdom Viridiplantae; phylum Streptophyta; class Pinopsida; order Cupressales; family Cupressaceae; genus Thuja; species Thuja plicata. The sequence continues at coordinate 1,432,055 of MU227941.1, read as the reverse complement.
CATTAAGAATTTGTGTAGCGGACTTATTGCTCTTTTGGATTATGTGAAGAATTTGGTAGATGATACCTCATTTCCTAATCCTCCTAATCCTATCCTTCCTAATCTAGTTCCTAATCTTCTTAATCCTATCCTTCCTAATCCAATTCCTAATATTCCCACTCCTATTTCTCCATCTTCTATCCCTAGTAAAATGTGGCTAAAAATGAGCACCTAATTAAGGGTGCTTACTTTTTAGGATGATAGAGGTAGGGTCCTCACCGGGGAGCATCTGAAGATTTACAAAATATTTGGGCCTGGCATGTGTGTTCCATGTAGACAAAATGAGGAAACTACAATAATATTCTCTATGAGTGTCCTTTCACCATCTAATGTAGGAACTGGCTATGTGAAAATCTGGAGTGGACTTCGGCTAGAGGGAAGAGTTTGACTAACTTTCTACAAGGGTGGTCATGCCTAAATGTAAAATCATTATGGGGTTCCCTTTGGATAGTATCTCCTTCAATGGTATCCTGTAAAATTTGGAAGCAACAGAATGGAAGAATCTTTGAGGAAAAAGAGCTTAGCTTGGAAGAAGTAAGACAAAAAATCAATGATGGGATATGTGATATTGCAAACAATAAAGCCTATTGTAGGAAAATTGAGTACATTAATGTCTGGGACAAAAAAATACATACCAAATGGAATACTGTGAAACCCCCAAACATCAATATCACTTCCAAAATTGTGAAGAGGAAGGATGCTAAGTGGGTTGCACCATCTGATGGAAGACTCAAACTCAATTTCAACAAGGCAGCAAAGGGGAACCTGGGGGAGACTGGATATGGATGCATTCTTAGGAACAACTAGGGAAAGATGATTTCCTGTATACATAGATATATTGGAGTAACTACAAACAATGTGGTTGAAGCTACGACATTAGAGAGAGGATTAAAAATGTGTGTTGCAAATAAAATTAGTGCTTTCGACATCGAAGGAGATTCTCAAATTATCATCAATGTAGTCAAAAGTGAATCGGTTTTGAATTGGAAATTGGAGAGGAAAATATAATCAATAATGGCACAACTAAAATAGATATTGGATTACAAAATCTCTCATATTTTCTAAGAATCAAATAGGGTGGCTAAATATATGGAAAATTTGGGTGTTATTTTGCAAAAAATAGAATAAGAAATTAGTAATATCAACGACTAGATGGATCTTAGAAAGATTGTTGAGGACAATTCCCCTATCCCAGTCACATGGGCACAAGTGTGAGTGGGATAAAAATTCAAGGCTATGATTTTTCTTTCGTACTGGGTGGGTACTGAGAATCTAATGTGGATTTGCTTGTGGTCTTGATCAATGTAAATTGTTTAGAATTTTGTTTCTTGACAATATGATGAACTGGTATACCACCTGCTATCTACTAGTCAAAAGATTGTCTTTCATGGGAGGGATGTCCTCAGCACTGGGTAAACTCTGCAATATTAGAGATAACCGTGGAATGCTTCACCGATGGATTATATAATAGAGAACATGGCTTCCCTTCCTGGTATCAATGGAACAATGGTAGACCATTTTGGATTGAGTTGCCTATGCAACGCGGAGTCAATACAGGCCTAATGTTGCCACATTTTTCACATCAAAAAATAGGTGTGTGACGTAATCTATCGGCTAGTGATTGGTTATTTGGGTTAGGGTCATCACTAGTGTGATGGTTTTGTGTATGGGGTTGTGTTGTGTCCTATAATTGATATCCTGGACTCAAAGGAGGGGTGCATCAAAGCAGTTGATGGCTTCATTCGACTGGTAGATAGTGAGGCCATTGTTAATGGTATATTGGAACTAGATGTGGGGAAATTAGTTAAAATTATGAATATCTACTTCAACTACACCTACTACATGGACGATGATGAGGAATCCAACTCAATGACTCAAATGTCTAGTCCTAAGTAGACTAAATTGGAATAAGAAGAAAAATTTCACCAAGAACACTTGGGGGGTTTTAGAATTGGAGTGATCAATCGCAATTTGGGCTCATTTTGTAGACTCACGGGATCGAAGGAGAACTTTATTTCTCCTACAAGTGTTGTTCGCATTGCGGAATTTAGTGAATGTTTGTAAGTGATTCTCAATACAATCATAAACACATGAGTGGAAATATGTATTATTGAATGTACTAGCTATGATTTTAGGACTTTACTAGTTTTATGTTTGTAATGGGATATATCTCCTTTTCTAATAGTGATTATCTATTAAAATAAGTCACCCCAATGGGTTATCACTCTTCAAAGAGCTAGTTCTCACTGATATTCTATGCCACTTTGAAGTGTATCCATAATAGACGGTTTAAAGGGACAAGATGAGGGATTCTCTAATCAAGGCAAGTCTCAAAGATAAACATCTTCATCGGAGATGAGGAGACTTAAGAAGTCTCTCCTTGATGATTGATACTTTGTTTTGGACCATCTTTGATACATCTTCATTAGGGATCGATGAGACTTAAAATGTCTCTCATTGATTATTGATAGCTTGTGTTGGATCATCCATATGGCCATTGGACTTCCATCATGACAATTTGTAGTTAAATTTCCCTCCTTGACCTGTAAAATACAAAAAAATGAATAGTTGGAAGAAGTTGAGTTGTGGTTGGGGAAAAGACCTATGGAATATACAAAGAACAAAGAGAGTAGCTCTGAAATCGAAGGAGGAAAGAGAAAGTGTTGTTGTGAGAGAAGAAGATAACAAAACATGACATAGGAAAAGTAGAGGTCATAATGAAATTTAAACCACCTTTTGTAAGATTCTTGATTTGAATATGAATCATAAATAAAATAAATCTTACCTTCGTTGTTGTGTGTTTTTTGTTCATTATTGTGTTGTGCATTTCGGCTTATCCCTGGGCTTGATTGATCCATAGACCTAAGGAAAAAGAATAGAACTTTCTTGCAACAAAAAAATTTCACTTGTGATTCGATCTATGCCAAATCTACTCATTGAGTGAAATAGATAATAAAAACCCAAAAATATTTTTGAGCTACAAAAAGAACCCAAAAAACATTTTTTAATCCAAGAAGAATATGAAAATTTATTTAATTCAACCTTTACCTAGGCAAATAATAGTCACATAATACTTTTTGAACACTAAGTTTTATTTGATATGATCAATATCTACAAAATATAATAGATACCAATACAATATTTTGAGTTTTATAAAATAACCTAGAAATCATTTTTTGATTTGACTAGCATAAGACACATATTTGATAAAAATGGAAACACCTCCATTCTTTATCTAATTTTGTGTACTCTGATTATGATGAAACATAAGCCAAATATGACTTTATTGAGCCTTCTAAGTGCTATTGAATAACTAAAAAAGCCACCAAAATTTGTAGAATGTGGTAACTACATTGTTTTTATAAAATGTTTTCACCAAAAAACCCAAAGACAAAAAAAATTCTTCAATCTTTTATGATTCTAATGTTCATTTGAAAATGTAAGAGAGGAGTATACTGAGTTTTTATGAAACTTGCATAAAACTTATTGTAATGGCATAAATATTACACCCCATGTAGAATGTCATTTTCACATTTCGTTCGCTTTAGCCTAACACACAAAACCCATCACCCACCATCCTTGTCACTCGCCAACTCACCATCTGACTTAGATTTCATGAAATGAAGTCATGGTGGTCTTTAGACACGTGTGCATCGCTGAGATGTCCACACAATGGGCTCTCATCTGTGAATTACAAAGGTGCAGAGGACCGTTCGAATGTTACAAATCTGCCACCCTGCAAATGTAACGCTCGAAATGAAGGCTCTTCTTGTGTAGATTTTGTATGAGTATTTCAAAAACCCTTTCCTTGCATGTATTTGGTATTCTTGAACAGTCTTAAAAGCTTCTTGGATATCAATCTCAACTTCTTGATCAATTTCAGAAATCTCCTCGCATTTTTAGAGCTTCATATCATCCATTTTATTACAGGTCTCCACCATTATCAAGCTCTCATATTTGGCACTACTCCACACAAGAAAGTTCTTCATCTTCATTTGGAGAGTTCTTTATCCATATCCTTTGTGTCTTTGGGCATATTTTGTTCTTCATCTTATCTCCATTTTATATTCTCATTATTTATCTATACACGGTTATCTATCACTAGTTCTCTCATCGTGTCTAACAATTGTCCGTAGAGGTGGAAACACTAAAGCAGGGGTTTGACTGAGGCAAACCTCTTTTACGACCACAACCATTTTCCTCTTTGTATTTGTGCAGACTTTCATTGTGAGATCGTGGATTCAAAAGCTACAAATTGGATCACATCATCAACCTGTGGATCAAGTTCCACCATTCCTCTCCTTCTCGTTTCGTCTCATCATTCATAAACTGAGCATAATATAGTTACATGTCATTTCCTCAAATTAGTTTCATTATAAATTCATGAATCGTTTAGATCTTTGTCTTTCTCCTCATTCTATATTCCAAGACTATTTATGTTCAGTTTAGTTGCATTTTGATCATTTATGTTTGTCATAATAGATTAGTTTTGAATTCTATTATTGGTCATTCTGTTTTATTTTAGCTCATCTGTACTTTGTCTATGTGAAACGCCAACGCGCCACTCTAGTGTTCACTATTTGCGTTGTAGTCATTTAGGCCATGCTTCTATCTTAATCCCTACGACTACTCCTTTTGATTCCTGTAATTAGAATATCTTAGGAAATCTATTTGTTTGCATAATTCATATTTTATCAATCTAAACACACATGCACGCACGTGCGCATGCACGCATGCACACACACGCGCACACACACACACGCGCGCGTGCACACACACACACATGCATGTACACACGCACGCACACACACACACACACGCACACACACACACACACACGCGCACACACACACACACGCACGCACACACACGCACGCACATGCACAC
>MU227941.1:1407703-1426932 GCA_018584345.1 Thuja plicata | reverse complement strand
GCGCACATGCACACACACACACACGCACACACACACGCACACACACACGTGCACGCACACACACACACACACGTACGCACGCGCACACACACGTACGCACGCACAAACATGTACGCACACACACACACACACAAGAGCGTGCGCGCGTTAACATCTAATCAATACTCAATCAATTTAATCTTTACTTGTGTATTTAGATCATCACTTCAAGAAGCTTCTTTAAATTTTGTGACTGATCTCCCTAGCACTCCTCGCAAGCAGCACAGTGTGATTGAAGGGAATCGTGTATCCCTTGAGGTTTTAATCGACCTCTCGATTTGTGCATTATTTTCTTCCCCACATTTTGGTGAACATGTCGTGAAGAAGCGCCTTCGACAATAGTCCAGATGTGGTGAAGATCTATGAGCTTTACAACCCAGACTATGACAAGAGTTGTTGTGTGAAGGTCCTCAAGGTACATAATCCCTATTGATCAGTACAATCCTACTAGACAAGGACCTATATTTTTTGGAAACATGGATGTGAACGATCTTAGTGAATCTTATTTCTTTTCAGGATCGATCCTTAGGATTGTCACTTCTCCAGGAACAGGGTCTCATCATACCACACCTAACAATTCTCTACCAGAATCTTCTATAGTACTAGACCATGATTCAACCCTTGCTGTTTAATTCAATAAGGTCCAATCTTTGGAAGAGAACTTGCAAAATTTGAAACATTCCTTAAGACAAAAGGAGACCATCATGAAGCGGGGAATGCCATTTACAACTTACATGAATTGTTGATGGCAGACAAGGAAGGTCTTAAAGTGCTCCTGACAATAGGAGGGATAGTGTGTGAGAACATACCTCTCCCTCCTCCTAACCAACAGGGAATGCACTCGGGCCTAATTAGAAAACAAATAGACCTTATCATACTTGGGGAATTTATGCACATGGTGGAACCTTCCACTAGCACTGCTCCTAGAAGTGGTATTGTAACTATGTTTGAGAGTAGTGGTACTGACCGTAGTGTCACAATAAACAAAAATACCTTCGGATTTGGTCCAAAAAATATTGGTGCTAACCTTGGAGGTGGTGGTGGAGGAACTACGCACAATGGATCATCTACCCCACTTCAAGGCAGTGACAATCCTCCTCCACATAGAAATCTAGTGCTAAATACCATATTGAAAATATGGGTTAGTTATAACAACAACTAGCCTACTTATCGAATGTGACCAACAAGAGTTCTTTGAATCCTTTCTATTGTCACAGTTCTTTCATTATGCAATTATTGAGTACTCCATTGGCGCCAGGGGTTGAATCCCTCAAGTTAGAAAGGTATAGTGGTGATGGAGATCCCCAGATCCAGTTAACTCCTTTCTAACGCAATGCAACGACTACCACTTTATAGATTATGCATTTATTAAGCTATTCTCCAGATCCTTGAAGGGAACTACCATGTAATGGTACAATTCTCTCCTTGATTACTCTATTGGGACTTTTGAACACTTTTATGGATGCCTTTATTACATACTTACAGGTTAACATTGGAAGTAAGGTCACTATAGTTAACCTTGTACATTGCAAGCAAAAGTCGAATGAGAAGGTAACTGATTTCATTTCAAGGTATCAATCCATCTCTACAAGAGTACCTTATACCCTACCAGATGCCTATTTCCATAAAATGTTCATCAGTAATTTTCAATGGACACTAAGGGAAAATTTATCCCTAAACAAATATCAAAACTTCACTTGCCTTTGTAATGCGCTAATAGATTATCAACACACCATAGCTTAGTTTGGGGATTCTTCCTCGACCAATTATGGATGGGATTCGATATTTGAGGGGTCTTGAAAGACCAAGGCTATGGACAGTGTCATGGCACTGCCTCAACCTAGTGCAAAGAGAAAATACTTCACAATAGACCCTCAAAGGAACCGAGTGTTCACTAGAATTATAGATTCCTACGCTAGTGTCTTGTAGAAGTTACTCAGGGATAACTTGGTGACTCTCCCAGAGGTCAGGCCTCTTCTTGATAATTTTCCCTATTCTGCATGGTGTGACAGTTCAAAATTCTATCAATACCATTGTGTGCATGCTCATGATATTGAAATTTGCGTGTGTCTTTGACACCTAGTGAAAGACCACATCAATAGAGGCGCAATCAAAATAAATGAGAGGAAGCCTAAAGCTAACAAGTTTGTTGATAAGATGAATAACAAGCTCCATATCTACACTAATCCATTCCCATGTCATTCGTATTTAACTTCATCACAACTTCCTCCTTGTCTCCTACATCACTAATCAATAGCCCATATGTGAACGTGGTGACCATCGCCCCTCTTTCCATGTAAACCCAATGGGTTCCCAAAACAACAATATCTTTCACCCCATAGGACGATACCTTCTATGGAGAGCCTACTCCCTTATACATCCTGACATCAAAATCATCGCTATTAGGGGTGTGTTGGTGAACCCCTTAAGCCAAGTTGACATGATCACGAAGGAGGTCCTCTTTGGATTGAACTGGGGAAAGTATGATGAATGTGATGTCATTATTTGTATGCATGATGGAATTTCCTTGTATCCCTTGGGATCAACCACCTTGACTATTCAGGTGGGACCTAAGGCGGTTTTCTTTGCCTTTTTTGTGATCCCTAAATAGGACCTCTTTCGGGTCAAGCCGGGCATTCCGTGGCTGACTTCCATGGAAGCCATCCCTTCGGTTGTTCATAAATGTCTAAAGTTTCCACACAAAGGGACTATCCATATAGTCCAGGATACTGGATACCATCCATTGGTGTCCTGTGGGGGCTTTACCCTTGGTCATTTTTGGCCCAACCCAATTGGACCCTTGCGTCTATGACATGATGTTGCATTTCTGGCATATCAAGCATACAAGGCCGAGCAAATGAGTTTTTGTTAAATGAATTCTTCAAGTGTCTAGCCCTCTTGTGAAGCCCAACACGCCTCCTCTTGTACCCCTTTTTTTTCAAAGGATCAAGGTAAGTGTGTGCCCCACGAAAAACCTCCTCATCCATGAAAGGTTATGTAGCCTTCAACGGTGTCTTAAGATATCGCGTCCACTTCACATGTGGACAAAGGAAAGATGCCTATATTGCCTAAGCCTAATGTGCATTTGCCTCCCACCATCTCGATAATCTTGGATATTCCTTGCCCTACCCTTTATGGTCATGGGAGGAAGCCCCATAAGGTTGCACCCCCCCCTTTGCACCTACCACTCAGCCTCCAAGGGCACCTCTTGTTCCTCCAGTTGCATGCAACGTGAAAAGGGGAAGGTTGCCCGTGATTGATCCTATCGTGCCTCATTCGCTAGCCTCACCTCCTACTCCATCGCTTAGGCCCTCTTTAGTGTCAGCCACGACATTGACGACCTCTCCTATGGAGCACGACGATGCTTCTCTTTTGTAAGCTTCTTACCCACTCCCACATATGCGCTGGAATAAATTTGCATGTGAGTGTAAATGACGTTAGAGAGAGAGGGCCCTATCTCATGAGTTCACGACGAAGGAGGGTAGTGCATCTTAAGGGCTTACATCTACACCTATCTTTGAATCTGCGTCCAACTTTACTCTTGCCTCTGTGGCCCCTCATCCTTCCACCATGTTCATCACGCTTTCCCTTGCAATGGGAGTAGCTACTGGTCCTCGCGTCAAGTGGTTCCAAGTGTTCATCTTTCCATCGCAGGAGCCACTATTGATCACCATCCTACCCGAACTCCCTCCGTTCTTTGAACCTATGAACATGCTGCATACAAAGGTTATATTGAGCGTCGTTACACCCACTGCACCCATCTTTGCTCCATCTTCTCGTTGCCATGCTAACTTCTCAAACATCCTGAATCCAACCACCATTGATCAGATGACCGCACATCCATCTTGCAAGCACAAGCTTGAGCAGGGCCCAATTATTAAGTTTAGATACCATAAGTCTGCTCTAGTGGACCCTCTTTCTGTATAAGTTATTACAATGGAGAAAGCTTTGAATTCTCCCGAGTTTATCTCCGCCCCTTTCATAGAGGTTGGTAGGGATTCTTCTTCATCAGGCACTTTTCGTGGGTCTCCTGCAAGTATCGTTGCTTGTCTTCTTGAATCAATCGAGGAGATTCTAGCATTGACGACGATCTTCACATGATCCCTCTCACTCTCCATAGTAGAACTCTTGGATGAGGAACAGTTAGGGTCTTCATCCTTGGCCCTAGCTATTGATGAGGTGCCTGGGACAACCTTAGCATCTTTGCCATTGCAGTGTCAACCTCCCTCCCCATTTGATCAAGATTGGGAGGACGACGATCTATTGATGGACGACCCATAGAGTTGGAATTGTTTCTACATCTATAGATTAGAGAATGCATGTACACGTGCCTTTATGCTTGTCTGTTATTGTTGATCCATCCTGGAGGACCCTTGTATTTTGTTGAACTACCTAGAAACGAGAGGTTTTATATCATACACTTCCTCCATTTGTTATCTTTTTCTTCTATTCAAGTCGTAATATTGAACTTTCAAATTCAGGGATGATGCAAAGTGTTGGGGATATTGAGGCACCCCTTCCATGTTAACCCAAAATCTTTTCTTTTTGTTTTGGTGTATCTTTCTTAAAATCCATGTTACGAATAACAACTTGATGAAATATCCTCTGAGAGTAGAAGTATATCTATGCTTCTATGTTCTGATGCCAATCTATTAGTAAATAGATTTGTCATTGCAAATGCTTTCTTCATAATGACATTGTTTTCCCTGTGAGCAATGACAACCGCATCAACATTTGGAGAAACTGAATCCGATCATGATCAAATTACAACCTTCCTCTACGTTTGAGAGGGGCAGAACCCTTGTATGATGGGGTTATTTGTGTTGTGTACTTTTCACCTAAAAGTACAAAAAAATATATAAAACAAAATTAAAGGAAATAGGTGACAGAAACCCCAACAGTAGACATTGGAATACTAACTGAGTTTTCACAAAGGATAACAACTACAAAGTTAAGCACAAGATAAGTTTGATATGCAATAACAAAAGAAGGATAACCAATATCAACATACAATGAAACAAATTATCCTAGCACCATCAAACCAAGATACCAAGGTATGATTGTGTTTCATCACCACATACACCATTTGTATCAAGAACTAATGGATCTTGCATGAGTACATAAAGGGATTACTAGCTTAACATACAAAAAAACTGATAATAATAACTTATGAACACATATAAGACATACAAATTGAATGCATTCTTTATTTTTTTGGATCTGTAATCGCTTTTGGACAGGAGATTTGAACCAGTGAGGACACATATGGGGGTTCTCATCCCTGAAGTTACATTATTAGTAGTACTGTGGCGTGAACGCCTTGCCAATTGTTTTCTCGTGCTGTGACCTCTAAACTGATGGCTCTCCTTATCTCTCCACACCTTATATCTCCCAATCCTCTGGTAGCGCCTCTCCTTATGCCTCCCTCGCTAAGCTCCTTATACCTCCCAATGAGCGCACACACACATCCCCCGCCAAGCTGGTAGGTCAATTCCTCCAACAACAACGACCTCACCTTATATCTCCTTGGCCGACGACCTCTCCTTATATCTCCCTGGCCGACACCTTATCTCTTTAGGCATCGGGATCCTCTAACTACCAACTAGAAGTTGAAACTATAGTGGCTTTGTCTTAGCATCCTTATACCTCCCGTCGATCGATCTCGCTAGGCTGGCAGTGCACGGCAAGGGCCCACCACCAATCAACATGGCAAGGGCCTGGTGGGATTCGAACATCAAATCGCCCTTACAACATGGCTCGCGCAACCACCGTGCTGTGGGGTGATCCCCTGAATGCGTTCTTTGTTATCACTTAAAAAATATACAAGTTCAAAGACCCTTAGATACAAAATAAAAACATTAAAATTCTCAAAAGGTTTCTTTACATAATTCTCTAGAGTTTTCCCTCTTGCAGAGTCCACCTTTTACAATGAAAAAGCCTTGTATCTATAGGCTCAAGGAATAACCAACCCATAACAACCTAGCATAACTACTTGGGATAACTACATGCTAGTTACTTGGGATAGCTTCCCAAGTGAGTATTTAAGATAACAAGTTTTGGAACATAAGTTAGGATTAACCTAACTTTTATAAAAATAAGACCAAAAGTCTAACTTTCAATACAACAAGTGATGTGAGTTACTTTTACAAAAGTTAATTAGCAAACCCATAACATTGAAATAAAAACCAAGGTACTTGTGCCACCAAGGTGAGCTTGATGTCCTTTCTCTATCCATGAGTTACCTATTTATCAACTACTTAAAGTTGAAGGAAACACATTCCAACTTCATTTTCGAGACACCCTTTTCTTGTTTGAAAATATAATGAATTCTTGAGCAACAAGGAGGATTGTAGAATACACGATCAATTCTTTTGCGCTCATTTTCATCGCCATCATATGTATCTTAGTAGTTCCATATTTGGAAGAATATTTTCCATTGCAAAAATATCTCACTATTGTATCTCTATTTATCATCCTCAAATTAATTTTCTATAGAGTTGATGGGTTGTTGAGCATACACTAATCGTCTGACAATTCCAAAATAACACTATCATGTATCACACTGTCTTCTATCAATTTAAATTTGATCACATCACCTCTAAAATTTTGAAAAGCCTCTTGTATATTCTACAAGAAGAGGATACATTTTACCAAACTTTCTCATTTACAAAATAATGCCCATAATAATGTATGTTTGTGTACATGTCATTCAAAGTATTTATCATGACCATTATAAGCAAGATTGATAAAACACATTCACACAATCATCATATCTCTAAATGGTAATATGAAAATAAGGTCTGACATGTTCTTGAGATACCCGCCATGGGTATGAGAGTTAACACTACAAATCAGACTGATTGAAATATGTACAACCCTATGCCACTAAATGAAACACAAGACGAAGCTTATACTGTTAGCATGCACTTAAGACTGCTTCATTAATTCAAAGGTTTTGAGAGCTTCATTGTGAAATCAAATTTTGTGCACATTCCAAAACCATTTCATTCCTGGAGATGACATCTGTTGTATTCTACCAAACAAGCTACAACTCCTCTTACCCTTCCTTGTTTTCCATACACATCAACATTTTGTTTGAGTGCTTCCATACAAGCACAACATGAGAGACAAGTATGAAGGTGACGAGATTTAGTTTTAGGCGAGCTGATTGTGTTTTCTTGAAAGTTTCTAAAGTCTTTTGAATGAATCCACCGTGTGCCATCTTGTAATCATTTCATGTCTTTCCTTGAGATGTCGCTTCTTTGAGGCATCCCGTTGACCACCTTGAGCGTTGCCCACGTTTTTCAATGAAGGCTGAAAGCATTTCTAATTATAATATCTGACAAAACTCCTCTTCCATTATGCTTTGATGGATGTATATAACATATTCGAGAGCTTCTAAAACACCATTTGCATCACATAAGATGATGCCTCTTTGAGGCCACACTGAAAAATTGTTTGGGTTGCATGTCTATGTTTCCACAGTTTGCTTGCAAGACTACTGAAGTAACTCTGACTGAAATAGCTCGTTTATCTTCTAATTATTGTAGTTTGAGTCGTCGAGAGGCTTTTACAAACATTCACGTGCCTTGTCAGAGCATTTCCGACCATGATATCTGACAAAAATCCTCCACTATTACACTTTGACGGGTGCATCGAACATGTTCGAGGCCTTCATTATGGCGCGGGCAGGAAGGTGACTATCAAAACAAGTCGCGGGCTTAGTCCAACTATTCAAAGCACTGCATACATATCTTGACAGACCATTTCAAAAACCGAACTTACTGAAATTATGAAGCTCTCATTTTGGTGGCAAGGAGGGTATATCTCTACAGGAAGATTTCCAACTCTAACAAAAATTCTCGCACCGATATGCTTTGAAATATGTCTATAACCTATTCGAAAACTTCCATATGGCGTCGATAGGCTGATTACATTTGTTTGATAGTTTCTGAAAGCTTTTGTGGTGAAGACAATTTCTACAATTCTCTAACCATTCCATTTCATGATGTGGCTCCTTGGTATGTGTAAGTTTTAATCGAGCAAATATAACCAATAAACATATCTAAGACAGCAATAAGAAATAAAGACAAAACATATAACACAGTGATTTATAGTGGTTCGTCAAATCTGGCTACATCCACTCTCAATGCAAGGAAATATCTTATTATCGTTTAACCAATACAATCATCCATGGCATGTACACAGTCAATATATATAAGCTTATACAGCTATCAACTGAGGAGGTGGGAGAAGGTGAAAGGTCGTGACCGTTGGGCTTCACATACCCAACAATCTCCTACTTGAAGTCCAACCAATACAACCATGAGCAGTCCCTGCATTTCCAATTTTATTGTTACGCTGTAACGAGACCCATAGAAGATTTTAACTTCGCCAAACTCTGTTCACAGATAGTGCGAGTTAATCTTCTCCAATTTTTGTCAGATTGAATACAATCTGACACCGGAATATCTTCCATTACAACTTTTTGAACTGCAAGTTCACTCGTAAATCCACAATCACAACCAAATTCACCTCTTTGTCTCAAGTTTCCTGATATGTCTCTATCTTCACCTACAATGCTCTCAATCTGAACACACATCTCCATTTTTCTATACTTTTGGTTCTCTGTGGACTTTACTTGACCACCCATCATCTGCACCATTAACTGGAAGCGATAGTAGATATCCAGTACAAACAATTTACTATGCAATGCATAAATTGCACAATGTGATGGTCCCCAAATGAAATTATCATCGATGACTCTGCCTCTGTGGCTGGAGATGGTGGAGAAGTAGCAGATATACAAGCAGAGCATATTGGCATCTGGTGAATGTGCCGAGTTATGAGATACATGTACTCATACTGCGAGCCAAAAAACATAACTAAGACCACATTTTGTGAATTACTGGCTATACCCTGGTTTCCCTGCTGATTTTGTCTCCTTCAAAAACATTTCTTAGCAGTGTTCATCTCTGATAGATCAATCTCTCCTTCAAAAAGGACATCAACTTAACTGACTATTTCTACAAACTGGATCATCCCCTCTTCCACAGATTTTCTCATGGCTCTACACTCTTGTAATTGACCTACTGAGCCAAGATATGCTTCAGTAGAGAAAACTCATGCAGACTCTCTTTTAATCTTTGTGTTCCTCAGAATAAGCATGTTTATCATGCCACTGATGGTTTCAAACCCCAATCTGAGTGAAGTAATATCGAACGAATCCTGCATCTTCACATTACCATTCTCACTGGGAATAAAGCTATAAGCTACATCCTCACGAAGAGTTTTATCTACTGCCTTTATACTCAACTGTTGCCTTGCAAAGGTAGCTGGAAACCTCATAATCTTAGGAGTCGAAGCTCCTGTGCATGCCATGCCCTTTGTAAATTCCTAAACATCTATCCGACCATTACCACCGTAACAAGTGCCAGTGCCACGAGAATGTTTGGTACCTTGGCTCATCTTAGCCAGAAATCAACTCGCAAGATTTTTAACCACCAAAAACTTTGCCTTCGACAAATATTGCAGTAAAAGTTCGGTGACAACATCTCGCATAATACCATTCTTCGTAGATGATATAGATTGTGCACGAGCACCATTGCTATTGTTAGTGCCCACAACATTGATTACTAACAACAGAGCAATCGTTATAAGACCCGCTAGCCTTGTCGATTCACTGTCCACTAGTTTAGGAAAAGCCACATTCTAAAGCAAAAGACGTTCCATCTGCTTGGCCTCTCTGCTGTCAATGTGCCTGCTTCGAGAAGGCCTGAGAATGTCTTCTAGATCGTCACAGAGCCCTTGGCTCTTTAGCTCCCAATCTACCATTCTACCAATACCAACAACCAACTATGAATTTCATGAATTACAACAAAAGTCATGGGTCTGCTCCTATACATCTCCTTCTCCATGCATCAGTCCCTCCTTGGAACTCGCACATCCCATGTTGTCGATCATTTCCTTGACAAGGACATGAACATTAAAATTATGCTCGTTCGCAATATCAGACCAAGCCATCACGAGCTTCAAATTAATAGTCTTATTAATGAATGTGTCTACAGGGAGGCATGTTGGCATAGACGGAGCAACACACAATTTCTGGACATTAGAACAGAGGTCCACAAAAATTCTATTGAATTCACCACAAGGAATAAAGTTGTACCAAACAGAGGAGTTGTCCTGCGCCTCCACTTGCCTGCGCACCACCATATTGGGTGCCATACACACATCTGCTATGTTGGCCTCCAATGACCCAAGTGGGACTGCCTTCCTCTGCCCCCCATTGTCGTATTTGACCTACTGCTCTCCTACTACTCCTGCGTTCGCTGTGGAATTGGTTTGTAGATTATGACGATCTAAAGACCAACATATGTCCATGTCATTCAAAATTTCATTTTCTTTGATAAAACTAGTCTGCAAATTAGACTCATCTAAAATCTTAAGATTTCATTCATTAGATGCATAACAAAGCTCTATATCATTGTTCTTATCTATATCATCAGCTTCATCTATTTCAATTTCAGTGGCAAAATGCTTATCAACATTTTCATCTATTTCAGTGATAAAATATTCAATGGGATTTTCGTCTACATCCATGGGTGTAATTTTAGATTCAACAATAGTCTTAACTCTTTCCTCACCATATTTTAATTTCTTATATGAAAAATTACAGTTACAATCCTCATAATCATAATTTTTAATTTCTATTTCCCAATTTCTCACCTTTTTTTTCAGCTACTCCTTCTTCACTTCTTGGTGACGTGAATTCTTAGAAATCTTGTATGAAAACTCCACACTGCAATTGTGAATAGCTCCCACTTCATTATGACTCTTTACCAGATATAAAGTATCCGATTTGTTCCCTTTTGCAATCATTAAGGACCCTTTTGTCACCTTCCATTTATTGGATTCCAACCTGACATTACATCCTTGAGAGAACAATTGCCCAATTGAAATAGAATTATTTTTAATTTGAGGGACATACTTAACATCCCACAACAACCAACTATTTCCATTGGCTAGTTTTAACAAAACATCTCCTCTCCCAACAATTTTAAGACATTTGTCATTTGTGAGAAAGAGCTTACCAAAATTACCGCTTTTGAAGGTTTTGAAAAAATCCCTGTGCGAGGTAACAAGAAATGATGTTCCTGTGTCAAGCACCCAATCATTTGCTGTAACTTCTATTGTGGTCAAAATAAGAGCATCGTCGTATTCAATATTTTCTCCTTGGATTTAACCAAGCTCTGATACCAATTGTAAGTTTTAATCGAGCAGATATAACCAATAAACATATCTAAGACAACAATAAGAAATAAAGACAAAACACATAACACAGTGATTTATAGTGGTTCGCCAAATCTTGCTACATCCACTCTCAATGCAAGGAAATCTCTTATTATCTTTTAACCAATATAGTCATCCATGGCATGTACACAACCAATATATATAAGGTTATACAACTATCAACTAAGGAGGTGGGAGAAGGTGAAAGGTTGTGACCATTGGGCTTCACATACCCAACAGTATGTGCAGAAAAGAATGACATCCGACTCAACCATAAAGAAGGAGAGTGGGGAAAAAGGTTACCACAACCATTTGCAATGTGTAGCCACCTTTTGCGATACCACCACCTTTGAGGTTTTATTGGAGATTTTAACAAATTAGACAACTTTGTTAATCTATCGATGGACAATGAGTATGGAGACTTGTTGTGGCTTATCGGTCTTGGAAGAAACTTTCAAAACTTAACCAAAACACCGCTCTTTCCCTCATGTTATCGACATTTAGGATGACTTCTTCGACATTTCTTTCTTCTCTATGTGTCACCTCTCGTCACGTGCTTATAACACTTTTAGAGATTTAATCAACTTTCACAACTTCTTAAAGTCTCCGATTAACATCCCTTTCTTCATGGTCAGTTTTGTTAGAAGTTTTCATCGACCTTTTAAATAACTTTTCCTTTATCACCGAACTTGCAATGAAAAACCACTCCTCTCCTTGCTATTGAAGCTTTGAATGCTTTGGGAAATTTGATTACTTGCCGATGAAAACAACATAGATCAACATAGCGACATCTATTATTAATGGTGGTATCATCATCACAAAAATTTTGAACAAATTTGTCACCCGTCGAACGTGTCTATTGCTTTCCTTCGTCGACCTTTTCAAAGAAGTTGGCCAACTTTCTTGAATTGTTGATGATTAACTTTATCCATCATCATTGAGGATTTTGATAATTTGGACAAGTTATGAACATCGCTGACCATGTATTTGGTTTGGCATTTGGGAGGGATTGAAAACTTTATTAAGATAACGACCAACTTCTCTTTTCTTCCCTTTTTAATAATACTTTTATTATTTCGAGTAGCCACCAAATTGGAGAGGGGAGAAGAAGCATTATTTGGTTTGAATTGAGGGTTCAATTATGTAAGGTGCCTATATAAATGGTATTTTCAACTCATACAAAGATGACCCATAGTTAACCTTATCAAAAAGAGATGTCAAGAGGCCTTGTGAGATTCCACCCCCTTAAAGTACCCAATCACGACATTCAAAACTTTGCCTTTAACTAGACATTGAGTTTGGGGACATGCGTATATATCAATTGACTTATAGGGAGAAAGAGAATGTACACGTATTTTGAAAAATTTTGGGCCATATTTAAAAAACAAGGTAACATAGTCCAATCAGATCCCCATGTGTCTGTGTAAAATGTTGTGGAAACATGTGTCACTCATCAGGAAGTGACATTCCATGACAACATATCACATGTTATCATACTACATCATCTATTTCCTTCCTTGGAATGGTCCATGCTCACCTCTGAGCATCATAATCCATCATAAGGGGGGGTTGTGTTATGTGCATGTCTTTGATCTTTATTTTATCTAACAATATCTCTACACCATAGGTTTTTCTCATTAAACTTTCCAAAAATTTAGGATCATCTACCTTTGCGTGGGCCAAACCACTAATATGTATCTCAGTATTGCCCTAACATACGCCTATGCTTAACACTACACGTATCAACAATGATATTAAGCATCCCTATCACATGCCTATCTAGCTCAACGCTACGCGTGTTAACACACTGTGTCAAAGCCACCCTATCACATGCCTATCTATCCCAACGCTACGCATGTCGAGGCACCATCAAAAGTCTCCCTATCACATGCCTATCTAACATTCGCTACACATGTTAGAGCTTATAAAAAATTGCCCTATTATATGGCTCGACACAACCCAATTTGCCAGCCATATTGGCATACCTTCAATGATCTATATCACATGTGTCTTCATCATCTAGCATGCTTGTTTCCAATGAGTATGTTAGATCCAACTCAGTTTCGCATCAAGAATTCCTAGTTGGGGAAGCTCCACGCGATAAAACTCCCGCAGGTAAGCTAGGTAAGATCCTCCTTACTTTAGCTTCACAGTTGTCCCTAACAATAATATGCTCACCAAAGTGGGGGGGAAATGTAATGGCGTAAATTTTACACCCTCGCATAGAATGCTATTTTTACATTCAGTCCGCTTTAGCCTAAGACACAAAAATTGTTGCCCTGATATCATTATTACTTGTCAAATCACCATACGACTCAGATTCCATGCAATGAATCCTTGGTGGTCTTTTGACGCGTGTGCGCCGCAGAGACGTCTGTGCAACATACTCTTGTCTGCGAATCTGCAGATGTGCAATAGACCATTTGAATGTTACGAATCTGCCACCCTGTGAACGCAATGCCCGAAATGATGGTTCTTCCTCCATGGATTCCATCCAGGTCTCTCAAAAACCCTTTCATTGCATGCATTTGGTCTTCTTGAACAATCTTACAAGCTTCTTGCCTATCAATTTGAACTTCTTGATCAGTTTTGGCAATCTCCTTGCATTTTTGGAGCTTCATACCATCCATTTTATTGCAGGTCTCCACCATTATCAACTGATTCGAGATCTCATATTTGGCACTACTTCATGCAACCAAGTTCTTCATCTTAATTTGGAGAGTTCTTTCTGTTAGAATTTGAAGAATTCAATCACCAAGATTCACTGTATGCAAAATACCCGTCACAAAAGCAAAGAATGGAGACACAACTCATAATGATCTGAAAGATGAAATATTCATTCAGAGAGAGAATAGAGGGAATTACAAAAGAGTTAATAATTATGAAGAGATCAATCCTTATAAAGGAGATCGAATACTAGAAGTTAGAGAAACCTAGGTTGCATGATAATAATTAATAAAAAATAATTATTATATGCCTAAAGTTTAGCTTAAGTGAACTACAGATAAAAGTGACTTAATAATTAAATCAATAATGATTTAATTAATAAGTGAAAATACATTTTTACTCTATCACCCCCCTTAAGCTAAACATAGGGAGAAGCTAAAAACCTAGAAATAACTATTGAAAGCAGGAAATGGGTCACAACAACATGGCCTAATCAGGTACCCAAGTACAAAAATCTCTGTAAAACCCTTCTCCGAAAAGAGATGAAGCCTAGTGAAGGACTGAAGAAGCCTCCAAACTAGAGAATGTCCCAGAAAATAGGAGCAAAGATTAGGTAGAGAAGACTGCAATATGCATGAGTGCCCTCAAATGACACTACTCAAATTAGAATGACAAACAAAGGCAAACATCAGAATTTGAAGATAAAAATGACAAAAACACCAAAGTCTGAAGAGCTGGTAAAAAAAAGAACATGTAGAACACCACTGAAGCATGAAGCTTCAAACACTGTCAAAGAATAACTGTTGGAACCTCCACTAAAATAGAATTTGATTAGGTAGAGAAGATTGTAATCTGTATGAGTGCCCTAAAATGACATAGCTCGAATCAGGATGGAAAACAAGGAAAACATCATAACTCAAAGATACAAACGACAAAAAATACTGAAATGTGAAGAATTGATCAAAAGATGGAAGGATGCCTCCAAAATAGGAATAAAAGAAGTGTCCATATGGTAAATGATCTATTTTATCGAAATGCATAGGTATCCAACCACTGCATCTTCCTAGTACATAGGAGCAAATACTAAATACATAGCTCACTCCATCAAACCAAGGAAGCATTATAACCAACATAAAATACCCCCCATAATGTTGAGCACGGAGAGGTATGATAGTTACACTGAAAGAGGCTACAAAGAATAACTACATGTCGAAGAAAGTACAAACACATATAAAGGATGGTGTTGAGGATGATCAATCTCTGGACACACATAATGGGGCTAATGTTATGGAAGGAACACTCGCTTGACAAAGGTAGATGACAAACAAGGAAAACATCAAACCCCCCATGGCACTTTATTATGTAGTGCGAGTACAAACAAACACAAAATGTGCAAGATCCCAAGCATGCAATGATGACACTTTATCTCAATGCGTTTGCAAAAAAGAAATGCTACAAAATTATGTCTACAATGCTCATGAATGATAGAAAGTTGTAGGAACACAACAACTAAAATTGAGTCATCTCATGCAAGGAAAAATATCCCAGGACCTGAAACATCCAAGTTATCCACCATATTGCAAAAATGCAAAAACCTGAATAAAATGTACCTGGAGCAGATTCTGGCAATGAGACCCATACAGGAAGAAGGAGAACGAAACCAACTTTTCGATGACATGCGGAAGTCAAAAAATAGAGTCTGGAGGAGCAAGATATTGCGTCTAGAGTGTAAAATGGAACCCTAACTTTAACTGGAAAAAACCCTGTAAGACGAAAAAATAAAAAAACCAAACCTGGAAAATTAGATCGAGCTCAGAACCAGCTTTCCGATGATATCTCGTTTGGCCAAAATTGCCTTTGTTTGCTCAAGATATGAGCAAGAAACCAAAGAGGGCTCTAGAACAAGAACTCCAAGTGATCTCAGCTAAATTTGGCGGAGCTCCACTAAATCTGGAGGGACTTCCAAACTTTCAGCCAAAATTGGCGGAGGTACCAAGGAAAATAAATAAATAAATTTTTAATTAAAAAAAAAATAATTTTTTTTGTCGGTACGGTGGCGTGAATTTTGAGGTGGCACAGAAACTGAGGCAGTATGAAAACTGACATTTTTTTGCCTTGAAAAGCATGCAAAGGTCATGCATGCAAAAAAGAGGGCCCAAATTTCAATTGTGTCCAAATTGGATGAACCATATATGAAAATAGGGGGTTTTGGGCCTTTTGAGCGCAACCGTGAGCTCGGTTTGTGCCCAAAAAGCTCCAAAAAACTCCCTAGATCCATACAAAAAACTCTGAAAACTTGAAACCCTCAACGCTCCAAAAAATCTTCAAAAAATTCAAGAACGAGCTACAACAACAAGGCTCTGATACCATGTTACAAGTCGAAGAATTCAATCACCAAGATCCACTGTATGCAAAATACCTGTCACAAAAGCAAAGAATGGAGACACAACTCATAATGATCTGAAAGATGAAATATTCATTCAGAGAGAGATTAGAGGGAATTACAAAAGAATTAATAATTACAAAAAGATCAATCCTTATGAAGGAGTTCGAACACCAGAAGTTGAAGAAACCTAGGTTGCATGATAATAATTAATAAAGAATTAATTATTATATGCCTAAAGTTTAGTTTAAGTGAACTGGGGATAAAAAGTGACTTAATAATTTAGTTAATAATGATTTAATTAATAAGTGCAAATACCTTTTTACATTAGCACTTTCTCAATATCCTTTGTGTCTTTGGGCATATTTATGTTCTTTATCTTATCTCCATTTTATATTATTATTGTTTATCTCTATGTCGGTTATCTATCACGGGTTCTCTCATCGTGTCTAACGACTGTCCGTGGAGGTGGAAATACCAAAGTGAGAGTTTGACTAAGACAAACCTCTTTTACGACCACAACCATTTTCCACTTTGTGCTTGTGCAAACTTTCATTGCGACATCGTGGGTTCAAAAGCTACAACTTGGATCACATCATCAACCTCCGAATCGAGTTCCACAATTCCTCTCCTTCTCTTTTCATCTCATCATTCATAAAATGAACATAATATAGTTACATGTCATTTCCTCAAATAGTTTCATTGTAAAATCATGAATCATTTAGATCTTTATCTTTCTCCTCATTCCATATATCTAGACTATTTATGTTCAGTTTAGTTGCATTCTATTAATTTATGTTTGTCATAATAGCTTAGTTTTGTATTATGTTATTGGTAATAATGTTTCATTTTAGCCTGTTCATACTCTGTCTATGCGAGATGTCAACGCGCCACGCTAGTGTCCATCAGTCGCACTGTAGTCCTCTAGGCTGCGCATCTGTCAAAGGCAGTGAGCTCACGGAGCTCAGGTTTTAATCCCTACGACTAGTCTTTTCTATTCCCGTAGTTCAATTAATCTTAGGCAATCTATTTGTTTGCATAATATATATTTGATTAATCTAAACACACTTGGATACACACACATGTAAACATCTAATTGAGACTCAATCAATTTAATCTTCACTTAAGTATTCAGATCATCACTTCAAGAAGCTTCCTTAAATTCCTTGTCCGATCTCCCTAATACTCCTAGCTAGCAACACGAGGTGGTTGAATGGAATTGTGTATCCCTTGAGGTTTTAATCAGCCTCTCGGTTGGTGCATTATTTTCTGCCCCACACTTACTAACCTCCCCTAATCCCTTAAATAAGGAAACTATATTTATTCTTGCAATAGAATAACTCTAACACTATGCTAGAATTTGAAAAGATGAATAATCTAGAATAACTAATACAAATGAACATAAATAAAATTGTGAATGTAAAGGATACAAGATCGAAATAACAACACGTAGTTAGCCTCTAAGAAAGAATTGCAAATGCTAAAAAAAATTAGTATTCAGAGAATGTAAGAGAAAAATCTGTAGAATGCAATACAATACTGCACTAAGACTAGGTAGGAGTGAATATACATAGAAAATGAGAGAGGAGGGAGGTAAAAATACAACCAATGGGAAAAGACCACCACAATAGCCTAAAAAAATAGGTACCAACATGATAAATTGCATCGTCTCAAAGAGGGGCAAAATGTAGACACCTAAAAATATCACCACTTAATTAAATTAATATTTTTTATTTTTAAAATTATTTTACCATTATTCTTCTATTAATTAATTAAATATTGATTTATTTATTTATTCATTTCCTTAGCCTTTTCTTCTAATAATTAAATAATTTTTTTAATTCATTTAATCAATTCATTAGCCTTTTTTCTCCTCATCTCACATTTTTCTACTATTAATTAAACAAATGCTCATATTCATTTATTTAATTCATTAATCCCTTGTTTTGAATCCTAGACTTCTAACTTGTTCACATAAAACATTGATCATAATCTAAATTAGTAGTATCTCATGTCTCTTCATCCTCCTTTTCTCTCTCCCCCCGACATGACTAGATTCATTGAATTTAAAGACGTGTTATCAAAAGTCAATGCACCTTCTAATCTCATCCTTTCATTCATTTAACCTCTTAATCGTATTCATTCTCCACTCAGCTCTTAATCTTAGCCATTCATCGTTTAACCTTTTAATCTAAATTCTTGACTCTTTTGGAAGCTTCCATAAAAGAGAATTTTCCTCTCATTTGAAAAAAAACAACCACTTTAGAATTCCTGCCTACATGCTTTCATAGTGCCATCATATTGTTATCTTACTTGCATCAATAATTAACCACATTCCACTATTTCATGTCATCTTGTGCTAGTGCTTAATGCTAAGAGCAATACAACTATCTACAAGGTCTTTAAGGATTAGAGAACAATAGAGTCAAAACTTATCAATGCATGCGAAGATATATTTGGTTTATTTGATATGCACACACTTAATTTGGAACTACATTGGTGTTGTTGATTTGTTTGTCGATTCTAGGCTAGTGGTTGGGCTATTCAAGAATTTACAATAGGATTACAATTTGACATTCACAATAATAACTATAATGTAATAAGTGTACAAATACACATAATATACATATAGATAAATAAGATTGTTATAAAAGAATTGATGTATAAAAAAAAGAATAAGTATACATATACATGTGATAAATATGTATACAGATAAATTAAAAAATAACACTAAGAAATCCAACTTTACACAAGATACACTCTTTGCCAATACATACATATACTAAACTTTTTCTAAAAATATATAAAAAACCAAATAAAAACATATATATATATATATATATATATA
>MU227941.1:1369498-1387723 GCA_018584345.1 Thuja plicata | reverse complement strand
TTGCTGTGACCAGCCATCCTCTTCCCAACAATGCATCATATCCTTTCTTTTCCAGGGAAATCACCACAAAGTCCAAGAGAAACTGTTGTGTACCAATTACTACCTTTTGTCCCATCAGAGTTCCTATTGGCTTAATTCCATGCTGGTCTGCACCCACCAGTTGGAATGTGGGCAACCGAAGTGCAAGTTTCCCTAGTGCCTTGCAAGTTTCCTCAGGTAGGACGTTCACACCCGACCCTCCGTCCACTATAGTATTTGTGAGTTTGCATCCCATTATCCCCATTTCTACAACTGCAGGTGTCCTCCCCATTCCTATGGTGAATAGGGTGTTGGTCTCTTTTTCGGCTTGTGCTTCCTCTTTCTTCTCCTCCTTGGAGGGTACCTCTCGCTACTTATTCCTTGTGTTATTGCTACCCGCAACTGAGGTAGCATTTCTAATAGATCTGCAATTTTCATCGGAATAGTGGTCTCTAGTACTTGTTTCATGATGTTTGGTACCTGTCGGTTGTTTGGGAGTTTACCCGTACTTACTCCCCTTCCTCTACTATGTTATCTCTAATGTCCTTTCTGGCTTCTTGGAATCTTTCTTTCTCTGTAGCTGCATCCGGATATGCAAGTTGCCTAGCCTGCATTCTTGTGATGGCGAATACTTTATTTTCTGGCTTTGCAATGTTGAGCCTGTTCACCCCCTTTTGTCTGGGGTAATTGGCATCCTCGTGATTACTTGGTCCACACCATTTACACAACATTCCTCTGTTCTGCCCTCTACCATTCTGGCAGTCCCACCCAAAATGCTCCCATTCGCTGCATTGCCTACATTGAATCATAGGTCTTCCTTTGGAATTGTATTGGATTGATCTCCTGGGTGTGTTATTATTGTTGTTGTTGTTGCTTCCTCGCCTATTGTTTCTATACCCTCCCGACGAGGCTTTTGTATTTGTGTTTCGTGGAGGGGTGGAAGGCGGTGTGGATTGTTCTCCTTGGGTAAAGAATACTTGCGCATTCTGTGCCTTTAGATTGTAGGGACAGTCCTTAATTGTATGGCCCAACACCTGACAAATGTCACAAAACACTTTGCGCGGGCATGTCCCTTTTGTGTGTCCTTCCTTTTCGCAATCCGTGCACCAAAGCTCCCTCGCATCTCTTTTTTCCTCCTTACTTCCTGTTACTTCATTAGCCTCATCATGTCTTTCCTTAGGGCTTGGATGGTCTTAGATTCATCCCCGCTCTCTTCTGAACTTTCACTCTGGCTTCCATGTCTCTTGGCTTTGGAAGTTTTATTCTCACTCTCTATATCCATTGCACGGGTGCAAGTGTCCGCAAAGGATGATGGTGGTACTATCTTCATTTTTCTTTTTAAGGACGGAGTTAACCCTTCAATGAACCACCTTTGTTTTAATCCATCGCCAGGTTTGTTGTCTAGCTTCCCTATCAATTCCTTGAGTCTCCTGCTATATGTGCTGACAGATTCATTTTCCCCTTGCCTAGTATTATAAATTTCTCTGACTATCTCGACATCATCACGTAGAAGTCTAAATTCCTCCTCAAAGGCGATACGGAGGTCCGTCCATGTGGTCTTCTTCGCAGCCTCCAAGTCTGTATACCAATCAATAGCTATACCTCTTAGTGTGGCAGGGAAAGCTTTTAACCATTCATCCGCGTCGTTTTCTCCATTGGCTTGCCATATAGTTATACATGTTTTACAATGACGAGCAAGGTCCTCCGATACTTCTCTAGTAAATCTAGGGAGGTTTTGTTTGTCTAACACCATTCTCCTTCCTGCCGGGATGCTTCCTCCTGTCGGGATGCTTCCTCTTGTTGGGACGCTCCCTCCTGCTTGGACGTTCCCTCCTGCCAGGATGCTTCGTCCTACCGGGACGCTCCCTCCTGCCGGGACGTTCCTTCCTGCCGGGACGTTCCTTCCTACTGGGATGCTTCCTTCTGCCGGGACGCTCCCTCCTGCCAGGACGCTCCCTCTTGTCAGGATGCTTCCTCCTGTCGGGACGCCTCCTCCTTTTGGGATGCTCCCTCTTGGAGTAGTAATATCTTCTTCCCCTCGTGATTCTTCCATCTGGCTGGAGCTTTGTTCCTGCTGGTGTTCTCTTCGTGCGGGGGTTTCAGGGTTCTCCCATCCTTCCTGCCTTCCTGATGCTTCTGAGATAGCCAAGTTGGCTATACCTTCTTTTGTGTTTTCAATCAGCCTTTCCTCAATTTGTCTTTCACTTAGAGGCTGGTTCCCCAATCCTCTTTAGCGGCAACGTCTTTCTTCTTGTTGATGCAGACCAAGAATTCGCAGGGCAGCTTCTTCTTCAGTTTCTTCTTCTGGCCTACGCTTGGGATACTTATTTGGAAGTAGGGGCATGAATTATTTTAATGTAACAAATTTCTAGCCAATAGTTGAGGAATTTGTCCAAGTAGATCGTACACCGCTGGTGGTACCGAAAGTTCGTTCCGTACCATGCTTTCTGAAACCGCTCTCTCAGGCTTCCCTTTGCATGTACTGGTCGATTGAAACCTCCCAGGTCACCACTAGATCTCGTGTCACCTGATCTTCTCTTGTTATTTCCTCCTCTTCTCTGTGACTATCTGTATAGGATTCTTCCCATTACTCTATCCTGCCCAGTCGACGACCTCCAGGTCTGGACTCAGGCAGCGGTGCCAAAATGTAGAATGGTTATTAATGCACAATATACAGAATAATACAGCATGGATTCAATAGTACCAATAAGACATTTATTACCAATAAGAACATAATACACAGAATACCAGAATACCAGAATACCAAGGTGGCGAGGAAATGTTATTACTTTCTTTATTACCAAAAACATGAGTCCAACATCCGTATTCCAAAGTTCTTATATAATGGTCGGTTGGTTGGGAAAACCAACAGACGCATCCCCTCGCTTCCTAACTACCCTCTCCCGACAAAGCATAACTAATTCTAATTACAATATTACTTTATTACGTACTACAGGTACTATCTCCCACATCTTTTTTCAAGATGGATTGATACTCCTCTGTCTGGGCATCCTTCCATACTTGGTGTTGGAGAGCTTCTGTAACATTAGCAGGTTCTGATTTAATGAATTCACTCATCAAAGCTACCTAACTAGAATCTCTTAGGTCTTTTACTCTCTCTAAAAGTCCCTGACGGAGCTGCATAAGTCTTTGCTTCTTTTATTGTGTCAGTAGCCCAGAGTGGTCTCTTCTTAGGATTTTCCAATGATGTGATTTGTTCTTCATTTCTATCTTCCTCAGGGTACTCCCTCTGAATCTCAGGGGCAGGATCCTCTTCTAGGTCTATGGGGCAAGTTTGAATTTCGGACTCAATAGAATTTCTAGCTCTTTTAAAAGCTATGTCTTCCTCAAAAATTACATCTCTACTTAGTCAATCTGTCTCTGATTAGGCACATATATTCTATAAGCTTTTGAGGTTTCACTATAGCCTACAAAAATACCTTTTCTCCTAGAAGGTTCTAGCTTAGTTCTTTTCTCTTTGGGCACATGAATGTAGACAGGACAACCAAATATCATTAAGTGACTGATGTCTGGTTTTACACCAGTGAAACCTTCTTCAGGAGTTTTGTCATCAATATGGGAGTGAGGACATCTGTTCTCTATGTAGACAACAGTACTAGAGGCTTCTACCCAAAGTAATGTTTCTATGTTGTGATCAAGTATCATTGCCCTAGCGGCTTCTACAATGGCTGTATTCTTCCTTTCAACAACCCCTTTTTGTTGAGGGTTGTAGGGTACAACGAACTCTCTCTTAATCCCAACATTTTTACAAAATTGTTTAAAAATATCTGATGTGTATTCTCTCCCATTATCTATCCTTAATGTTTTAACTTTCCTCCCATAAGAGTTTTCTGTAAGGGATTTGAATTCCTTAAACCTTCTAAGGATCTCCTCAGATTCTTTACATTTGAGGAAATAGATCCAGGTCTTTCTAGAGAAGTCATTAACAAAAATTACATAATATAGGAAACCCCCTAAAGAAGGTACAAACATGGGTCCACATAAATCTGAGTGGACTAATTCTAATACATCATTTGTTTTACTAGAACTACTTTGGAAAGACCCTTTTTTGTTTTTCCCCAAGGAACACCCCTTGCATGCCCCTGAATGATATTGTTTGAGTTTGGGTAAGCTTGTGACTAGTTTTTCCATAGAAGATAGGGCACGTAAATGGAGGCGTCCTAATCTCCTATGCCATATCTCATTAGAGTTTGCAATTTCATGAATTAGGGCAAGATTTGGCTCAGTACATAATTTATATAGATATCCTTGTCTATAACCTATGGTTTGAGCCTTCTTAATAGTAGAGTTCTTTGGCCATGCCAACACTTTACTATCCATGAAGGTAACACTATATCCGTTGTCTTCAAGTGCAGATATGGAAACCAAGTTCCTCTTGATACCTGGTACAAACAATACTCCGGTGAGTTGAATAGAGATATCAGACTTCAATTTGATGGTACATGTTCCAACACCTCTGGCTAGATGTGTAGAGTCATCTCCAATTGTCACTTCCTCATTAGTTTCTTCTACCATGGAGTCTAAGAGTTCCCTGAACGCATTGATGTGTCTTGATGAGCCACTATCTATAACCCAAGTGTTGGATTTATTTGATACTTGGTTTGAAAGTGTAGAGTAGAATACATATTTCTCGGATTCATGCTCTGTCTTAGACTTTCCTACTTTGGTAAATGATTCTTGTTGCTTTGTTCTATCAGGACATCTGACTGCATAGTGCCCATACTGATCGCATCTGAAACATTGGATTTGTGAAACATCTTTCTTGGATGAACCCTTCTCATGGTAGCTTTTCCTCTTCTCGAAGTGCTTCTTCTTTCCTTTCTTGTGAGAATTTGCATTCAAGACATGGAGATCTTCATCTACTTTCTTCTGATTGAATCCTTTCTTTGTTTGTCTTGATTCCTCTTGAAGGCAGTCTGATCTTAGCTGGTCAAACATTGGAAATTTAGACCTTGCACTAATGCCTTGAACAAATGTCTCCTAGGAATTTGGTAGACCATCTGAGGCAATAAGTGTTAGCTCGTTACTTTCAATCTGGTATCCAAGTGTTGATAGCTGATCCCTTAGTGCAGATATTCTCATAAAGTATGCGTTGATAGATTCTCCTTTGTTCATACTTATATGATTGATTTCTCTCTTTAGAGCCAAGGTCCTGCTAGAATTATTTATTTTGTATGTGCTTTCAAGTGACTTAAACATATGATATGTGGTCTCGTGTTTTGTCATGATTAGCACGATATGATCTCTAACTCCATCGACTACGATTTTCATGGCCTTTTCATTTCCTTCAATCCATGTCGTCTTCTCGGGATCATTCCCCGGTTCTGCTTTATTTTCTTTCACAAATGACTCAACTTTATTCTCTTTTAATATCATCATAATCCTAAACTTCCATGATGAGAAGTTATTTCCTCCTTCTAGCCTATCTTCGAATCTGATTACACTCACCATAGAGGAATGTGATGTACTTAAATTTAAATCTGAATATCTCAAGTTCAATCGCTGCTTGGATCTTCCTTTTCGTGGCTCTGATACCATGTAAATGCAGATCGTACTCCTTTCAGATTTGATAGTTGATAGGTTGCAATTAATATTTCTAAATATATGTGATTTATGATTCTAATGGAGACTGTGTTTTGCAGGTCCAAACAAGGCTGAGAATGTTCGATTTCAATTGCCCAATATTGCCTTATCGGTTCTGCATATATACTTGTATCGGGGGGCATGTCTTGAGTGGACATGTCTCCACAAAGTGTAGGCATGTCCGCTCAAGACGTGTCTCCTCATCGATGGCACTTAAACAGAATTATGAATACCGTTTTATGAACGGTCACTTACTATTAGTTAAGTGGTCACTAACACATGTTTAATATGCCGATAAGAAAGGTATTCAACGTATATGCAATGTAAGCAGTGTTGATCAATCATTACTCGATCGATAATGAAACCAATGTGATATTAATTCATGCAGATCGAAAGCATTCTTTATTCGATCATGATAATTAATACTGAGGTGGTAAACTGATATATCTCATTGTTGATTCTTTATTTGACGATGCTATAATTTCAACACCGATTTGCAAGTTAAAAATAACTTGTAAAATGGACTTAAGTATGCATTTCGGGTTTTATTGAGTATATTACAAGTCTTAAATGACATGTATAAGTAAGATGTAACTTGCATTTTGGGTTTTAAAGTCTGATTTGCAAGTTTTTTTGTTTTTTTGGCAAAACTTTATATTTATATTAATAATCTTCTGGTTCAAAGGGCTCCCAGAGAAAGAACCAGGAAAGAAAACTCCGTTCATAACCCATTACAAAAAGAATAAAATTTATCCGATCCATTCCTAAAACTACCCAAAATTCCTGGCCAGGGAGAAGCCAAGGAACAAAATTACAAAATGGCAGAGAAAAAACTGCCAGTACAGTGTGTGCCTTAAAACAAAGGCATAGATATCCCCATATATCACAGAAAAAAACCACCCAAACCCCAATTACAAAGATAATACGCAGCAAAAGTGCGAATGTACAAGTGCAGATCCAAATAGAGAGATCATCATCAAGGGAGCGGAACATTGTATGTAGAAATCCAAAAAGGTGCAGCCGGCCAGTACGAAGAGGAGCAGCAGGTAGAGTGTACCAATGAGCAGCAGGCCACAGAGGGCGATAATGTTAACAAGTGAGGAAAAACGCCGACCAAAAAACCTGCATATTAGTCGATCCAAAAAATATCATAGAAAAAAATATAGATCATCATGAGTCACAACCCCCAAAACTGCACTGGGAGGGAGGAGAAAAAAAACAACGAGCTCCATAATCTATCAGCATGTGCATGGAGGGGATCATCAGGATAAAGAGGGGGAGAGGACACAATGGGAGAGGATGAGGAAGCCTCATCAGAAGGGAGATCCGCCGAGCGACACAAAGGAGAAATAGGCATGGATGGATCAGCACTAGCCCCCGAGCTTGAAAAACAATTACGGGAATGTGAAATCAAACCATGAATCGCATAGGTGCGTGCAAAAGCCTTACCCCTGATAGCAGCATCAAAAGGAGTCCGGTTCAGAAGATGATCCAAAGGCAGGATGGAAGAAGTGGCAAGGCAATCTTTAATTGCAGCAAGGACCATAACATATTTGTCCGAGTTAAGGAGAAAATGACGTGGAAATAGACCGCCAACTAAAGCTTCATCCTGCCAGAGATTATACTTCCTGAAGAGGAACTTCAAGCCTAGGAGCAGGGAGCCGAACACGAAGATTGAAGGGCCAAAACACATTCGCATACCGACTGAGGGCCATGACAAATAAAAACAGGAGGGACAAAGTGAAGGATAAGCCAAAGGGGCCGTTTGAAGCACAATATAAAGGAGGAGGGGAAAAAGGCAATAATTTCCCAGTCATAAACATAATTACAAAATATTTAGCATGAAGTACAACATATCGAGCAGAGGACAAAGAGTCATTGAAATCCAGCCAATCTGTCGTAACAATCTGCATACTCATGAGAAAATCATCAGAAGAAAATGCTGACATGAGCAAAAATGGAACGACAGATATAGGTAGAGCAAAGCAAAGATTGACATCAATACGAAATCAACAGTCAATACGAATATGACGTAAGATGGTATAAAATAAACGTACAACTTAGATAGAACAATAATCAGCCACAAAGGAGATGTCAGAAGATTTAAATAGACTTAGATTGGATCAAGTTGAAAATAGCCGAGTGGGAGGCCGGAGTAACATCAGAGGACGGATAAACAATATGACAATCATCCGCCCCATAGTTAGCAAGCAAGTCCGCTAAACAGTTACCTTCACGAAATGTGTGGGTAAGAAAAACATCTGCAAATGAGTCAAGAAGGGACCATATCTGTGCTAAAACATAGTGAATGTGTCTTGCAAAAGAAGTTCTCTTAATACATGCATTAATAATTACTGAAGAATCCCCTTCCACATGAATATGATGAACACATAGTCTTTTAGCAGCAGAGAGACCCTGCAACATGGCATAAGCTTCAGCAAGATTGTTAGTACCAGGAGCAATAAGGCTAGCTTCAAAATAGATAACAGTTCCATGATAATCACGGAGAGCAAAACCGATCCTCGACTTACCCGGATTACCCTTAGAGGAGCCATCAAAATTAAGTTTGATAAAACCAGCTTGAGGAGGGGACCATTTAACAGAGGCCCGAGATTGTAATCTATCCTTAGGGCAAAGGGGAAAGGGGAGAGAAGGGAACATCAAACCCTTCCAATTTTTAGATATAGTATTGTCCCAAGAAGAAAATCCCCGCTCTCTCTTAAAATTACATGTATAAGCATTAGTAACCTCAACAATGGAGTGATGAAGTTTATTAAGAGCAGTATGAAGAGAAGAAGGAGAATTACGAAATATTCGCTTATTTCTTTCCCACCAAATAGCCCATAAAACCAAAGATGGAGAGCAAATCCAGATACATGTAAACATGGATTTGGGGTACAAAACAGGCCAAGCTTGAAAGAGATCCCATACAGTCGATGGAAAAGGCATCGAGAAGTCAAATTTTCCCAAACGGAGAGCCAACAATCTCGGGCAAAGAGACAATTAAGAAAAAGGTGATCAACCGATTCTTGGGCCTGATTGCATAATGCACATGAGAAAACATTAGCAATGTTGAGTCTAGACAGCCTATCGCTTGTGAGGACACGGTTTCTTAATACAAGCCAGGTGAAACACCCAACCTTGGGAAGGACTGACTTATGCCAGCAAAAATAAAACGCCCTCTGCTTAACTTTAACATTTTGAGAGCCATTAATCAATTCATATCCCAACTTAACAGAATACTTACCATCCGGAGATGGAGACCAAAAAAGTTGATCAGAGGATCGAGAAAGGAAGATAGATTGTTTAGAAAGAAATAGGTTAGCAGAAGAAGCGGTTTGGGGGTCAATGGGAAGGAGGGAGAAATCAAGCCAGAGGACAAGTCCAGAATGTATAGAAACTGCAGAGACATAATTAACAAGCTTTGAACCCCAATGCAATTGTGCCACTTCCCAAATATCAAGGAAAGGTTGAATGGTGTTAAGAGGGGGCAAACCATTCCATGAATCCAGCCAAAAGTTGACCGATTCACCCTTATGAACTTCCCAAGAAATAGAAGAGGTAATAATATGACGAGATTTAATAATGAAATTCCAAATGGCCGAACCTTTAGGGGGATCAAGAACAGTCAAGATTCAAGCTAGGTCAAGATTATCAAGATATTTTTCCTGCATCAACCGACACCATTTAGCATTAGGCTGAGAAAAAAGTTTCCAAACAAGCTTACCACCAAAAGCCAAGTTACGAGAAGACAAATTGTGAAGACCAACACCACTAGTAGAAAGGGAGGAAGACATTTTTGATAAAGATATAAGAGGAATTTTCTTTTCACTCGTCATGTTGGCAGTCCAAAGAAAATCCCGGATTAACTTATCAATTTGAACGAGAATAGATTTTGGAGCTTGCAGGACTGAAAAATAGTAATTCGGTATGGCTGATAGTACAGTTTTGATCAACAAAATTCTACCAGAAAGGGATAACCATTTAGCCTTCCAAGCCAACACCCTGGATTTGATCCGACTAACAACCGACTGCCAATAAGTAGCCTTGTTTGACCCAATAAAGAAGGGCACACCCAAATAAGTAGATGGGAGAGTATCAAGAGAGAAACCAAGGATCCCGATAATCTTATTAACAAGATTAGGGTCAGTATTAAAGATATATATTTTAGATTTATGTGGATTAACTTTTTGGCCAGATGCCAAGCAATAAATATCAAGAACTTTTCGGATCTGTTTGGCCTCAAGAAGAGATGCCATACCAAAGAGAAGTGTATCATCAACAAATAAAGAGTGTGTGACCGCAACAGATGTATCCAGAATAGAAACACCTAACCAAAATCCAGCAGAGTGAGAGGCATTAATAGCCCGACTCAAGGCCTCAGCCATAATGATAAAAAGAAAAGGGGATAATGGGTCACCTTGTCTAACCCCTTGAGTTGCAGAGAAATAGCCCGCAACAAAACCATTAATTAAAACAGAAAAGTGGGCACCAGAAACACAAGCCATAATCCATTTACACCATTTCTTTGAAAAACCAAATTTTGTTAAGACTCTTAATAAAAAGGACTAGTTCAACCTATCATAAGCCTTCATCATATCTAGCTTGACAATAAAAGCGGAAATAGAATGATTTTGAATGGAGTGGAGGGTTTCATGAGCAAGAATAGCCCCATCAGTAGTATCCCTACCAGGAACAAAGCCCCCTTGTTCATGGGAGACAATTCTAGGAATAATATGCTGTAATCGAAGATAGATAGCTTTAGTGACAATCTTGTAAATAGTATTACATAGAGATATTGGCCGAAAATCAGCAAAAGTTTGGGGGTCATCTTTCTTAGGAATAAGAACAATGTTCGTAGAATTAAAGGATTTTAGCATAGCCGAATTCTTTCTAGACGCTTCCAGAACAGCCAAGAGGTCAAAACAGATAACATCACAAGCCTTTTGAAAAAAAAGCCCAGTGAAGCCATTTGGGCCAGGAGCTTTATTAGGGGCTAAAGAAAAGACAACATTTCTGACTTCAGACAGGGTAAAAGAGGCCATGAGAATAAGATTATCCTGTGCTGTGATAGAAGAAGGAATAGCATCCAGAAGAAAATCAATAGAAATATCATCAGGTTGGAGGGATGGAGGGGGAGATAATAAATCTGAAATTTTTTTCACTCCTTGCATCCTAATGTCTTCTAAATCAGAAAGAATGTTCCCATTCTCATCTTTAATAGAAAAAATTGACTTAACAGCAGTCTTGTGTTTGGCAGAAGCATGAAAGAACTTAGTATTCTGATCACCAAGTTGTAACCAAAACTACCGAGACTTTTGGCGCCAGTATTCTTCTTCTCTAGCACAAATTTCAGCCCATTCAGTCTGCAAACGTTTCTGAGACTCATATGATTGAGGATCTAATCCGTAAGTTATGATTTTGGGTTTTAAAGTCCGTTTTGCAAGTTTTACATACTTTACTTAAAACATAATATTTTCACTTGTAGTTACAAATTTGCAATAACATTTATAAAACCCGAAATTGAAAGAAAAGCCAACTTTTAGATGCTAAAACTTGACAAAAACGGAGGCAAAGGACTTGGGTATGCTAATGAACACTAAGGTGATGGAAATACGCCTCAAAAAACGTGTCAAAGCCTTAAAATGTCAAAAATAGGGTAGGTTATCTCTAATTTTTACAAGTAAAAAATTAGGGACAACACTGGCAACCAAAACCATACTGGTTTTCACAAAGTTCGGAATTTGTTTAGTAATGAAAGTTGGGTTAACTGGGGATACTTGGCATTTTAACAATTGGTAAAAAGGCTGAAGATTTGGCTAAATAAAACCAAAACATGTTATGTAAATAGACACTACAATGCATGCATAATATAGAGTGAAAATTGTAAAGTAGACAATTTCCAACTATATAGCAAGATATTAGGTTGATGTGAAAAGGGTGGCATAATTGCATAAAAAGTTTTGAGTACTGTCTCATTTAAGGCCAACAAAAAATTGTTTGCTTTGATGTATTTAGCATACATATTTGTGGATTATTATATTGTCTGTTCAGATTGAAGGCTTGATTAGCCTTTTGCCTTCCGAACAATGCTCATGATGCCCATTTACCATGAGTAGCCCGCAAGACTTTCAATTACACAAGGAGGTCACCATTTCCCATTAAAAATGTAAATTCTTATTGACATGGTGAAAAAATTGACTATATATATGATATAGGGTACATATTAAAGATGGAGGGATGTAATGTCCCCTTTTTGGGGCACATTATTTCGTGCCATATAGTTAGCCTTTTCATCATGGTCTGGTGGGCTAACTGAGACTTGGCAGGTGATCAGAGGGATGTTTTGCCTAGGTGTTTTCAGTTTCACGCCAATCGGATCAGTTTCCACAGGGTTTCCAGGGTACTTACTATTTATAGTAAGTCGGCAAAACTCAGTTTTCCTGGCATTTCAATAGTGGACTCGGAACGTCTTGCCGAGAGCTTTCCGACAAGCTATCACACGTCTTCATCCGAGTTTGTTTGGCCCTCCGTTTTAATGCCAGAAGATTCCTTACTTTATTTTATTATGTCACTTTATAACTCAACGGTTATATTTATTTAAAAGTGACTTTAAGTGGAATATGAAGAGACAAAGTGGGGAAACTGAAGAGTCACAGCTGCAGCCTTAAATGAAGGCCTGGAGTCTCATTGAGGCATGCTTAGTTTATGAATTTGTTGCTCTTGGAGAATCCAGAGAGCTTCAGCTTTCGATTCTGGAACCTGAGGATGGAAAGCTTCTGGCTTTCTCGGTGGATTGGACGGAAACCCAGTTCATCTCCGGTGCGGATTCACAACAGAGTTTGCCATTGTATTCACAGGTTCTTTATCATCCGATCTTACTGTTATTTCTGTATTTCAGATTGGGAAGTTTGTAATTCATGGTTATTGTATTGCTGTTGTATAATACGATGCCATTTCTCTGAGAAGTTATTGGAATATAATTGCCGGTTATTAGAATATATTCGCTGGATATAGTTGTTGGATCAAACGATTTTTTGTATGTATCCATTTCTTTAAATTTGCATGAGATTTATTTGTGAAATTTCGAGAGAGGGCCGATTCGGGTGATTATAGTGGTATTAGAGCTGGTTTTCCTGCCAGCCTTTGGAGTTTATTTAGAAACAAATTTACTGGAGGTTTTTTATGAGTGAAGGAATTCAATTTTATTGCCTTCAAGTTCTGGTTTCAGATTTGGATACACAAAGGAAGACATAATATTATGGAGGTTGAATCATGAGGTCAAACACGACCTGGCATGTGGAGCCATACATTCTTAGAATGCTACCATACGTTCTCACCGTACAATGAGATTGCATTATTATCAAGTCACTATCGTAGTCAGCAGTCGAAATCTGGAACACTATAACAGGTCGTCACTGGTTGCAGCACCAACGTCTGTGGGAACACTATAACAGGTCGTCACTGGTTGCGACACCAACGTCTGTGGGAACACTATAACAGGTCGTCACTGGTTGCAACACCAATGTCTGTGGGAACATTATTAGTAAAAGACATTTATGGAAATGTTGAACGACAACTTACGAAGCAGACTGCAGGAAGTTAATACGCAGTCACCCCTTGACAGACGTTGAGCCGTGATAGCTGGTTTGTACGTTTGAAGCTAGCCAACTGGTGTTGTCATGTAGGAAGTTGCGTTTCAAAAAGGGACGACTTAAAACGTGGTTGAGAGCTACTCCAATCAGAAACAACAGTAGCCACCCCAAACATAGTGATAGCGTGTGAACAGAATCGTCATCAAATCATATGCAGAAGCAAGCCCGATATTGAACAAGTGTGAGTTGATTCGCTCCACAATCCCTTTCACGTGGGGTGCCCAGTCGTGGTAGCATATTGCGTGGAGTCTGTGGGTCCATTGCATGGGGAAGTTGTAGCGTGAGAAGGGCTGCTGTGCACACTATCGTCCTCCAGTTCTCTACGCCAACACTCAGCACCCCGAGCCTCACTATTGGACTGTGGCGTGAGTTGTAGACTGGGTTTAAATTTTGAGTTAGCTGCTCACTATATAATGCAGTGTAATATTTTATCGCTGAGGATTATTAAGGCCGTGGATGTAATATTTGCGGACTTTGGATAATTGTTAATATTTGTGGGACTGATTATATATGGGGCATGTTAAATAATTTCATTGCCGAAAAAACTCTATCCTGTGAGTTAAATATTTTGATGCTAACCATAGTTCGACAATTTAATATTCAATTTTGGGCGCTTTTCTGTGTGGGCCCAACTTATTATTGGCTACATTAACAAGTAGCGGTGAGAAGCTTTACGCTGGTTATTTATATTTGTCAAAAACAGTTAAGGTGCCGCACCAAATATTTATATTTTCATATCAGAAGCTACGAAGTCTAATATTGAAAGAAAAATATTTTGTGGAGCCAGTTTGGGAAGCTACGACATCAAATATTTTGGTTCCTGACTTTAGAGACTATTGTAGTTGGAGATCAAATATGATAGGAATTGAGCCCGAGCCATTCCTGGGAATTGAAATTTCACGATGAATATCGACAGAGGCAAAAAAAAAAAATCTTCATTCTTAAAAAACATGACAACTATGTGTGCTGTGATCATTTATATATGGTTCAGGCCTTTCTACTTGTGCGCGTTGTTTTGAAGGGATTCGGTGAAAAAGTCTCGTACTTGCTGAAGAATATTGGCGTCATCATCAACAAATAAATCATTCAGGCCAGCTGAAGAATATTGGAGTGATGTATTGAAGCTTGCCAAAGGGAGATTCATGTGCCTTGTGACTGAAGCTTGTGCCTCAGCTACATTCAGTTTCGAATGATTTAAAAAAAATATATAAATATATTTGTTGCTGCTAGTAGAAATTGCTTTTCCTGATCATCTTTACCAGAGAGATTACTGTTGGGTTTTATATATCCTTGACGTGTTGTTAGTATACAAATTTCTGGAGCAAAGATCAAGAATAATCTGGAAAAGGATAACAGTTCAAGGAGAGTGACCTACCTTATTTGCTGCTGCTTCTGTTATCTATGGAATTCATCAAGCTGTGGAATATAAGTTCTGAAACCATTTATATTGTGTGTCCGAAATTCTGGAGGTGATTGAAGGACACCTGTAAGTGACGAATGCCCTTCTTGTATGAAATTACTTGGTAATAAAGTTTACTATTACAACAGGTGAATGAAGTTGGTTTTGATATTTATGCTGGAAAGTTTTCAGTCGAGATTGACAGTATTGTTGTGGTACTTAAGTGTTTGAAAATTTACTTGTCTCATTCTGATTTGTAAACCAATACTCCTTCATACCAAACAATCACAGAAACAAACACAAAAACAAACACAACCAACCCTTGGGATTTAACATTTTTATAAAGATGCATGGTTTGGAAAAAGTTTGGAAGGATCTTGTTAAGGTACAACAACGATTAGCTCAGATTTCACAGCCTGATAAAAGGACATAAATACTCGGCATGTATGATGAGTATAACACACTTCCTCCACAGATTCAGAGAGATTTAACCTTCTCTAGTTTCATGGATTTTCATCCAAAGCTACAACACAAGACTTTAATGGCAAAGAAGCAGTATCAGGATTTGGCTTGAGATCTACTTGCACAAGATAGGTGCAGAAATTTATATGAAGAGTTTCCAGCTGTCATTAATCAACCCATAAGTGAACAAAAAACTAAACCAGTTATTGAAGAAAGGCCTTACGAGGTTGTCATCAAAGCAGGAGGTTGTAAAACAAACATTGAATCAATGCATGAAGGAGAGGCTAAAGAAGAGGCAACAAATCTAGAGGTTACAGGATGGTTTACTAGAGAAGAGCAACCAACCTCCCTTGATTCTCAGCCTACACTTGATCATAGAAAAGATGGAAAAGATTTGGTTAAAGATTGTGACCACCTGTTGGATGTCTTTAGCAATTCATGTAATGAGGAGTCATGTGACTTTTTTAGCAGCACCTCACTTATTTGGATGACCCACTAGATAATGCATCCCAAAATGACAATAATGAAAAGGATGCCTTGATGAGTCAAGCTGAAAGTCAATAACGATGCTATTATTGCAGCTCTTGTTCACCATGATAGCACTCACCAGATTATTGAGGATCTTTACAGGAAAGCTCAGAAAGAGACAGGACAAGGTGGTATAAGGATTGGATCTTATGTTGCAGATTTATAGGGGGTCAAGCAGCTTTTGAGGTTTGGAAATCAGAATATCTATGCTTACTGTCGGATCGCGACTACCTGTTACAGGTTGGAGAAAATTATGCTGAATAGTTAAAGAAAAAGGATGATGAGGCTAATAAGCTCAATAGAGAGCTTAATATTGCTCAGGAAACATTGGAGCACACACATCTTGCTCTTAAGGAAGCAAGACATTTGATTGTTGTCGCTAGTCAGTACAGGGAAGAAGACGACCGGGAAAGGTCTGAATTCTTTCAGGAGGTGATTCAGGAACTCGATAGCATACAACAGACCTATCACTTGGATAGCTGTCCCAAAAGATCTTTGGATCATCCAGAGTTTCTTTATGAGTTAGATAACTTTCAGGCGGTTGACAATTCCTTGTTTGAGATGGATGCTGATTTGACATTTGATAATCCTTTCTTTGAGCTAGATGAGGAAGGTATTTCCTATCCCCATGACGAGGATGAGGTTGATTACAGAATTTGGGACCCAGGGTCAGTTATTAGAGGTGAGTCTTGGTCACCAGGTTGGAGTAGCGGGATGAGCTCAGTTGCTGAGTAGTGTGGTTTTTACACTAGCAGTCCAGGATGGGCAGTTATGTCTTGTGGCATGATGGGTGATATGCCTTTCCTTGCACTGCCTCTTGTTGATGGTGAGATGTCTCGTGTTGGCGAGCATTCCTTGGATCATTCCTCTTTTCACAAAGCTGTGACTCCTCTACATTATCATACTGATTCATCCAGTGCTTATGGTAATTCTATCACCACATATTTTGGGCATGATGATGATGATCGGGTTGAGCTTATTCAGTACGGGGTTATCGAGCTTGGTATGATGATTATGCTTGTTGGGGTGAATTTTCAGACCATGGTATATATTGTATGACTCCAGGTATTGAGAGACAGTTATGGAATCCTTATGATGATGCAGGAAGTCCTGTAGAGTTAGTGCATCGCATGTTGGCCACATTGTATGGGATGCATTTGGTTTTCCTTTCAGCCTACGTACGAAGAACTTTCTCTCCCGATTATTGCAGAGGTGTGGGGTGAGTGATTGGTTTGGTACGCTTCCCTGCTTGCAAGTGGAAGCCTTGTCCGACAGTCTGGGTACCTTGCCTCTTTAGTACAGTTTCCAGTTCAGGCGATGGATCAGAGGGGCAGTGTTATGGCAGTTGGACATTTCTGGTGATTCACTCAGTATGGGCATAGGGCATCGGGATAGTTCAGCCAGTTGGGGAGATGGATGACACTTTTGCTTATGGGATCCAGGAGGGACGTACTTGCGGTTGGTATTTATTCAGGGAGTCGATTGGTGTGAGGTTTGGTTTCCCCCTGCATCTGACCGTAGAGGTGCTGGTGATCTCAGTTGGAGTGAGGTTCTCAGTTTGGTTGAGGACTTTCTCACAGATGATGACGGCACAGGGCAGATTGGTACGACTGATCCTGCAGTGATTTGGGATCCTGGCATTAGACTGGTTGTTGTTTTGTTGATGTGTGAATGACTTCACAGGTCAGGGCATAATATGTGTTTCAGTTTCACACGACAGATTGGTGGAGCAGCTTCCTTGAGGTTGGTTTGGGATCCAGGTATTATGATCACAGCATGCAGATACCGGTTGCTTGAGGGCAAACAATCTCCAGGAAGGGATGATTTGTAATGCCCCCTTTTCGGGGCACATTATTTCGTGCCATATAGTTAGCCTTTTCATCATGGTCCGGTGGGCTAATCAAGACTTGGTAGGTGATCAAAGGGATGTTTGGCCTAGGTGTTTTCAGTTTCAGGCCAATCGGAGCAGTTTCCACAGGGTTTCCAGGGTACTTACTATTTATACTAAGTCGGCAAAACTCAGTTTACCTGGCATTTCAGTAGTGGACTCGGAATGTCTCGCCGAGAGCTTTCCGACAAGCTATCACACGTCTTCATCCGAGTTTGTTTGGCCCTCCGTTTTAATGCCAGAAGATTCCTTACTTTATTTTATTATGTCACTTTATAACTCAACGGTTATATTTATTTAAAAGTGACTTTAAGTGGAATATGAAGAGACAAAGTGGGGAAACTGAAGAGTCACAGCTGCAGCCTTAAAAGAAGGCTTGGAGTCTCATTGAGGCATGCTTAGTTTATGAATTTATTTATCTTGGAGAATCCAGAGAGCTTCAGCTTTCGATTCCGAAACCCGAGGACGGAAAGCTTCAAGCTTTCTTGGTGGACTAGACGGAAACCCAGTTCATCTCCGGTGCAGATTCACAACAGAGTTTGCCATTGTATTCACAGGTTCTTTATCATCCGATCTTACTGTTATTTCTGTATTTCAGATTGGGAAGTTTGTAATTCATGGTTATTGTATTGCTGTTGTATAATACGATACCATTTCTCTGAGAAGTTATT
>MU227941.1:1341787-1362335 GCA_018584345.1 Thuja plicata | reverse complement strand
AATTGGTAACTTAGGATTTTTCTGTTAAATATATAATCTGTGTTGAGGATTTATCTTCCCCTATTGTTATTAGACGAGTGATTGTAAAGGAGTCATGTACAGTATGTATAATTGCACAAAAAGGGATACCCCCTAAATTTGAAAATTATCAAAATTTTAAATACTCATAGTTAATTATTCACACTTCTAAGACTATAGAACATTACACTAAAGATATTTATTTATATATAAATGGGTTTTATTTTTGTTTTCAAAATATTAAACCCATTTATATATAAATAATTATTTTTAGTCTAATGTTCTGTAGTCTTAGATGTATATATAATTGAATATGTGTTTTTCTATAATGGTTGTGTGTGTGTCTGTGTGTTTACAATGCTAAATTTGGATATGGCATTGGACAATGTGATACTGTTTCCAAACATGTTAGAACTAAACCAAATATGGACTTGTATATGATATCTGTGTTGTATCCAGGAGTATTGATCCATATGCAATACTTGATATGTGGGAAACTGGGGAAGCTTATTGGGTAGAGAGGGGGAAATATTTATTAACTCTGGGAGTATTATATATCAAGATGGCATGGATAGGTAGTTGGTTTGGTTCTTATGGTGGGAGATATTGTAGAGTGTTTCGTTTCTAAATATGTGGACCCTAAGGCTGCAATATTTGTAACTGGGAAATACTTTTAAAGTTTCAAATTGACTTGAATCACCTGAAATTTCATGAAATCAGCAATATTTTATGGATTTTGCATGAACAAAAATATCTACACTGGTTTTAAATACTTCCAGAGTCAGTTGGATAAAACGAGAAAGGTCGTTTTCCCCAGGGTACCTTATGCAAAAATAAAGCTGAGATTATGGCACAATCTATGCTCATCAGTGCTGGAGTGAATTATAGATATGTGGTCCTGGAAAATAACTAAATTGGAGAATGGATGTTCAGTTTAGTTTTGAGCAATTTCTTCTACAAAAGGACATCGAAAATGCAATGCAGCATGGTAGCGTCCTTATGGTACCGCTAGCTAAAAACATACTTAAATTATACTGTATAAAATATAAGCAAAATCTACCTTTAATGAGATTTCAAAACACTTACAAAATATATTTTTGTAACTTGTCAGTTTTACAATTCATTTTAATGGGCTAAATATCAATTTTAATTCCTACTCACCAAGGCTTGCATAAAACTGACCAATTAATATGGAAGAACCAAAAAACCAATAAATTGAGTTGTTTGTTTTTCGCAAAATGAACCATGCTGACCTGGATTAGAAACTGGCAAATCACTCCTCAGTCAAACCCTAATTTGCAGCTTGAAATCTAATCTTTACACCAAGTATAATATATTGCTGGAATCCAAGGAAATCTTGTGAATTTGAAGTGATGATGCAAGACTGTGATTTATCATAGTCAAGCTATGAGGGGCATATAAAATGCCTTTTTGCAACTCTTAATTCAGATGATACATTGATATCTCCAGTGTTGCCTATTATTGGAAACAGTGGAAAGATCTTGATGAGATGGATCCAATGATGCCTTGCAAATTTAAAAACACCACATTCAAGGGCTGCAAGATAGCTGTGAGTT
The DNA here is from genome assembly GCA_018584345.1 of Thuja plicata. Lineage (NCBI taxonomy): Eukaryota > Viridiplantae > Streptophyta > Pinopsida > Cupressales > Cupressaceae > Thuja > Thuja plicata. The sequence goes on along the minus strand of MU227941.1, from coordinate 1,360,740 downwards.
AACTGTAGCCTAGCAGAGAAGCTATAACAGATTGCACACTCAAACATTTGTGGTTCTAAATGTGCATGACTCCCAACGAGATGCTTCCCATTGGATCTTGCAGATGTATAAATTCCAAGATAAAGTGTTGCATTTTGCCCAGAAGGTGGCTTGGACTGGACAACATAATCTCACACCTGTTCTGATCCACAATTTGTCCAACAACACACATCATCAGAAAATTTGCAACAATCCTATGGATATAGAAATTCCATGTTTAAGAGCTCTAAACTTGCTGTCAAGTGACTGCAGCATTGTGGATCAGCCACACCAGACTGCATTAAATGAAATTTTACAGCCTAGTTTTGCACAACACTGCAAGAATTATATATTGCTGGAAAGGTCTAAACGAGAGTAATCAACTGGTGTTTTCCAAATTTTAAACGTCTAAGGTTATATGTCATGAATTGTTGTTAGCTGATTCTGTGCATAAGCTGTGATTTGGTTCTTTTTGCATGAGTTGAGTTACTCTAGTGGCCATTTGACAAAACATTCACTAATAAATGAGTATTGTTTACAATGCTTGAAAACCCATTTCAAGGTGTAAAAACTTCCAATCATTGAACTTGTTTGGTGTTGGACTTGATAGTGAATCCCATAGCTCCCAGAAATCACCTACAACCAAAATGCCTATCACTTGAAGAGAGAAAAAGCCATTGATTGTGCTATGCAATCTTGAGAAGAGAATTGATCCAAAAAAGGGTCATGATCGAGCTTTTGTATTATGATTGATTTAAATAATTACTATGTACAATAATGAATGCTTATACAAGCAAAGAACAACCCTAGATGAAACCTTAAGTGAGGATTAAAGTAAATCATGACAAATGTCCTCATCCTATGCTATGAGACAACATGATCTAAAAATAGAAAAAGCACTCCTAAGTTTAGCTTAAGCGAAATAAAGTAAAAGGGGACCAAATTAATTAATTAATTGGGTGATGACCTATGTTTTCTAGCATCACCCATAATGGATGCATGGATGGGTCCCAACTACAAGGCCTAATGAGGTACCCATGTACAAACAAATAAATCTCATAATCAGAGAAAAGGAGAAAACTTTACGGGAAAAAATTCCTATCCAGAAGAGAGAAAATGAAATAAATGCATATTTAGTGAAAGAAGGAAAGGATGAGTCGACATCCAAGTATTGCTTTTGTGCAAAGTTTGACAACTCAGACTTGGAATCGACTCGGGAGCCCAAAATTTGGACTCAGACTAGGGATTTTGCAAAAACTTGGCTAGAACTCGGCAAACAAACCATGGTTTTGCCAAAAAAATATTAAATAATGCATTCAGAAAACATAAAAGCCCTATTTGACTGTCAATTTGTCGTAATTCAAACATCACACATGCCATATGATCTTCAAACACTCAATATTTGAAATTTCATAATCTGTACTCATAGTTCCAAACTTTCAAATTTATAACAGCATCACAAGTTTATAAATGTTTACATGTAATGATATGTCAAAATTACTTGTGTCTTTTTTCGAATGCTCCTCCTCTCCTTCCCTTCCTATTTTGCTGTTCAGACCTGTTTTGGACAAGATTGAGCAAAAAAATTGGAAAAAAGTCATTTTTTTTTGTGTTTTTAACCTTGCTGGCTGCACCAAGGCGTACCCAAGAGTCTGCACCTAGAACTCTACAGACCGAGTCTGGAACTCGTATTGTTTGAGTGAAAGACTCAGATGAGTACTCCCCAGGACTTGTCCAGGGATAGGACTCATGAGTTTGGCAAGTTCTGGAGAGTACTTGCAAAGTGCTCAAACTTTTTTTCTGTCACACAAACACAATGAATGTTCCCGTAATATGAGAGAGAAAATGAGGATACGAATCCCCCCATAGAGAAGTAGCTCCTGTGCCGTGGATGGTCTCAAGATGGAACACAATCTATTGCTTGCAAACAATATTTATCCCCATAGGGAGAAATAGATCTATTGGTGATTGGAGAGGCCATTCCCAAAAGATGCTGGATGGATGAATAGGGAATCCAAATTCAAATGATGTGTTACTCTAAAAACTACTCAAATGTCCAAATGGTAGAATTGTCAATCTATGATCTTGTGAAGACAGATGTAGAACAAGCTCCAAAGATGATGATGATGGGCTGACAATGATGATATGGTTGTCATGATAGAGGAGATGAATTACCTCAAAATAATCCTCCAAATATACAATATGAGGCTCCATAGACAAGGATGATATATCTACAAGATATGAATCCCAAGTAGGTATGTCTAGAAGAGGATGGGTGTCTTGCTGCACTAAATCAATAGGATTCATGAATGTGCCAATACTAAGATGATAAAAAACAATAGAAGATCGAGATTGGGTCTTGATATGAGTAGGAACAAGGAGAAGGTTTTGAACCATCAGACCATGCAAAATCTGTGATATATTCAAGCTTCTCTTAAGTATCACCACAAGTGTGTGGGGACAATCAATGTTTGATACAACACACAAAATGTTATGGTCAACATTAGAAATTTAGAACAAACCAATCTTATGATATGATCTATGACATTACCCCTGTTGAGTATGTTGTCATTGATGTCAAAGGTTGATGATCAAGGTCGTATAAATCTCAGAGGATTACTCAAATTAATAGAAAATTTGGTCGAGCTACTTGGTTGTCTGCTTCACCTAGTTGCTTGTCTGCTTCACCTGGTTGCTAGTCTACTTCAGCAGCAACCTTAACATTATAAGTTGCGATTGAAAGGATTATATTTGCTAGATCATTTCCTTACTCCCGCATTTTCCATAGATGTATGCTGTCAGCCTATAGACTCCACGTATTTCTTTTTGGTCTGGCGTTTTTATTTGAAATCTATTCTAATCTCCTCTTGTGCATTGAGTTAAGCAATTTGGCAGTTTTATAACGCGTGAAGGTGGGCGACTCCTTTATAGCAATTGTTGTGTAACGTCTCAATTCAAAAATCGAGCAATTGACTGAGTGTTACAAAATTAATAAGTCATGTGTTTCTTTCAGGATGTCATTGCTGTTAATAGAGGCAGCGTTCAGCTACGTGTCAAATTACTTGGCAGTGAGGGTTATTATGATGGTGTATGACTGGGTTTTCATTCTTCAAAAGTGTGCTGTGCGTTTTTGAAAAGAATAAATTAATGGAGCTGTTTCTGGAGAAAATTAATGACTCTTCAGCTGTGCATTGATTGCTGGAGTTTGAGCCCATCATGAATTTGAAAACAAAAATTGATAGAGCTGTTTCTGAAAAAATTAATGACTCTTCAGCTGTGCGTTGATTACTATTTTTTGACCGGGTGGTGAAAAAGCTTAAAAAACGTGGGTATTTGTTTTTCAGTTTACCTGGCTGCAGATTTTAATATTAAAAAGATTGCATGTAATAGTAAGTATCGAGTTGCAAATTGTAATTTCGGAAAGAGCTATTAAAAGGTTTTCAGATTGTAGCTATGTCTATCTAGTGAACGAGTGCTATAGTTGAGCTTATTTTTTTGGTGTAAAGAACATGATTATTGCAGATCAATTATATTGCTGCAGAATATAGCCTATATGTGGAGTAGTGAGTTAGATTGAGATAAGTCAAATACATGACTTAGTCAAGCAGGGTGTTGGGTAGTACAATATGCATGGTGATTATGGTTCTCTGGTTTAGACAGCAGCGTAAGGGATTGTATCGATGTCTTAGTTTGAAGGACTAGTGTTAATCCTTTGGTAATGTGATGTGATTTTTGAGGGCCAAGAGACGGCACATGCAGAGATTGGAATGAAGGTGTCATGTTTTGCATATAGTGTTCGAGTTGAAACTTCTCATGGCGAGGATCAAAAAATTTCAGAGTTTTGTGTGTTTATTCTTCTTTGGTTTGGGTCTGCTGAAAAGAGTTTGATCTAAATAAGGGTGTGTGATTTCTAAAGAAGCGATTTTGTGAGCAGCAATTCTTTGGTTTTTGTAAGCAGCATGTAGAGAACAGCGTTTTTGAGACAGTATGAGTTGAGTATATTATTGAAGTGATTGAGTGTATGATGTTTCTTAGTTTCATTAATTAGTGAATCTTGCTTTTTGGGTTGGTGCCCACACTAGGGTTGGTGCCTTAGCTGACTGGAGTTAGTGCTTTGAAGAGGGTTGGTGCTCTCTGTGGGTTGGTGCCGACATTTGTAATCTGGGTGGTGCCCATTTTGTTAATGAAAGTTATTGTGTGCCGTGGTTATTTACCCAAAAAGGTTTTCGACGAGAAATTTGGTGTATGTGTCTATATGGTTGCTATCTTTATATTTTATGTGGTTTTATGCACTGAAAAGTTTAAAAATTCTGAAATACTGATTCACCCCCCCTCAGTATTTTTTGTGTGTTCTTCAACCCCAAGCTAATCTACTCCCCTGTGTTTGGTTTAGGTCGAGTCTTTAAAGACAAGGCAAAAGATTAAACCACCTAAGATGAGTTAGGATGTTGTTTTGCCAAGACTTATAATTATATTTTTCTCGGATGATGGCAAAAGGATGAACAAAAATACCCACGATACCTCTTCAAATGAAAAATTCAGAGATCAATAACCTCAATGCATGTAAAATCCCATAATTGATCACGTGCATGGCTTCATGGATAATAAGAGACTAAAGTACTGTCATTGTAATTCATTACTGGAATGCAACATGATAAAAAGTAAGATGCGAGTTGTTTTAAGAGAATAGTGAGGCTTATGTACTCCGTGCAGATTTAACACATGTACCATGTCAAATTTCTATGTGTGAAAAGAGGATAAGCGTCGACCTTTATTATTTCTGCATTATTGTCCAAGGTAACACATTGATATCCCAAATGAGAAATTCAAAATAACAATTCAATTATAGCAGTACCTAGGTGCTACAAAACTCATCCCAAAACATATTGCACCGCATTTTCAACCCTCAAAAAAAAATGCAGAGTAGGAGAAATTTTCACAGCTTAGATTTATTAGTTTATTTGTTTATTTAAAATAGTAATAATTAAAAACAATTAATAAGGATGGGTATTGTGTGCACCAAGAACAGACAGAATGCAAATTCACTCTACAGTTGTCTCTCATACTGGGTGCATTGAGGGTAAATAGGAATCTGGAATACACGTGATATTTTATACATGCTTTCCATTCATAATTCAATCCCAGGGCATCACCAATTATGTATCACTGTCTACTACAAAAATTCTACCCACAACTCTGTTTTTTTTAATACATAGTCCAAAAGTTAAAAGATAAGGACAAGGTATGGAAAATAATTATAAATGAAAAAGCATTCACAGTTTGCCAACAGTCACAAAGGAGTGGTTTAACCAAGTCAACTTGTATTTATAAAAGGAAAATCCAACACTGTACATCAGCTATGATACATTGTGTATTGTGATTCCCACCTTTCCTATCCATAAAATTATGAAGCTACTGTTGGAAATTATCTCCTTTCTTATCCTGCATGAATCGTAGTCACATAAAAAAAAGTAGTTCTACGGGCCAATACTTCCCCAGTTAGCCCCCTCTCTATGCCTACCACCCATCAAAACCTATGTTGGGTCTGTAACTCACCGTTTTCCTATTCACAGTGAGCTCTTGCAGTGAAAATTAATACATTAAGGTTTAAAGATTTTCGACATTAATACGAGGAGTTTGCATTCTTGTTGGAATTTCCTCTCTTCCTCTCATCCCATCACACTCATATAGGACTGCAACACGCAAAGCGAAGGCAAAACAGAGAATAACAAAACATAAGTCACCTCTGATTAAAATGGATTGCATTAGTTTGTGAAATGCTAGGAAGGTTAGATACAGTTTTTAACTGTTCCCAATCAAAAGGGTTGGGACAAATACCTTTTCACTAAACAACCTTCGAAATGCTCCGTTTCTCAGTTTTGCTATAAATTATTTAACTTTTCAAACTCTCACATCTGCTTCCCATATGCAACTAAATAAATCATCACAAAATGATTTTGCTTCTTTTTGTTTTCCTTCTCTTTCCTTTCTACCAAACTGGAGTACTAAATTCTGTAGTTTTTAAATTAATGTTTGAATGAGTTGCTATGCCTCTCACCATGTCCTCATGTCATGCTTTTAAAGATGTATGAAATTTAGAACAAATTTGCTACTCTTTTCTTCCTTTTCCATTTAAAAAGCACGTGAATCCCCATACTGTTGTAAGGTCACTTTGACCTCACATAAGATGCCATGGCTGCATCAAAGAGCTTTATCAACAGATTGCATTCTAAATCCTTTGCCTTGTTTTCTTCCTCTTTTAATGCGTATCTGCATTTTTTTATAGAATTGAAGTTATTTCTTTCAAGGAATCTGTTTTCAATGTTCTGCTTACTTTCAAATGGCCTTAATTTCAATATCTTCCTCTGTTGAGTCGACTTACTTACCCTCCCCCTCCCCCCCAATGGAACTATGAACCCACCTTGAACCTCAAATAGTCTTGGTATAGATCCTTTGATCTGCATACATGTTAGAGGGAATTTTAGTACCTGAAATATAACTTGATTAAATAAGATACTCAAGTATTCACATGATAAATTAAAGATTAAACAAATCAATTTATTGCACATCATTATATATTCAAACTAAATCCAGCTGATAAAATATGATAGATTCAATATGATATCACAATAAAAGTCACATGTGAAATGTCAAAGATTTGAATAAGTCTGAGTATAACTAGTCATAGCATGTCTCAGCATGCCTGTCAGTCTGAAAGAGCCATTATACAACTCAGTCTTATAAAAATAAACGAGTCATAAGTATAACAGACATAATTATGTAAAACAACAATAATAGTCTAGAGATGTATAAGGAGTATCCACAAATTGGGTGCAACATAGTGGGTTACTACATGTTAGCTCATATTCATATTCCCAGTTTTAACAAATGTAAATTTTATAACTATATAGAGCTCAGTTTTAAATGTGAGGTGAAGACTAACATGCTCAATTATTGATGGAATGATTGGTGCTCAATTTTCCTTGAATTTAATGACGTGCTTCACATTACTATAATAAAATCTCTTGATTTTTATTTTTGTCTTACTGTTGTTTATCAAATTTATGCGGTTTGCAGGAACTCTGTACTTCAAGCCTTGTTCTTGACTGTGACGGGTCACCTGAAATTCATGGAATTAGCAATCCAAAATTTGCAAGGGAGAATCAAATGCACATGGAAATTGCACATACACCTTTGCAGAAAACAAAGCACATGTCAAGCGTTGTTTCGGTCTCTAATGAAGATGTTTCAGGTCTTGTTATTTCTATCGAATTCTAGGAGTTGTCTGTCCTCAAACTTCTTTTGATATTTCCTTTACAGGTGCTTTTTAATTCAGCTACGCACTTGTGTGGCTGTTTGTAATTATTGAACGCCAATATCTTTGAAAATGGAGTATCATCCTGCTACAAAATAAACAAATTGAAGTAACGATTTTTGGACAATAGAATTCATACAATCCATCAAAGTGGACACAACATCTCATGCAAAATCACTTGCATAACTCAATGAAAGTGGGTGGAACTAAATTCCTAGAGTACTGAAATATAGATGTGGTTGTATTGAATATATAATGAATTGAAGGAATGATTTTTAGACAAGACGACTTGCGAATATCCATCAAAGAGGATGCAACATCTCATGAAAAATCACTTTCATAACTCAATGTAATGTATGTGTGTACTGAAATGTATGTGTATGTATGTACGTACATCTGTTTGTCTGTCTGTATGTGCGTTTGTATGTATGTGTGTGTGCATAGGTTTGTACGCGTGTATGTTTGTGTAATGTCCCCTTTTGTAGATGCCCTAGTTTTTTGCGCTAAATCACAAATTCCAAGTAGACAAGTAGTAGAATAGGATCAGTAACATCATGCACTTGTTTGAGATCCTGCAAAATGTTAGGAAGTCATAATTCACAAACTAAAATTTCCTCATTGGAGACATTAAAAGCATAGATTATTTCAACTAGGGTTAGGAACATTGGTTAATTATAAGATAATATTTAATTTATTGATGGAGTTCAACCATAGGAGAGCTAGGATAAAAGGCATATTAGGGTGCCTTAATCGATCCTCTACTCTAGGCCCAAGAGTGGATGCTCTCCCTCTTGGCCATCATCTGGCCCTTGCCGTCCATATGAGGGGGTGTACCTAGTGAGGAATCCATATTTGATCAATCCTCTACCCTAGGCCCAAGAGCGGATGCTATCCCTCTTGGCCATCATGTGGCTCTTGCCATCCATATGAGGGAGTGTACCCAATGAGCAATCCATATCCGGTCAATCCTCTACCCTAGGCCCAAGAGCGGATGCTATCCCTCTTGGCCATCATGTGGCTCTTTGCCATCCATATGAGGGGGTGTACCTAGCGAGGAACTTAATAGCCGTTCCCCTCTTCCATTACCACCCTTATCCTCCTCCTTATGATTAGAGTCCCTTAACATGATGGTCAACCAAGGTAAGGGTTTGCCGAAACTACAATAGGGTGTCCGGAGCATCCTTCCCTTCTAAGCCCATTGGTGGGGCACTCATTGCATCCCATTTGCCTTATTGGACAACTTGTCACAGCCATGAGGTGGTATACTTAGAAGAGGACCTCATAACAGTTTCTCCCTCCTTGTATTCCTTATTAATCCTACAATGATTTATTATAGCAAATACATAGAGTTACACATTATTGCATGTTTTCTTCATATAAGAGATCACATAATAATGACATCATATTTATACATTATTTATAAACAAGAAACCATAAATACGATCGTTGTCCCTAAGTCAAAAATCATAAATAAGATTATTATTCATAAGCAAGAATTCTTATATGAGACCCATTGATACTTCATACCAATTTATGAGTAATATTCAGATTCTCTATGCTGAATGTGGTCTGTGTGTAAGATCTACTGGTTCAGTCCCTTTCTTGATTGCTTGCCTTCAATATATATGTCTCTTCCTTGTAGCGGAAGAGTCACGTTCCTTCTAGGTCATATCTCGTCAAACTAATACATTCCTTCTTTTATCTAAATCTCACCTTTTTGGAAAATAATTATTGAATACACCGCTGATTATTATTAATATATTCTTCTTAATGGATTGGTCATCTTTTGAGTTCTTTTGTCCTTAACTAATTTAATTGCTGCCATCCTCATTTTGGTTCACTGAAGATTATTATGTCCTCACTGACCTTAATTGTATGTTATTATATCGCTGTCTAAAGAGAATCGTTTCATTCCATATCACCCACTGATCTTCTTGCATATGCGCCTCATCTTGGCATGAGAGATGCTGGGGTGGAGTCTGCTTTTCTCTTGTCTGATCATGTCTTCAAGAAAATTGTGAAGTCTCAAATAAGATGATTTTCTGATGAGTAATGTCTATTTAGGGATCCCTCATGTCGGGCACATGACTGTATGTATTTATGCGTGTGTGTATGTATGTGTGTGTGTGTGTGTATGTATGTATACATACATGCATAGACATGTACATTTGTATGTATATAATGTATGTATGTGTGACGGCACTTAGCCCATAATTTGATGTTTCACATGAATATTAAAAAAGTATTTCAAAGCTTCTATATGTGATGTTCTTGTTGCACAAGACTAATTTCATTTCATGTAACTGATTGGTGCCTTCTATTTTCCTCTAGCTGTTTTTTCATTATTTGTGTCACAAAATTTGTTTGTGAGATGGGTAGAGGCAGAGTGTATGTGTGTAGAAGGGAAACCGATAGTGTCAGAGTTATTTGCCTCATTTGCAAAATGAGGAAGGAGCTCCCAAGGGTTCTTTGCCTTCTTTTACTCTTTTGTGTGATCACTTGTTGTGGCTTTGTGACTAATGTTCTAGTATGCTAAAGAATACCGTTTTCTTTCTTGCTAAGATGACAGAGCTATATATACGTTAATTCTATAATTTTTCTTCACTCTAACAATTCTTACATAATACTCATTTTTATGTTGATCAGTGGGCATATAAGGCTTCTTATAATGGAGAGCTGTATCTGTCAATGACTTGACATATGCAATAGCTAAATCTATGGCTGGAACTCTTTTCTTTTCTTGAAAAATGTTAAGCCTTTCTCTCGTTTTAGAGTTGCCTGAAGGATACATCCACAAATACCTTTTATGCATTTGTTTGGTCATTTTCTTGATGGTGTATCATAATGTTATGGGATAGTGTCATCTTTGATTCGGGAAGGGCAAAGATCTGAAGTGTTATGGTTTTGCGGTCTTTAAAAATTCTTAATTATTTAATATTAATTCATGTAAAATTAATGTGTCATGAATCCTGTGCCTATGCAACCCATGTGTATTTTATTAGATTGTAGTATTCCCCTATTGAAGATAACTCCGCTTTAATTTCACAGTATCTTATAAGATAAATTCAGTGATTATTACATGGTATCAGGCATCCTTGCAAAATACATTTCTTCAATTATCTGTTGTAGAAATTGGCTTTAGAATCTTTTTATAAATTGTGATTTTTAATCTCATAGTGAACTTAGCCAAACCTATGATAGCAACTTTTTTTCCACAACTATAACATGCAAGGGAATCCCATCTTAATATGGATTTTCTGCTTGCAGCTGATATAATGGAGAACTCCACAGGTGCTTCAAATGCTCCATTGCGCAGGCATTCAGAATGGAATAACAAAGAGCGTGATGCTCTTCGACGTGGGTTGCTAATGTTTGGGCTTGGAAGGTCTAAGAAAGTTAGGAGTGTTATGCAGAGCATGTTGAAGCAAATGCGGCATGGTCTTGGGGATATTGCAGATTGTTGTTGGGAGTTCGTTCGGATTTGTGGACTGAATGCAGATGAAAAAGAACGCTCTTATGCAGAAAAGTTGTATGAAAAGTCCAAGGATTTGGGCATTGAAGTTGGAGAAGAAATCAGTTCCCGTGTTGGTCTTTGGGACAGAATTGAAAAATTAGCTTCAGTGTGGCTTAGGAGGCTTATGCTTTTAGATAGCCTTGGAAATGCTCTCCGATTGTGTGCATCTAAAGAAACTCAGGAGGCAGCATATAATGCAATTGATAATTTAAAGGATGGAGTTAGTCCCTTTGACTGGTGGGGCCGAGAAGCAGACCTTGCTCTACTTTCTGGAGTTTATAAACATGGGTTTGGTAACTATGAAGCTTTGCAGAAAGACCCACAGTTTGCTAGTGCTTTCAGACCACCTGTACTTGGAACTCAAATCTCTAAGTCAAAGGTTCAAAGTTATAATATTGTTTCATAGTTTGTATCTGTCTTTCTTTTATGCTTTTTATCATTCTTAATTTTTTATTTATGTTTCAAATCTCTGACTAGTTACTGCAAAGAACTAATTACTTTATTGTCATGCAGATTTCTAATATAGATTTTTGTTTTGATAGGATCGATTTCATGTAGAGAATGATCCTGAAAATCTGGCTTTGAGGTAGCTCCTATCTCAGTATATTTCTTTCAAAATTAAATGTCAAGGATGGCATGGGGTTGCATATAGCAATCAAAAGCTTTGCTGTGCACTGCATTCTGGTGGCATGAATCCATAATATTATTCCATTTCCTGGTCAATGAACTATTATGCATGCTATAAATAATGAAAGAATTCTGAAGGGACAAGGTGCTTGAAATGAATGCTAAGAGTTCTTGTTGTTTCTAACTTGCTACATTGTCATTTGTTTTAGCTAGAAGCCACTACTCATTTTTGTGTTGTTCATAATTGTTATTCTCTTCTAGTGTTTTTATGTTTGTCAAAAGGTTCATTAAAAAATTTATTTTTAGTGGTTGCAAAAATTGATCCCATTTTAGAGAAACTTCTTGTGCTTGTGAGAGTCGGGGGACCATCATGTTTTGATTTACTTTTGCAATTAGAGTGTTCAGTGCAGCGACTAACTTGTATCTACTGGTCATATGCATATGACGAAATCTAATACTTATTAATCCCCAGGTATTTCTGTGGGTTGATGATTTCTTTCTTATGCCATGCAATATATGAAAGTAAGATGGGGACACCTATATGTTACCTCATCAAAAGAAAGTCTTTATTTCATGATTTTTTTTCTCAGTAACAGGTTTCTGTAATTGAATAGAGCATTATAACAAGAGTAACCTTAGATTTGAAGTTTTGACAAAAGATGAACTGTTAATACATAGATAGCTGTAGCATATTTCCAAATTTAGTAATCATTGTTGACATACCAGTGGATACCTACAAAGTGTTTTTCTGGTGACATTTAATCTGTTATGGTCACGATGGCAAATAGTTACGTACTTGTAGAAGAAAATTACGCCCTCTCTAACCTTAATAGACCTCAATTATTGTATGAACTATGAAGGGAACTACTCTACCAAACATTTTATATGGACATTATTTGTAGACTAGAAGAGTTTGAATGCTTGAAAAAATTTAGAAGTTGTTCTTTTATGTGATTTTTTTAGCTCAAAATGTATGTTACATTGTTTTCAACCTTTCTCTTTTATTATTAATGAACATGGCTCCTATGGTTGCAGTGGAACAAGCTAGTGGAAAATGAAAATTGTGAAACAACCAATTATATTCTGCAGGTTACTTGAAATATAATGGATTTTTGTCCTTTGACCAAAACTTCTATGAGATAAATTATTTTCGTATATCAACATTGCTTTTGACATAGAGATTTGTATCAGGAAAGGTTAATTTGGATCCAAAACCTGAAAGATACTTATTAGTCTTCATGTACTAGGCTTGTGGAACCTGCTTAAGCCCTTAGAGCAAGGTTGCACAGGGACGGGGGTACTTGGGTACTTCAATTTTTTTTTAATATAATTTAATATTTATAGAAAATCTGAAAATGTGTCATGGCAATGGTTTTTCAAAACAAGAACAGTGATAAAGTTTGCAGATGTAATGTATTGTTTTCAGTTTCAGATTTGCAATATGTTTGTGATAATAATATATGCTAAATGTTTAGATGCATAACAGAGAAGGCAGACTTTAAACATGAACAAGATCATAAATCATATAACAATGACATATTGATATTGCAAATGATAAACTTCTGACTTGAACAGTGATAAAGTTTACTGTTAATCAATATTGTATCAAAGTTTCAAACTGATTATGTATTGAATTAAGCTTGATAAACAACAAGTTGATACGCACACAAAAAACCGAAACAAAAATCAGAAACCTTAATCAAGGTCCTTAGCTATGATGCTCTCCACTAAGTACCTAGTACTTGGGTACGTGGGTATGCGTCCTAGGGGTGTGGGTACGCGTACCCATGCAACATAGCCATAGAGGGACTTAAGAAGTTGACAAATTAGATTATCACTACAAATGAGCCTTGTACTTGTCCACTTTATTGTTGGTTTTACATTTGATCTTGTACATCTTTGCATCTACTGGGCTTTCTATTTGGAAGAAATTTGGCTAGCTTCCAGGTTTGGTTCTTCATTAAGTCATCATACTCAATTTAAATGACAGCTTCTCACTAAGGTTGTGCATTAGAGATAAATCTTGTATCTCCTTCCGAAGAGTAGAGTAATACCACTTGGGCCTCTAAGCATTACATAAAAAATCTTTTCAAGAATTCTCTACGTCGTTTGACATCTTGGGCCTGTGATAAAGCAAGCCACAAAATCCTAGATAGAGAAACAAAGAAGAACCTAAATCCAGGGCTTTAGGACCACATTTAAGAGACCTCAAACAGAGACCTCATGTGCAAATCCTGCTAGGTCAATTTGGGTTAGATTTGTGAGTGGAAAAAGTCTTATTTGGTTTGTTAGGAGTTAGTGACACGAAGTGTCTTTAACGACATTGTGTTGTATGCCTAAACAAAGTCAACTGCAAGGATCTTGATCATTAAGTTGCACAAGATGACTAAATCAGGGCTAAAGAAATATAGATAGATCAATTATGGCTTAGGTCTATGAGTGTCATTTGGAGGCTCCAATCGTGGTCATGGCAAAAGAAAGTGCATTGGAGGTCCTCAAGGATGAAAAAGTAGAGTTCTTGGTTGTGTATTTGTGGGGAAGCTTGAGATTGTTGATGGGAGGCATGGTCTGCAAGCACCCTATTTATGGTGGAGAAGAGGTGTAACCTTTAGTGCTGGCAGTGGTGTAGTAGTTTTCACTTGGTCTTTGAGCACTTTGATTTGCTTGAGGATATCTGGAGTCCAAGAATCCAACTCAAGACAAGACAAAGAGTAGCCATTGAGCTGATTAGATTTTGTCCACTTATGTTAGATCAATGGGGCTTTCTTTGTATTGCACATTTTCTTGATGACCTTTGTGAAATTGCTTTTCACCTCCTTGTCATTGATAGGGAGAAATCTACCAGGCTTATGCACATACCTCGTCATCGTCAATTTATAGGCTGCAATGTGCATAGGAATTTTGAGCTTCCCCCATCTTCTTGTTGGTGATTGGAAGTGAGGGTAGACTAGCATTCTTACAGTTTGCAATTACCTTGCCTATCTTAGGTATGGGAGGGTGCTCTTGGACGCACCTCCCAGAGGAGAACATCGAACATCCCCAAGGATGCCCCTACCCTATAGCGTTATCTTGGGATGGACCTCATTGTGGGTTGCACTTGAGAGGTCACAACGGGGATGCCCCTTGCCTTTTGGGGCTCTCTTGAATTTGGCATTTTGCAGTAGCACTTGAGGGGACAATGGGGGGTTCTTTTGTCTTTGTCCTGCCATACTTGTCTCTTAGTACACTTATTTTACCCTAGGGTCGTCCCTCAAGGGAACGATGCGGGAAGTAGATGCACAAAATAGGGGATGCACCCAATTTAGTATATGCTAGTCAAGTCAGAATATACAAAGCCAGAGTACAAATAGTACACCTGATCAACCTCATTCGGGGGTAGCACCTAAGGGGCTGTTTTGTCTTTGTCCTGTCATTATCATCACCTGCTATGCTTGTTTTAGCCCAAGGATGTGCCTTGGGGGACAATGCATGAATTAAATGCATAAAATAGAGCATTCACCCAATTTACTAAATGATAGTCAAGTAAGAATATACAAAAGTCTGAGTACAAATAATGCACCTGATCTTAGAATTACATCTTGGGTCTATCACCTGCCACATCTTTAATCTGAAGTGTTGTCTCAAGCAACAATTTTCAGGGTTTGATCTTAGAACCCGAAGTGGGAAGTACTTTTAAGGGATTTGCCATTATTTTTGATATTGGTGGTGTTAGAGAATATTATTCTATTTAGAAACATGGCTGAAGAATTGAGCTAAGCCTCGAGACAGCATCAACATTTGAGACATTCCTGCTATCTTGGCCCCTTAACTGTTTGTGCTTCCATTTTTTGCTCTATATGCTTTTCTGGGGATCTTGTCATTTCAACTACAGTTGAGTGCAGTTGTCTTTCTTCCTTTTGTTTTTCTCCAATGCTTGTCTTGAGTTCACCTCAATTTTGACCTTTTTTGGTTTCCGAAAATTACATGCTTTTACATAATCTCTAATAGCTTGCTGGTTTTTTTTTTCTGTTTTTCCAGTCTCTATGGAGCATTACTTTCAAAATTTTCTTTAGTTTTCTTAAATTTACATGCATATTGCATTTGATCTTAGGCTGTTGTTAAAACTTTTTTTTCTGAGGTTTTCCAAATCAGGCATTGTTGCTTGATCCACTAATGAAGTAGTAAGCATCATTGGTATGGATATGGATGATAAGTATGGAGGCTTGAACAAAACTTCTTAGGTTTTATAGACTATAATTAACAAGGGTTGTAACATTTATACTTAATCGAGCAAGTAATACATTTATTTGTTCCATATCCTTTTAAATTACCAGAAAAGGTGTCTTTAGATGAACATGCAAAGGACATAAATTAATCTGTAAAAATTCACTATTCAGCCAGAAACAGGTAAGGCTGTGGTTTATTGAGCAGGAGCTGCTGCAAATTGGAAAAGCCATGCAATTAATGGAAAAACATGGTGACAATGATTCGGATAGCCTTTGTATTGTAATGAGAAACCTGCATTCTTTCCTAAAATTTAAGTTGAATTAGCTACTTGCAAGCTGTGCTACTTGTAAGAAGCTTCATGGCATTCTTGGGCTTGAAAATTTAGGCTCATCTAGGCCAGTCTGTTATATGTGCTGTAGCTGTAAGTTATTTCAAGATATAACAAATATATGTAGCGAATTTTAAAATTTTGAAGGAAAGGTATACCAAGTTTATATCTCCAATATCTATAAAGAAGAAACAACAGACCAATGTTTAAGTAGGAGCACATACAATATCAGATGAAGTAAAGTTTGTGTTGAGTTCTACAACAACTGGCCATACTTAGAAGGTCTGACCCCTGAAATCTGTTGCATGGCCAAAGGAGACGCAAACATTTATTATGGAGATTAAGCCTAGGGGATTTGGTGAACAAGGCACAGAAGTGTAATTGATGATGCATCTACACCACAATCCGATTCTTAAATGTTGCTTGTTAAATTAAGACCCAATTATTAGCTGCGTTGCATGGGTCTTTTGTCTCTCTTTCACGGCACTTTCTCCATGTTGTACCATCTAGAACCATTTCTGTTCTTGTAAAAATATGCACGAGTAATTAGCAATAGTAATTAAGGGGGCAGATTATTTTAAAGCTGATCTTGATTCCACAATTCTATTTTCAGGAGGGTTGATGTTGCTATTTGTTTTTAAAGTTATTTTTGTGTTTTGTTGTAATGAAAAACTACATGTAGAAGAGAGCTTTTTAATTAATTCTTGTTCTATGTTTTTCTTTATGGATTTTGCAGAGAGGGAGATAAATTTGCTTGGCCTGAGGCCAATATTCTTACTCGACGGCTGAGGCGTCTAGTTGATCACATTAGTCGCATTGAGAAGGAGGTGCATTCATTAGTTTAGTCAACCCTCTTCTCAAAAACACGATTACAAAGTTTATTAATGTTTGTAAATGCTTTGGCATCTTATTATGTTGTAGCAGTCTGATACAATGGGAAAGAATATCAAAGAGAAACCTACTCGTGGATGGACTAAGCGAGAAAAACTGGAGCTAGTAAAAATTCTTATGATGTGGGGTTGTCCTCCGGTATGTGGGTGTCTGACAAGTGCCATTGCCATTTTAAGAATGTATCTCGTTACAAACATCATTTGTGACGTTGATTTTTTTTGGCCTGTTTTTTATAATTCATACATTTGCTACAATGTAATAATTGCACTTTTTCTTATTTTGGCTTGTTGGCATTGACGTTGTTTTCTGCTCTGTATGCATGTTTGTCTTAAAGGCAATGGAAGACAGTGCAAATGTTCACTGGCAATTTCTCAGAAACCAGGCAAGTATGGGTCCACTGAAAAACAGGGATGAGGCCAGCATTGAGAACTGCATAAAAAGTTTACGAAGAGAAATGCAGCAATTACTAGAATCCTCAGACAGTCTTCAAGACAAGGTACTGGGTTCTTTAGAGTATTCTGATGACAAACAGCAAGCATGATACAGCCAATAATTTCCAGTGTTTGTAGATGTAATTGTAGCGAACAATTTCTGAATATTCTTCATATAAATATCATGATCCTTTTTATGTCAATTATTATTGTTTTCAAGTAGGTGGTATTTTTGCATTGTCACATTATTATTATTGTGCTAAATTTGGAGTATGCTAAATTACATGCCAGAGTTGACAGTCCATTGTCAAAATATTGCTTCTGAGTTTGTTGAATGAAAATTTACAAAGAACACAAATCTGGAGATTTTCTTAAAATTTGCTTTTTGAAAAAAAATGGAAGCATAGAGAAAAATTTAGCTTCAGATGAAACCAAATATTCGGCAATACCTGAGGCAACCAAAAGATAAATGGTCTTGGAAGAATGTATGGTGTATGAGGTCCAAAAGGGGTTTTGAGGTGAAAACAAAAAATAATGCCTTGGAATGTAGCTTGAATTTTTCATAATGATAAACATTTCTGACAACTATTGCTTGAGGAAGGAAGAGAATGATGACTGTTAGATATTTTGTGACTTAGAAAATGTTAAAAACAAGACAGGGAACATGCTTGTCTGCATGGTACTTTTGTTTTGGTATATTATTCTTTTTTAAAGGGACCTTTTTCTTTGTGTCTATGATTGTTTGCCAATTTGATTTTGTGCAGTTTTGTTAATTTAGAATGTGAAATGTTATTTTATCTTTCTGGGTTTGTTGTAATAAGGCATTTGTGGGTACAAGCACAGTTGAAAATATGCAAATGTTATTTGAATATATTTTTTACATTGATGGGTGCAAGCCCTGTATGCATGTTTGTCTTAAAGACATGTTTACAGTAGAATTTCCAAGTTGCTGAATTGGAATTGAAGATGCGTATCGGATTGGCTATGACAAATGTTTTTGGATGGGTATTTTCTGGGTATGTCCGTACAATTGCATATGTAAATCACAAATATATACATATATGCAGGCTAAATAACAGGCGTTGAGTTCACAATACCATGTATCATGCATATGCTAAACAAACTAACCAGAAATTTTACAAATTTGAAATATAGTATACTGATTCAGTATCAATTTGTCAAACTCAAATGTCAGGATAGAATCATAAATATTTATTGTTCGATATTAAAATAATACAATCAGCAATCAGCATCATATGGGTTTTTATCAAGACCAACATCATCATCATTATCATGATTGAGTATTCCTATGAAGCCCATTTACAGAAAATGCTGGCTTCCTCAAACTAGACAAGTATTAGTGAACAGTGAGGAAGGGTATTTATAACCTCAACAAGACAACTAGTTTTGCCAAGAGTTCCCCCACTTGGTTACACACTGGCCACCAACACAGAATTGCATATATGGGCTTTCAATTTTCATAGAATGCAATTGAGCTATAAGTATGAGAGGAAATTATACTACACTGCAACAAATGTTGTGTTGTGGAAAGCAAGAGCAGAGCCAATGTTTGGCAGGGCACCTAATGGAGTAGGTAGACTAAGTTAAGAAAGAGATGGATTA
>MU227941.1:1304129-1320206 GCA_018584345.1 Thuja plicata | reverse complement strand
CCATCATAAGATGTCTATCACAATAGAAGGCCATGGTCTATTTAAGGAACTTAATCCACCATGCAAGATATCATCTATCATGATCTGTTTCAGCCATCATAAGATGTCTATCACAATAGAAGATCAATTTATTGTAAGATCGTGACCTTCCAATAACTCTAACAAATACAAGTGATAATCATTTGGAAGTCGTCACTTCCTCATGATCTACACAGGGGCAGGCCCATTAAAAATATGGAGTCACACATATGACATCCATCATGCCTCAACGCAGAGGGTGAAAACAAGGGATTTCACCTCGAACTTCTCTCATAGAGAAGAACTCATTGAACAGATATCAATCTGTTGATTTTTTTATCCAAGATTGCTTAAGATGAACTGTCAGACTCCCTCTGAGTCTGATATCAATCTTCTTAGCTCCTCATCTAAAGTTACCTTTGAAGAGTCAGACTCCCTCTTTATCTGATATCAATCTTCTTTTTCCTGCAATAGCATCTTCGGAAAAGATCAAGGCAAATAACTCTTATAGTACATATAGAAATACAGATGAGAGAGACAGACTATAATGAGTAGATAAATATAATATTCAAGGATAATAAATACTTATCTGGGCATCAACATCCTTGACGCAAGTTGCTTCAATGAAGGTCCATATACATGAAATCATAAAACACCTTCTCATATTATTTGAGAGACATCTCCCCTTTGAATTATCTCCGCACTAAGGATGGTTCAAATGGAAATGTAACATTGGTTATTATTCCCCCCCACAATGTACAATTCCCACTCTTATATCGTTGAACAATCCTCATGTCTTCTTGTGAAATGACTTGATTGCTCCAAGAGAGGTGACACTCTATAATTAATACTTTCTTTCTAGAAAGAGACACCCTTCCTTGAATACGTTCTTCTTTGTTAATATATCTCTTTAATGAAAGCCACTTTCAGGAAATTCACATAGACCCGTACACAGTCGGTCATAACTTTTGAACCTGACATTTTCTCTCCAATCGCTTCGGTGAGATTCTCCGCAATTTGTTTGTCACCAACATATCCAAAATTCAGAAACGTCCAACGGTGTATTTGTGAGATATGGTCCCTGTACGGAGACTGTATTTTCTGAGATAGTCACACATTCACCATCAAGAAACTACTCTCTTACATTTGCAGTCTGGCTCTGATACCATCTTAAGTTTTAGGATAGCTGCAAATGTAGTAGCACTCTTATATTTTCTTTTGTGTTTTCCAAATGCAACAATCTCTCTTTCATTTAATTTGGGAATGAGGCTAGGAGAGACATGTCCCTTCATGGGACATGTCTATTCATTATTATTAAGATTAATATAATGACAATTGATTATATATATATATATATATATATATATATATATATATTTATTTATTTATTTCGAGAGGCATGTCCTTGAAAGGACATGCCTTTTCCCATTAATTATAGTTTAATCAATCTTATAATATTTCATCAATCAATTATTAATTTAGAATAATGTAATAGATTAATATTGAATATTAAATTTCTTATAATTAATAATAATATAACATATATAATATATTATTATTATTATTTTTTTGATCGGTAAACGGCCGTAGCCAGATAATTTTATTAGTTAATAATTTTTAATACAATTTTCCCCATTCAGTGCAGGCGCTGGTAGGAAAGAACGGGGTCAAGAAAACCTCCAGCCTTGCCCGGGACCGTGGTCCTGAAAAAGTACAGAGTTTGAGAGGGCATACCCCCATAATTACATACCCCCATAATTACAAATAAGAGGGCATACCTCCATTTTTACAACTTGCAAATTACTGCTTTTCGGGTTAGAATACAAAATGAAGACCCGTTAATAGGGTTAGCAAAAACAGTCTTGCTATGAGAAGAAGTTCCGTCCGTCTCCATGTGACTGAGTGATTTGTAGACCGTTCTGGTGATTATTAATCAACATATATTATATGTATTCTAAATGATCATACGACTGAAGCTACAAACATTAACAGATTTCACCAAGGAAGTTGTTGGGATATGATAACCAACTTGGACACCCCATTTAAGGTGTGAAAACATTATTTAAGAGGTGCTTAAAGTGGTAGTAATGAGAGGAAATGAGTGAGTAGGAAATTCTATTTGCAAGTGCTTGAGGAGTGTGTGAGATGCAAGGAAAATCTCTCTACATAGGTGTTGTTGGATTGAAGACATATTAGGAGTGATGGAAGTGAATGTATTGTAATCTTGCTTTTTAAGATAATACATTCTTGGCATCTCTTCTTTGTGGATTTTTTTTTCCCTGAAAGAATTTCTCTATGTAAATCTTGTGGTTTGAGATGATTTTTTGGAGTTTCTTGCTTTCTCATGTTGATTTGTGCCTCTTTGTTGCAGCTATCTTATGGTGATGTTATCTTCCTTTTATTGCTATTTTAAATTCATCTAAGATAGTTGTATTAAACATGTTAAATTTGCTGATTTAAGAAATTTAAAGAGGTTGAATATTTACATGGTATTTTCATATTAAGGCAACTTAATTTCACACATGCATGCAATTTTCAGATTTATTGTAGTTGTCTTAACCTCGTGTCTCACCAATTGGTATCACAGCATGAATGGAACTTTGATGATTAACAACTGAACTAGAGCTTGATCTTTTCTCAAACATTATTAAGCCCCTCACCAATAATCTCTTCAAATGTTAGATACTGATTACAGAATTATTCTAATCCTTTATGACTTGATGCACCATCAACAACTATAACAAATCACATCAAGAACTTTTTATAAGCTTTTGGCCTCACAACTGATTTCCATAAAAGAATCAACTTCTGAAATTTCCATATCCTTTCCAAAATAGTAGAGAAAATAATGCAAAAAGCAGAGTTCAACATTGTTTCCAAAATAGAAGGATTGACTTTATCTCATGGAGTTGAGAACTAGATTCTAGCTACTCAAGCTCTTCAATTACCATGTAGGGCCCTCTACTCATGGTGGAAATGTAGCTCAATTATTCATTCCATAATTTGTCTTTAGTATCTGACAAAATGCCGACCAAAACTGACAGCTTCCATGCACATAATAAGTCAACATTACCATGCTGACCTAGAATTTCCAACAATAATATTAGAACCAACCAAACACATGTTCATGATAATCAATTCTGTTTATGTGATGCTAAACTGAAAGATACCAGCTCATAAAAACTTGAAATCCTTAACAATGAAATCGTGCAACTCAGAAATGATGCCTTAGATTATTAATGAACCAGTTCAGAAGACATTCAACAGTTTCAAGCAATGTTTCAGAGGTCTAGTTTCTTCAATTACCAGTTCAGTCTTTTATCAATAATGTACCTCTATACACTGCTACAGGAATTCAAAGCATAAACTAACAATTCTGAAATAATATAATGAATTGCTTTATTCACTCAGCAACCAGTTATGATGGAATTCTGCTTATATAACATTAACACCGGATATATTCTACCTCGGTGGAGGACTGAAATGAGTGATCTTAATCCTATCTGCACCTTGCCCTTGCCTTACATGTAGGGCTAATGATGAAGTGATCTGGATGCTTTCATTTAGAGGCACAAACATAAAATATTTGTTGTGAGCTCCTGCCTTTATTTGGCACACAGACTTTCATTTCTGGATATGACTTAGTCGGCCCCTAAATGATGATCAGACACAGGCTTGAGTCCATCTGGGATGACATATGCTCTCCCTCAGTAGCTGTATCTGTGACTGTTGCTGCCCCAACCTCCTATAGCCTCATCCTCAAAGCATAAGACTTGTGAGTTGGTGTGAGCCAGGGATTGCCCAGATCAAAGGATACAAATATATTACTGAGCAAGAATAGGACAAGGCGATTATATTGCTTAATAGAAATCTGGCAGGGTCCCACCCTACCAGCTTCTAGGTTGCTCAGGTTTGCATTTGAGCAGGCCTGGATGTGTATTCATTTAATGCTAGGCTATGGAAAATGATCCTCTTCAATACCTTCCACCCAAATTTATGCCCAACACCTCCTTATGTGGGCACAACAAGAAAAATAGTCTAGCTGCCTTCAAGTCGGCTTTAAAATATTTAATAATGTTTATGTGATACAAGTAGGCTGAATACGCCAACGACCACAATTGGAGAAGTCGGCCTAAAACAAATAATAATCTTATTTATTATTATTTTATTTATTATTTATTAAAAATATTGGGAGCCTAACTCCTATAAAATTGGGGACATTACAGTCCTTCTGTCCCAAATTGCTTGTCCTCAAGCAATGTAAGCTCCAAAAGCTTGATCAACTTCAATTCAATATTGTTCCTTGATCCTGGGTACTGCTCTTGATATTCTCTGACTCTCAAGACATCGCTATCATGCACAGCATTAGGAAGACTCTATGTTGATATCCAGAATCTGATATGCACGTCATCACCAAGACTTTACCTCTATTCCCTTAATTCTCGGGTGGTGTGGTATTTTTCACACGAGACTCTGCTTCTTTCTTTTCCAAATTGTTGAATCTCTCTGCAACCAATATTTTGTGCCCCCTAAGGTGATAGGCAGGAAATTTATATTGTTCTTGTCTTCATTTAGTTGCTCTTCTCTAGATGGCAACTGGTTCTTTGCTGCGTCTTCATCAATTTTCAATTTATATGCCTGTAATACTATTCCTAACACAAAATGTCCATTCAAAAGCCTCACTCCATTGGCCTCATCTTCACAGAGCTTCCTCCACTATAGGGACCCTTCTTGTATCTACATATCAGATTGTAACTTTATTGGGATGGAAATTGGTTCGTTTGTAACCAATCAGCAGTAATAGTTACCATAGCAGGGCAATCACTTTCCCCTATAGAGTGTTCACCCAGCTGATTAGTAGAAACAAAAAATATCTCAGCATGAGCAGATGGACCTATTTCTGCTAAGCAATTCTTTTCGTTCCCAATTGTAAAATTATCAACTCCAAAATCTGAATAGTCAGCTTTATGTGATATAATCCCAATATCATCTTGATTATGCGGTGCAAGGATCAGTTGTATAGGAAAACCTACTTGACGATCAACATGATCTCTATCTGCTTCTTCATATACCTTGTTCAATAGCTCTACCAGTGTTCTGCAAATACGTCCCCCTTTCTCCATGTAAGTAGGCTCCATTGGAACGCATGTAGAACAATATGATCAGAAACTGAAAAAGATGGCTCCTCAGCAAGCTTAGAAATTGGCTCCATATTTGGTAAACCATTCATCATACAAACGTTGCCTCCTCTTGAACTCAGATCGAGAGCATCTTCAATTACAAGGTGGCTGCAGCCAAGGTTCCATAATTGAATGACTTCCTAAATCTGTGCCCATCTATACCATTACCTGTATCCTTCTCACGGGCATCAATGGAACCTGAATCAAGCATATCAGTAGACTTATTCCTTGGGGACCATTTCTCAGCTCTGCCCTCCTCTTCTTCAGAAGCCCTCTCAGTTCTCTCCACTAAAACATTTTCTCTCAAAATCTTCGTTCTTGTTAGACCTGCTCTAGAAGTTGAGAAATCTGCTTTATTTGATAACAAACTTACTCCCACGAAAAGTAAGTATTGAACTACAAACCTAAGATTAGGGTCCAAAGCTTTTTGAGATGTTTGAAACTTCATAAAGTCAATGGTCATTGCAAATGCACCTTCAGATGTCACTCTTCCCTTGCAATCAGAAACAACTATTTTGGTACTTTGCTTTGCATTTTCTGCAAATGAGGCAGACTCCCAAAATTTAGTAATGATATGTTGATCATGAAACACTTCATCTTTGGATCTTGAATAGAGTTCAATGTTGTGATCCCAACCATTGACATTGAAGTCAATAAAGAGGCGACAAAGCAATTGTTGGGGTAATTGATAGAGCTTGTCCAACTGCGTATTACTGCTTCCAGGTCACACTTGTATCATTAGGAAGACTATTTTCTTTGTATCCTCTTTTTTATCAATCCCACAACGCTCAGTTGGGACGAGTTTGCAACAAACATTTCTGTCTGCACGCATCTGCTCACGTTGAGCAGCAGCACTGTGTATTTCCCTTTTAAGGTTTGCCTCAACTTAAAGATTGCTCATCTTTATTTTGAGTCCGCCTTCAGTGACATCATTGTAGCTGCTGAGGGGTAACAAAACCATGACCACCACTCCACATCAATCTTAGCCTTTGCCTTTGCCTGTTGGGCTTGATTAGTCTCCTCAGCTCTTTGTCAAAATGTTGAGGGCCTTCACCATCATTTTCTTCAATTGTTGCAAGTGGTATTGATGAAAACAAGATAATCTAAAACCTTATAGGTACATTATCCTCTCACATGTAGTGTACACATTTAACATCTTTCAGTCCAGGGCCAACAGAAAAATAAATGATGCTAACAGCAGAATATTGACTTTTGCAACTATGATGAGGTTGGCCAGGGAAGGCTGGCTGGACCTGCTCATCCAGGTTCCTATGCCACTGTCTATACTCTATAGTCTATACAAAGAATCTTCCTCGAGTTTTCTTAAATAGTGAAGAGCCTTGTTCAAATGGAGTGTGGGTTTGTGTGTCATAAACGTTTTATAACTTTAGGCATCTGATCAGCCAAAGACATCTTCCCATGACACAATTCCAACACTGAGACAAGAGCAATGCTATCAGTGCTTATCAATGCTCTTTTTATTGTCATCAGACAAGCTGATTGGCAGAAGCTCTAATTGGGTGCAATGGTCCAGCATTCTGACACTATAAACATGAACCCTTCACCGCAGATGCAAGAGATCACTTCCACTAAACGATTTAATGCTTTCCTAATGTAAACAGGTATATGAAGACAGTAAGCGGATCTTACATTTGAAGAAAAATATGGTATATCCAGAAGGGCTTCTGCTGAAAGCCTCTTCCCAGCTGGTTCAATCAGATATTGCAGATACAGGAAAAATTCTTTGAGCAGTCTTGATAGTACACCATCTTTTATGTGTGCTGCTAAACCCTTAACATTGATGAGTGGGTAATCCCAAAGACCCAAACCCCTTAGGAAATCGCCTGGATCTCACACCTCTGTGTGTCCTTGGTCTCGAAGGAAGCCACCCTCCTGCTATAGACTACGGGGTATGGCCTTCATCTCTCCAATACCATCTGGGGCTTCATGATATACTTGCAGTCCCTTCTCACGGGGGTTAATCTTAGTTGAATCAATCCTTACAATAGCAAAATTAATTTCTTAAATATCATCAATAGATGGTTCAATTTCTTTCATATCTGAAACATGGGTGGATGCTCCTCGAACAGCTCTTGAAATTGTTGACACCTCTTCTTTCATCTCGAGCTCTTCATGTACGACAAAAGGAATATTTTCCAGCTCCGCTTCATCAGTCTTTTGTTGGTACCCATAATCGTTAGTGATCAAGAAGGAATTTTCATCTTTAACTTGCAGATTAAGGTCTTCTTGTTCTTGATCCTGGTGTCTTTATCCTCTGGCCAATTGCTTACCAAAGCTGACAAGTTCCATGCACATAATAATTCAATGTTTCCATACTGACCTAAAAGTTCCAATAATAATATTAAAATTTAAAACCAACTAAACATGTACCCATGATAATCAATGCCCATGATAATAAGAGCTTCCCAATATCAACAACCACTAGCAAATTATAACCAAATGATGTTATTAGAGTCTTTGGCTCTGCCAAAGTTATAAATAATAATTATTGTAATCGTGTGCAAATCAAATGTTAAACAAAAATTAATAAGTTAGTGAAATGAATCATTAAGAAATGTTGTCATGGTTCCTTTTGGAGTTTACATATGCATTCTCCATAAATGCTTGCACTCAAAGTTGCATG
Organism: Thuja plicata; assembly: GCA_018584345.1. Classification (NCBI taxonomy): domain Eukaryota; kingdom Viridiplantae; phylum Streptophyta; class Pinopsida; order Cupressales; family Cupressaceae; genus Thuja; species Thuja plicata. The sequence goes on along the minus strand of MU227941.1, from coordinate 1,312,364 downwards.
GATACAGTTTTGGATACGGATACAACCATTTTTTAAGACCCCCAATATGGATACGGCTGGATACGACATTAATAGAAAACACATCACATGTATTTAACACAATTTTCTAAGTTAGAGGAGATTTTCATTGCTTCAAAAGCAATATAGACACAAATGGTACATAAATAATTATAAGTTAATTTAACACTTTACAATATGCAAAAATAATAGAGTTGCATTGGAAGATAACCCGAAAAGGGGTCACTGAAATAGAAAAACATTTCATATGTCTTTCTCATTTGGTGTAGGTTTTGTTTATAATAAAAAAAATCTGCATAGATGAAGTTTTTTTTAAAATTAAATTTAGGAAGATTTACGACAATTTTAAAAAATTAAATCAGATAGTATTTGGCACGGTTGGAAAATCAAGTTTTTTTGGGCACACATGGGTACAATATTCGACATGTATCCAGGCCATATCGGATACATATCCAAATCAGATATGGGATACGTGCGCCTGAGGAGGGACAGAGGAGTTTCCGGCTACTTTGCTTGCACTGTATCATCCAATCCATTAGACTTCCTCTTGGATACATAGCTAGCAACTTGCAAGCAAATGTCAAAACATTTGATGATAATCCAAATCAAATAATTGATCAATAAGAAAAGCATCACAATGATCAATCACTTGACCACATCGATGCAAAATAATCGTGCTTCACCACTGATAAGATCACATGATATAGTTTTTTTTAATCATTACAATCCAAGACTAATTCAAGACAAATTCAAGACTAAGTGTACTAAAACACATCAATTAGTAGTCTCAAACTTTTTCTTGGTGCAAATTACATTGGGACCTAGATGTGATAACAACAATTCTAATCACAGTCACAGTTAACAAAAGTAATGAGCATTATGATCAATCAAAATGGTTTATCTCAGTATATATGACAGGCAGTTTTTCCTTTCAGGAAAAGGTTAGTAACCTCAGAACTGTGATTAGTAAGAGTATGGCTATGTAGTGTAGTTGCAGGGCTAGGATTTGCAGCTCATAGAAGAGCTCAGTCGTATGATAGTTTTTTTTTGTCTTAGTTATCATCATTTTGCCTTACCTTTTCACAACTATTACAATAGCAATTTATATTAAATGCAGTTCCTTGTTTATAGCAATTTTTTACTACAATCTTGATTTTTCAATATTTCAACTTATAAGCATGTGCTATATTGCTTGACAGGAACATAAAATTGTAACTGAAACTGCTTCTGCAATGCTTATTGGGCCTAAAGTTCTTTCTTACAAAACAGCGGTATGTATCTTGGAATGTCAATTGTCACATCAAATGGCTTCAATCACTTCCTTTTTTGACCCTGACAATCATGCTGGTTTATAAACATAATTTGCAGCTAATGAATTGTACTTCATTCTGTGTTTGGATCTTTTAAAATGAGATATCTATGATTTAATTTATCCTTTGGTAGGAGTGGTTTGAAGGCAGAACTTGGAACTTGGTATATCAATTTGGTTAATTTATTGATGAGTTATAATGCATTAGCCTAATATGTTTCTCTTTATAGCATCATTTGCTTTAATCATTTTTTATGTTTGTCTTTATTTTTTGAAGCACATCCTTTGATTCCCTTTCAATATGGTTGTTGACTTTTGCGATTAATGATTTACTGTAATATGAGAATACTTGTTACCATGAGTTCTTGTGTTGCAGGACTTTTTGCAAAACATATGTAACTCAACAATCATAGAAACTTAAAAATGAGTTTTGGATGACTAAAAATTATTATAGGCTTAAAGATGAGTTGTGGTTGACCTGAAAGTAATCTATAAGCAATATTGGAAACTACATGAAATAACTTGTTTAGTCAGAAGGTCGTTCATATTATATATATGATATTGCAATATAAATAATTAGGGGCACATTTACTATTGAGGGGATGAAAATATCATTTGGTCTCATGTTTCTGTGTCAGAGCTCTCAATCTAGAGCAATTAGTTTTGAGAGTGCATGAATTGCATCTGCCTCCATACACCTTCATGTAGAGATAGAAACAAAAAAGTGGAAGGATTAACGTGCAAGAGCTAAACAATGTGACAATAAGTTAGTATTAGATCCCTTGGATGGGCTGTTAAAAGATGGCTATTGTCAACTTTTCGTAGGGGTGAATAATCCACTATTACACCTGACAGACATATCCAACCTTTTGTTAGTAGTCCAACTTGTTATTTTATGTTTTTATAACTTCATTGTGTATCATTAAAGCCTGAGTCATATCCTCTGGAGTAATGTTAGAGTGGATTACTCCCCAATGAGATGAAACATTGAGAGTAATGTGGATGAGGTGGCTTAGCAATCATTGAAGGCCTAATTCTATATGTTTCATGATATATGCTTTAAAACCTATCTGGAGTACAAAACACTCCTAGTAAAGGTGACAGAACTAAAATAATATCTGATCACGGACTCAAATTGCTATAACAGTGATTTGCTCAATCACGAGCTCTCCCAAATATCATGGCTTCCAAACATGCCGCCATACTTAATTAGAATCAACAATAACAACCAAATCAAAATGAAGGACTGCTAGATAATGATAAATACACTCCAAAACAATGATTCTTAATAAATTCAGTCTATAACCCCCATATCAATAATCTCTTCAAATGTCAGATACTGATTACATAATAATACCAATGCTTAATGACACCATGTATCATCAACAATCATAACAGACTACGTCCACAATTTCCTATATGCTTTTGGCCTCACAACTGAATTCCTTAAAAGAAAAAACTCATGTGATGTCCATATCATTTCCAAAATAGTGGAAAAAATAATGCAATAAGAGGAGTTCATAATTAGGTTGCAATATACTTTATGACACATCTTCCTCTGGTCTGGTTGTGGTCATGCCTATTACGGAAATTAATGATACAAAAAATGATTACCAAGATATTCAATATCAATGAAGGAGCAAAAGACTCCTCAAATAAGAGTTACAGATGATTTACTTGATAAGGATAGGATCGACAACTAAGCAAAACATACGACAACTAAAATATAAAGAATATTCCTAAAGTCTATCCTAACAACTTAATTGATCAATATAACTAAATATAACAATATTGTTTTAATACCCTCCCTTAATGCTCATTTTGTTAACTACACCAAAACTTATCCCAAAATTTTACAAATTTGCCAGGACTGGAAGACTTGGTAAAATTTTGCAGCCTGTCCTCAGTTGGAACATACTGCAACATCACTGGTCCATCTTGTAGAAGTTGCCATATGAAATGACAATGAAGCTCCACATGTTTTGTATGATCGCGGAAGATTGGATTATTGGCAAGCTTTAACACCCCTTGATTGTCACAATACATGGGCAAAGACCTTGCTTGACCTTGCTTGAGACATTTGCATGTTTGAAATCATCCTCCAAAGCCATATTGCTTTGACTGTTCCCCAATATTAGCTTTTGTTGAGGAAAGAGCTACTAATTGCTACATCTTACTAGTCTATGTGAGTGCACTTGTACCTGTTAAGTATTTACACAAATGATCGCAGGTATGAAGGAACTTTCTCGTAGCTACCATAAACATTAACACTCCCTCTTAGCAAGAGAGAGATCATTCATATGTCATAGAGTGACTCAACCTGACAAGCACAATGGAGCTGCAACCAAAAAAGTGACAATAACAAAATCTCATCACAGATTTTCTCAACATAATATTGTCATCTCAGCATGACATTCACCATGGCTACTCCCAGAGGGTGAAAAAACAGAAAACTAAGTCATGGATTCTCTCACATGACATCCACCATGGCTACTCCCAGAGGGTGGAACCACCATAGCTACTCCCAGAGGGTGAAATAAGGGCTTTCACCATAAACTTCTTTCGCAAAGAAGAATGCATTAACAAGGGATTGCACCTCGAACTTCTCCCTCATGAAGAACTCATCAACAAGGGATTGCACCTCGAACTTCTCCCTCACGAAGAACTCATTAACAAGGGATTGCACCTCGAACTTCTCCCTCACGGAGAAGAACTCATTAACAAATCTTCATGATGACATGGCTCTCTCTGAGACAGATATCAACTTTCTTACCTCCTTGTCCAAGTCAAACTCCCTTTGAATCTGAGATCAACCTTCTGACCTCCTCGTCCAAGGGTGCCTGTGAAGGATAGGTAGACTCCCTCTGAATATCATTTCTTCCTCTTTGGAGAAACAAATCACAATGACAAACTGAATAGGTTCTTCCTCTTAAATGATGTTATGTGACACCAATACAGTCTCATGACTGCAAGCAGTGCCCCTCATGTTCATTTCTACAGCCTGCATGACGTTGCATGTAATGTCTCATCATCCTGTTGCTTCTTGATCCTTCCTGGAAGCATTTTTAGAGAGATTAGTAGAATTTTATAGAATCAAACTATCCAAAAGAAATATACTGTTCAATGCTAAAAGCATACACTATTCACTATTCCCAATGTTAATGCATGAATTAATTATATAAAATTCATGATCAATATTCAAAGGTACACTCATAAAATACTTATCTCTTCATTGTTTAATCTTCCTCACAATACGCTAGCAAACTTTCCAGCAATAATATCTTGCATAGTACTTAAGGACTTTTCAACATCATTTGTCTATGAAGCGCTGGATACATTCATACAACTATATAGAGGAAGCCAATCTCACTCATCAAGAATGCAAGTCAGTAGAAGACATGAAGAACATCAATGACAGAATTTCTTATTGCTGCCCACTTCACAGTTATTGCTCTGATACCATGTTAACACAAATGCCCAGCTCCAATGATAGTCATCATCCATACTCCTTTGAAAAACTTACACCTATACGTGATCTCATGTTCCAACCCCTCTCGTGAGAGAGTCAAGGCTGTCCAAGCTCTGAACCATGTTAAGTATTTACACAAATGATCGCAGGTATGAAGGAGCTCTCTCGTAGCTACCATAAACATTAATAGTACCAAGACTAAAAACATACCCAAAAGTGCACATCCTGTCATCAACAGAACCTGCCCAATATGAATCTGTGAACCCAACAAGCCTAGGATCTTTGTTACAAAATGCCAAAGTTGAGTGTCATTTTCACATATCTCAACATCCTCTTTTCTGCAACCTAATGTTTTGCCTTGGGTACTATCATGAATCTGGAAACGTAACTTACAACATAGCTCAAGTCAGGTCTAGTGGATGAAAGATAAATAAGGCTGGCTGCCCACTGGTTGCTTGAATGCTAACTCATTGATCATATTTGAGTTTCTTTTGGCTGAAAGCTTCAGCCCTTTCTCCATAGGTGTAGACAAGATTTTGCACTTTGTCATTATAAACTTGTTTGGCAAACTCTTGGCATATTTTGATTGAGAAATAGGAATAACACCCCCTGTTTGCCAAGCCTCTACACCTAGGCAATAATATAGTAGGCCTAAGTTTTTCATGTCAAAAGTGTTGTTCAAGTTCCATTTGATTTGCTCGATGAAATGTACCTCACTTCCTATTATGATGATATCATACACATAAATGACCGAAAGGACGATGTCATTGCGTACACTTTTGACGTAAAGTTTGGATTTTTAAGGACTTATTTGAAAGTCCTATTCAGCCAAATACTTGTCAATCTTTATGTACCATGCCTCGGGTGCTTGCTTTAGGCCAGAAAAAGCCTTCACTAGTCATTATATTTGATGCTCTAGCAATTGGAAATCCCTGAGATTGAGTCATGTGCACCTCTTCCTCTAAGTCTACATTGAGGAAGGCACTCTTCATGTCATTGAGTACCTCACTTCTTGTTATGATGATATCATACACATAAATGACCGAAATGACAATGTCTTTGCATAGACTTTTGATGTAAAGTTAGGTTTTTTAAGGACTTGTTAGAAACTCCTATTCATCCAAATACTTGTCAATCTTTATGTACCATGCCTCGAGTGCTTGCTTCAGGCCAGAAAAAGCCTTTGTCAGTCATTATATTTGATGCTCTAGCAATTGGAAACCCCTGAGGTTGAGTCATGTGCACCTCTTCCTCTAAGTCTACATTGAGGAGGGCACTCTACATGGACTTTCTAGCCAAATTGTGCTGTCGTGGCCAGAACAGATTGGATGCTGCTCATGTTTGTTATAGGAGCAAAGGTCTCCTCACAATCAACACCTTTTTGTGAGAATCCTACCAACTGTGTTTTGTACTTGAATTTGTGTATCCATTTGCAGCCAATGGATTTCTTCCCTAGTGGAAGATATGAAAGAACCCATCTCCTATTCTTATAAGACTTTGGTGTGTAGTTTCTACAAAATCTTGGGGTCGTAAACTTTGAATGTGAGCTGTAAAAGCAAAGGTAACTACGTTTTTCATCATCCCAAACATCACCAACAAGTTTTTCCCAACACTTAGGTCTCTTTGTAGAAACCCCTCCATTGAAATCAACATGGTTATGACCAGGAGTTATGATCTAGGTTCTCCTAAAGAAAATCTTTTGGTATAGGCACTAGTACCTTCCTGGGGGATTCCACTTGTTTAGAACCATTAGAGTCCCCACCTTCTAGTGTAGCTAATGGAAGTTGGACACCTAAATCGTTAGCCCGCGGAGGTTGGTTTTCAATGCTCTTGATGTTAGAAGAGAGCTGAAAAGGCCCAACTTCTTCATCAATCATCACATTCCTATTGAATGTCGAATAGTCAGTGTCCACATCAATCATCATATAGGGTTTATGATTGTCATTGTACCCTACGAGCATTAACTTTTGACTCTTGGAGTCTAGTTTGCTTCTCTTGGCATTTAGAATCTTGATGTATATAGTAGGACAAAAAACCATAAGACGACTTCCTCTGAGGTCTTCTCCTTGATTGCCTGTGCCGGAGACATGTTGAGAAGGTACACTACAGTGTAAATGCCTTTGCCCAAAAATTCTTAGGAACACTTTATTTCTCGAACATGCACTGAGCCATCTTTGTAATTGTATGGTTTGTCCTTTCAACAACGCCATTTTGTTGAGATGTATAGGGTGTTGTGAGGTGGCATTTGATACCATGTTTAGCACAAAAGTTCTTGAATTCGTTTGTATAGACTTCACACTTTTATTTTCCTACTGTAATTATCGACAAACAAGAGAATGTACTTGGCACTAGCGAACGATGTTGTATTCATTGATCTACATGCATTTACTTGAACCAAGTAAAGGACATTCAAGGCTCTCTAAGTCAACCATTCTGAAAATGGATTTTTGTGCTACTTTCTTGCTTGGCAAGCTTTGGAAACACTTGTTCCTACTGTTGGATCTTAGATAATTTTTCAACCATTTTCTCTCTATCGAAATGAAAAGATAAAAAAGGTTGAGATACCCATGATGTTGATGCCAAAGAGTATTGATAGTAGATGAACTCTTTGTAGCCAATGCGTTCTCGTGAACCTCTCCAATGTCAACAAGCCAATGCAAACCATTATCTTCTATGTCAAGTGCAATGGTCTCCTTGGGCTCCTTGTCAACAATATGGCACTTGTATATGCTGAAAATGACGTCCAACTCAAAAAAGTGGCGTATAATCTGACTCATTGAGTGTAGATTAAGCTCTTTCCTAGAATATAGTATACATTGAGGAAAATAAGATATTTCTCTCCAAAGTTAATTTGAACATTGCCTTTGCCAATGACTGTATACTCATCACCAACGAAAACCACTAAATTTGAGCAATTTGTATACTCAGTGAACCAATCCTTACTATGTGAAAAATGTCTAGATGCTCCAAAATTGATGTACTAAGTAATTGGTGTAATTTTTTGGTAGTTTGTCCATAAAAGCACAGAATGCTTTGCGACACATGCCTTTGATGGAGGCCCTCCTTTATTGGATTCCTTTTCGTCAACCTCTTTATGCACTGCTTCTTGTTGTGACCAAGTTTACCACGATAATGACATGTGATAGTCTTCAGATTATATGAAATATCTTCATTCTATCCTTGACCTTTCTTTTGAGGCCACTTTGTAATGACCCTGCTCAAGTCTGACCTCAAAATGCTGATTGAAAGCTCAAGGAATTTCGTTAAACAATTCACATGCAAACTTCTGACTTGCTGGTCTGAGTTATCAGGCTGATTGTATGCTTGATAAATGTTGAAAGGAGACTTCAAATGATTACAATTCAACACTTTAATGTCTAAACTATCATCTAGATGCATATACAACCTCCTTTTTATCATTTACAACGCACTTCAATGA
>MU227941.1:1281112-1303448 GCA_018584345.1 Thuja plicata | reverse complement strand
AGATTGGACTTCTGAAGTAAAGCCCACAATCAGCAATAATTCAGCTGGTATTTCACAGCCTCAAAATTGCGTAACCAATGAGGGTTTTCGTCCTCATAGATCCTCCAATGGCTGAAACCCTAGCTGGTTTCTCCACCAAATAATCACATCAAATAGTCATCAATTCCTGGATGATGAGAATGAGGCCCATGATGTCTATTTATACTTTTTCCTCAAGAGGTTGGCCTCCTAGAACTTTCCCAAGTCACCTTCTAGAAGGAATATTATTTTATTTTTATTTTATTATTTTATTATTTTGCACTTTAAAATAAAATAATTATTCATAACATAAAGTGCAAACATAACATTACTTTATAACATGAGGTTTCTAAAAATAGAAACATATCAAGAAATCATTAGAACACCTCCATATGTAGACTGAATCATGAAACGAGCCAACCAATCAACTGGGTATCTGCCAAACGACCCTCTTATCAAACTCCATTAGCCTACGAGGATCAGGAATAGGCTAATTCCTCTAAACTCCATCGCTCATGAAAAAGGGGACATTACACACTTGCCTTTGCCCTCGTCCTTGGTTGCAAAGGCTTGTTTCACACTTAGTGAATCACTGTTGCCGCCAAACCGCTTCTTCCATCATCTGGCTATAGGAGTTTGTTGTACAAATCATTGAACTGCAGCCCAATAGTGTGTAAGAGCTCTGCTGGCTCTAACCCCAAGACGCAGTGCTGATGATATTATTGTTTTCATTTTTAGAGATTTGTTTTTTGTTTTTTTGAAATATTGAAATTGCAAGGCATGAAATTTAAATAACTCAAGTCAAACTAGCACAACAATTCCTCTTATTGAATTCAAGTAACAACTATGTACATGTTTACCAAACATGAGGAATTCAACTATTATAAACTGAAATGAACCTGGAAGAAATTGCAGCCTGCTGGATTTTTCAATAACAATGTTGCTACCTTGTGCAACTGTAAGACTAATCACCAATGAAGACCAGGCAACCAAGAGAACTCCCAATGCCAAAATGTGCCCTTTACAAGCACTCGCAAACCCTTCATATCTCACGTGGCTGATATATAGATGCCGCGGCTGCTAATATTAAACCCATACACTGACTCTTATGGGTCAAAATTTGCAATGCAAACTGATTAAATAAACCCCCAGCAATCTCAGAAATGTCTATGGATTCAAAGCTTCAATTTCACCTCCATTAAGCTCAGTCATGGCTTCTGTATAAAGCCATAGCATCTGCACACTTTGTTGGACCTTTAACCAATTCAAAGTGCTGAAATTCTTGAAAGAATTTACAATTCTTCAAGCTCAAGACCTGAAACCCTTCTCCAAAATTTCTCTTCAGCCAAAACACAATATCCAAAATGCATAAGGATGATGTTCGAATTCCTTTGTCTTGGCATTTATATTTCCCAAGTAAAAGTCGATCCTGAATCTTCAAGATCACTCCTCACATAACTCAAAATCACTTGCTTTTGATGCTTTTGAATTATAATAATTAATTTTCCCCTTTCCCAAAGTTCGGCAACTATATTCTAACTAATAATATAATCATTAATTACACTTCATCTTTAAATGCACTTAGCGCCAACTTATAATAAGCCTCAACTTTATTAATAATCTTCCATTAGGCACCAACTTATAATAAGCCTCAACTTTATTAATAATCTTCCATTAGGCGCCAACTTAATTAATCAATTAAAGCTCTTTAATAATATCTCATGGCCCCCATTCACTTTATGCACTTGATAATAGACTTTATAATAAATTATTAATAAAGTACGGTTTATTATTAATTAAACAACATGCAATTGAGCCATTAAATTTAACTCACTGAGTCAACTGGGAATCAGGATGACCACTGCATATGCCATGTGTCCAAGTGCCTTGCCAAAGATAGCAGCTCTGTGAATCTGACTTACTATAAATAGTAAGTCCCCGAACATCTGCTCTAGCCAAAGGTGCCAGGGCTCAACACTGCAAACATAGCCCGTTTAGGTGCCCTGCTATAATTAGAAACCCTGACTTTCCTAAAATAGTCACTTACTAGAAATAGTAAGTGTGCCAAAGTGTACCAAACGAAGAGCAAACCTGAACGTTTCTGCACTCTGGAAGGGAAAGAGCCTCTTGCACTGCTAACTGGAACCCTCTAACCAAAAGACTTAACCTACGAAGGCCATTGATAGGCTAATCCAAACCACCAACCATGGTGAGCTAAAAAGGGGACATTACATAGTGGTAGACATGATGTTGAGTGTTTATGAAATGCTTGTAAGATTGTGGTAAGCTTTTCAGCATTGTAGCCACCATGTCTTTGTCCATCATCCAACCAATAGCAGGTAATTGCTTGAGAATGTCTTTATCTTCATTAAATGATCTTGCAAAGACATCTTCTCGTCCATCATGATTGAGAACATCTCTTTAAGGAAGAAGGCCTTGCCTTTGTCTGACTCGTGAAAATCTCGCAAAGGTTTCTGAATTTTTGTAGAATATTTTCCTAGAGGTATCGTTGGATGCATTTCATATGGGACGGATAATTTAATGAGCATAAAGGCTTCATGATTACGCTCATTGAACTTGTCTTGGTCATTACCCGCAATTGCTGGTTGGGTCTTAGTGCTAAGGATGATCTGATCAAGATTCCAGTATTCGAAGATAGTGAGCATCTTTTGTTTCCAATTGTAATTTTTGCTAGCCTTCCAACATGATGTTGGTCAATGAAGCCATCCCTCCTGCAACCCCAACTCATACATAACGAGATTCTTGTTGAAAGAGTAACGAAATATTTTAGGAAAAAAATTCAGAACCATGGCTGGGAACAATACCCACAATTTTTGTAAAAATAAAAAATAAAACTCTGCAAAATAATTTTAGAAAATGCAGTACAATTGATTGGAAACCCTAGCTTGCTGCTTAAGGCACCCATTTTTTGGAAAAAAATAAAAAAATGATTGAAAACCATGATTTAATTGGAAAAACTTGTAAAAACCCTAGGCCATTACCAAAACTCAAAAATTTGTGCTAACAATTGCCACAAATCCCACGACCTCTGATGAAAAATCATTAAAAACATCGTAGAAATCCATTGTTTGTGCACTTCCAAAAACCCTTTGCACATAATAGAAATAAGTCAATAACCCTAGAGCGATTTTGTAGAGCAAACATGGGGCGAGTCATCCAAAAGACTAGTGCAATTTTGAATTGAAATGATTTTGAAAAACCCTTGCGCAATTTGGAGTACAAATAATTCCCATGAATTTCGAGACAAATCCATAACAAATAACTTCAAAAAAATACACATGAACTTATTGAAAAAATTCACCAAAAACCCTTATACCAATTTGTACAACTTTGTATGGTAAATTCTGCCACGAATGCAACTTGCATTCACCGGTCCTGAGGTCTTCAAAATCCAAGCTTTCATGCCATATTACAGAAAGTAATGATACATAGAATAATTACCAAGATATTCGATATTAATAAAGGAGCGAAAGACTCTAGCAATAAGAGTTGCAAACAATTTATCTGATAAGGATAAGATCAACAACTAAGAAAAGAAGATGACGATTGAAAGAATAAAGTATAGTCCTCAAATCTATTTTAATAACTTAATTGACCATTATAACTAAATATAACAATTTTTTTTTTTTTTTTCTATTGCATATCAGAGGATCAAAAAAAGTTATATGAGAGTTTGTGCCATATTAAACAAGTCTAACCGAGGGCTGGAGAGATCACAGCCAGATCAAAAAGAGGCTCAAAATATTACAATTGCTATCATCGCAAAGTTTATATGCAAGAAATCTTAAAACTACAAACTGTAGAGACAATATTATCTAGAGGGTACATCATGATCCCATTTGATTCATTGGAGTCTGGGGATACAACATTGTATCCAATAATCTCGTAGGGTGGGCCGCCTTCTGCATTCCCTGCTGGAGGCATCTTCCCCTTCTTCACTTGCTCCAGGAAGTTAGCAATTTTGTCGTCTAATTGAGGACCAGGCTTCATGGTTGTATAGCCATGAGCTATATCTTTCTTGGTGATGGTGGTCTCTCCATCTCTCAGGATCTGAAGAAACTTACTTTCCTTCATCTTTATGATGGCTGTAACCTGCATAGAAACATCATAATAGATGAGTCTCCTTAGAGACTCAGTAAGATTCTTGCACTTCCCTGCCAAAACATCATTATTACGAGCTTTCCAAATAACCCACAATATTATAGAGGAAAGAATAGACTAGAAGACATTGCAATATTTGCTGTTGTTGATGCTCCCAAAGATGATACTAAGATTATCAAAGTGGATATTATATGCGAGGCCAAACAACTTCCAGACTTCAGTTGCAAAGAAGCATTCAAAGAAGAGATGAAAAGCTGACTCTGGTTGTTTATAGACCGTACAGAGGTTTGGGTCTCCCCCCGGCTTCTTGAATGGGAGTTTATGTAGAAGGAGGCGCCATAAAAAACAGGTGATCTTGGGTTCAACAGGTCGGGTCCAGATGGAGGCGGAATAATTGTTCCAATCCTTGGAGGGGATGTCAAGTATCCATATAGAGTTAACATGGGTGAGGATATCAGGGCTTTGGGTGAGGAGGTGGTAGACATACTTAGTCTTGACTTGGTGCAGAGGGGTGTTATCCGACCAAGTAATCTGGGAGGTGCAATTGTTGGGTGAGCAGCATCTCAGAGGGGGTCCCAATCTGTCATATGCAGCTGAGAGAATAGCATAGGTTCTAGCTTGAGCCAAGGGCAAATTATATTTAGATTTAAGGCTCTCCCATGATTCAAGTCTAACATCCTTTATCATATCCTGGAAGAGACAAATACCTTTCTCTGCCCATCTCCTTGCTGAGCATCCTTGGAGCAGGGCTAGAGGTTTGTCTTTGTGTTTGAGGTTCCACCACAGAGAGCTAGAGCCACATACAGTACCACCACCTTCTAGAGGAGTTGAGTTGCGGAGGAGCCTTCTGATATATCTCCAACTCTTCCAGATAGATTTGAAGACATTGGATCCCTGAACAACAATGTTAATGTCCATGCACAGAATGTCAGAGCAGCAAAGGTTGGTCCAAGTTTTATTTCTGCAGGGATGTGCTCTAGAGAGATTGTTCCTCATCAAAATCTTCCAAGGTTCCGATCCTGATGATGCCTTTGCTATCCATTTAGCTGCCAATGCAATACCTTGAGTTCTAAGGTCTTCAAGCCTAGACCTCCCCAGGCCTTACTTCTGGTGCACCAATCCCAAGAGACAGCATGGACCTTTTTATTCCTTGTCCCATCTGTCCACGGAAAATCTCTGATAATCTTCTGGATAGAGCAAAATTGGTTCTGGTTGAACAGCCAAGCGGAGGAGAAATAGATAGGGTAGGAGGAGAGGATCTTCTGACAGACTTGAACTCTACTCGGGAAAGAAAGGAGGTTGTTGTTCCACTTATTGAGTTTACCTATGATTCGGTCCTTTACCCAGCACCACATATCGTTAATGTTGGGATCCACTGCAAAAGGAATCCCTAGATACCTCACAATATGATTAGGGCCTCCCCACTCCAGTTCATATTTGTTCCACCATCTCGGTGGGGCAGTGTCCCATCCCAGCATAATGGATTTGGTGATGGAGATCTTGCTGCCAGAGGCCAAGCAGAATATGTCAGGTTTATGCATTAGGAACTCCATATTATTTTCCTCAATGTTTAGGAGGATGGCAGTGTCATCAGCAAATTGGATGTTAGAAACTTCTTGTCCATTAGGGAGGGAGATGCCCTTTACTTGGGGAGACATGGTGTCATCTCTAAGCAGGTAGTGGAGAGAGTCTGCAGCTATAACAAACAAGTAGGGAGAAAGTGGGCACCCTTGTTTGATGGACTTGGAGAGTTCAAAGAACTGGGATCTGTGGCCATTAACTTCTACTGCTGCCATTGCATCCTTCAGTAAGGTAGAGACCATATTGTAGAAGGAGGGAGGAAAGCCCAGGGTCTCCAGCATAAGCAAGATAAATTTCCTTTCAATACGGTCGTAGGCTTTCTCATAGTCAATTAGGAGCATAGCACTCTGTTGTCCTGAGGTTTTGGCCCAGTCCATTGCCTCCCAGCAGGTGATCAGGTTCTCTAGGACATATCTGCCCTTGACAAAACCTGTTTGAGTGTTGTTGATGACTTTAGGGAGGATTGTGGCAATCCTGAGGGCAAGGGTTTTGGCCAAGATCTTATACCCTACATTAAGTAGGGTGATAGGTCTCCAGTTTTTTATTAGGAGTCTATCGCCTTCTTTGGGGATTAACTTAATCAAGCCAGCATTCAGTGTAGGGCCAAGGGATGCTGTGCATATAGCCTCTTGGAAGACTTTATGGAGGTTATTACTCACCCATTCAATATTATGCTTGAAGAATTCTATTGAAAGCCCATCGAGACCAGGTGCTTTATCATTGGCCATACTTTGGATGGCATGTTTTATCTCTTCTACTGAAAGGTCTCTCCCAATACTGATAGTATCTTTCTCAGAATTTTTCTTGGGTATGATTCCCCTTAGTTTCTGCATGGCTGAGTCCATAGTGTCATTCCTCTCTGAGGTAAATAGGTTGTTGTAGAATATGGAGAAAGAGTGTAGAATCCCTTCCTGAGATGTAATATTGATACCTTGGTCATTGATACACTCAATCTTGTCTCTTGCCTCCTTTTTCCTAAGGGTTTGGAAGAAATTTTTTGATCCTCTATCCCCTAGGTTGATCCAGTTGATTCTGGCTCTAATCTTAGCACCTCTAGTTCTATAAAGTTGTAGTTTTCTAAGGGAATCCTTGCATCCCATCACCTTATCCAGTAATCTTGGGTCAGAGGGATTATTCTGAATCTGCTGTTCTGCTTCTTGTAGTTCCTCTACCAACCTGAATTCTTTGCCTCTAGCATCTCTGGCCTTCTTTTTTCCAACAGTTTTGGGCATCTTCTGCCAGGAGAGTGTGGTAAGATTCCATCTATCTGCCTCTGAGTCATGATGCACCACTTCCTCATTATACCAGGCTATGATCCTAATGGCAGCCTGGACATCCTCATCTTTGAGGAGGGAAGAGTTAAGAGCAAATCCCATTTTCTTTGGGGGTGAGCTACTTCGGGATGGAATAAGGTGGATGCATGAGCGTATAGGGTGGTGATTTGAGAGGGTGTAGGGGGTAACCTTCACACAGTTATCCCCTGGAGTAGGAGGGCAAGTAAATACCTGTTTGCTCATGTAGAACCTGTCCAGTCTAGAATATATCCTCCTATCACCTTTTTGAAAGTTAGACCATGTAAACCACACCCCTTCTGAGTCTCTTTTTCTTTCTGCAAGGGGGTCAAAGAGGTTGAGCTTAGAGATCATTTTGTTCCAGAAAACTAGTTCATTACCTTTCCATTCAAATCTCTGACCACCAGCTTTGTCCTGGGCTCTTTCAACCATGTTAAAGTCTCCTGCAATGATCCAAGGTATACTGTCCAATTCTGAGATCCATTTCCACAGTTTGATCCTATCATGATGATCATTAGGGGCATAAACCGAGCAGATTCCTAGGATTTGCTCTTCGAATTTGAATGAGACCCATACAACCCTATTGCATGGGGAGATGCCCCATTCATGGATCAGTTAACTCCACTTAGTTCCAACTAGGATAGAGGTTCCTCCTTTGCCTCTTTGATGTTTAGATGAGAATGCAGTGGCATCCTTCCAGATGCATTTAAGTGCAATATCTAGGGTAAATCCAACTGCCTTAACTTCCTGGAGCATTAGGATATCAATTTCTTTGCAGAAACCTCTTGACTACATATTTCCTGTCAGAGGACTCTAGTCTTCTGATGTTCCAAGATGCACAGTTGATAGACATATCATACTACTTATCTGTGCCCATGGGAATCTTGAAACTCTTGAAACATTGGGGTATGTTATTCTTAGGGTGTTTGAATGGTTTGGGATTGCCATTCAACAGTGGGGGTCTGCCCCTCTTCTTCTTGATAGAGTTTCCACTTGGGGTTACTAGAGATGTTTTTTAATCTAATTTACCATCCACTTTCCTGCCTTTTTCTGGTTCTGAGATAAAGATGAAGTCTGATCCGCAAGACTCCTTAGTCTCCATAGTTTCCCTCATGATTTCTCCTTCTTCCAATTCAGAATTCTCTTTCTGCCCACCCTTCATCCTAGCTGTATCTGATGCCATGGTGGTTATCCCTGGCCCACTTTTCCTCTCCGGATACTTCCATTGATCAGGCGGGGGTGGGAGGGGGGGAGGTGNGGGGGGGGGGGGGGGGGGGGGGGGAGGTGCAGGGATAACCACCACAGAGAACTCGTTGAGAGTGTCATCCAAGGTGGTAAGGGTTAAGTTCTCTTCATAAGGGTCACCAGTGGTGAGGGGGCAGGATGGATGTGGGGACTGTCCAGGTCGAGCCACCATGTCAACGGGTACATCAAGGATGGAAGGGTGGTCACAAGGAGCATCTTGAACCTGAGGAAGGATTGAGTAAATTTTCCACTTGGGTTTAGGGATCGCTCTAACCCTGTCTGCCTTGATTTTTATTCTTTCAATTGCTATTTGCTGAGCATTCTGAGTCCTGTGCATCGGTCTTGGAGACTGAGGGGCCGGCCCCAACCCAAAGTCTAGCTCACTAGCCAAAGGAAGGCTCTTCATAGCATCTGGAATCATCTGGATTGGGCTAGAGGGGGGGCTGTCCATCAAACTGGCCCTTGAGCTTATCAAGGGTTGCAGAAATAGTATCTGCGTTCTTCATCCAATTGGCATCTGCAATTCTTGGGGTGGGGAGAGGGTCTAGTCCAGGCGGAGGTGGGTGGATAGGTTGTGCATTGATATGGGTCCCTTTAGGAGGAGCATCAAGAGGAGGGTTACTCTTAGGGGTTTTAGGGTTGTCTCCAGGGGGGGCAGGGTTGTTAATTGGAGGAGGTGGATGGCTTCGTTTTTTAATGATAGGGCAGTCCTGTTTTTTATGGCCCTCCTTCCTACAGAGATAACAACTGTTGATGCCACCAAGGAAGGATACAGGGCAATCGATAGGGCAGCCACCGAGGTCGAAGCGAAGAGATTCTGGGAAATCAATGCCAGGTTTAAGGGATATTAGTACTCTAATATCCGTGTGCGGGATGAGAACATTGGATTGGTCTATTCTAAGAACCCTGCTGATGGGGTCTAGGGCCTGGGGGATCAAATTGAGCAGAAAAGGAGGGATATTTTTAATAACAACCCAGCGCGGGCTCGAAAGTGCCAAGACTTTATTATGGGAGGCGTTGAGCGACCACGGGAGGGCCCTAACTTCATATTGGCCAACTCTCTAGAATTGTTTGTCTACTATAGTTTTCTGTGATTTAGGGTCAACAAAAAACATAAGAAATAGATCCTTTTGCAACGTACGACAGTAAGAAAAATGAAACCCTAGCTTTTGCCCCCAAATCTTTTGGAACCAATCATTAAGATATTTCCTAGATGGTACCCTAGTCGCATCGACAACAACAAAGAAAATAGCGCAATTTTTAAGCCTAATCTTCTCTTGATCTATTGCGACTATCATTTGAGGATTAGCTTTAATGATGAGTTTGGGAGGTGATGGAATCTTACCTCCATTTCCTGCGGGGTTTTCAGAGGTGGAGGCGATAGTGAAGATGAAGCGGGCACCTTCTGGGAGTGACCTCTCATTTTGGACGGCCTGCTTGAAGGTTCTTTGTCTGGGACCCTCTTCCTGTTCTCCATCTTTCTTCTGCAACTTCGTTTTCTCACCCTCGACCGCTGGATGAGCGTTGCTTCCTCCGCTATCTGGACAGGTTTGTACTCTCAATGCCGCTTTAGGGTCGATAATAATGCTTTTGACATACCCTGGCTGCCCGCGTTTATTATGGGTGTGGCTAATGTCTTTATTACGCCCAGGGCCGTACCCTGGGGAAGTGGAGGCCATTAATGGCGCTCGCACTTGGGCACGCTGAGGGTAGGTGATCGTGTGTCGAAGTCTATATTGGATGCCCTAGTTGCAGAGCAATTTCCTAATCATCTTAGAGGCAAAAATTATAATAACAAAATTATTTTAATAATGCAAGTATTGTTACCCTTGGATTTTTGAATTGCTGGCTTTAAACAGATCTAAAAAATCCTTGAAACATTTTTGTTGATTTCATGAATCAATTATGTTGACTGTAACCTAAATTTCTAATTACCAGAATCTGTAGTTTAGGCTTGGGTTTTGGTGTGGGTCCGGATGGTGTTCGCCCCTAGTTCATCTCGGGAGCAGCCTAGGCACCTGGTTTCCCTGTGGATTTGGTGTCCGGTTTGGGTTTGGGTTTGTCTTGGGAGTGGTCCGAGTACCTGGGTTTCCTGTGGGTTTGGCTGTGTTCTAAGTTACCGATTCGGGTAAGGATGCGGGATGCGGGTGCGCGGATGCGCAATTTTTTTTTTTGGGGGGATGCAGATGCGTTTGGATGCGTGTGTATATATATATATTACTATTGTGTAAATATTATATTTAATGAATTCTAATACATTTGAAATATATTGTAACATTAATAAAATGTATATTATAATATATATAAAATAATTAAATATAAAAATAAATAACAACATACTAAATAAAATAATTAAATATAAATATATAATTATATTATTACATAAAATAATTAAATATAAATAATTAAATAATAATATATATCAAATAAGATTATATCACAGGGCATCCGCTAAATAATGTAAGACCATATATATATCATGATAAACAAATTGAAATTACAAATTGATTATATTATATCACGATATGCTATCCAAATGTTTGATCCACAACGCCTTCCTCCTGTGCCTCCGCACTTTCACATGATTCCTCCTGACCAAGAACGTCATCAGATAGTCCTTTATGGTCGGCATGCTCGTCACCAGCTTATGCTTATCCTGCGACTCCAACCTCCTCCATACCCGGATTCTGTGATCCTGATGGGCGCTGTATACTCTCTCCTGCAACCACGATGCACTTCACGCCGCCCTTCCCCCGCCCCATGTGCCCGTACTCCTCATCCCCCGCCTCATTTTGCTTCCACACCCGGATTTGGCGCTTCGATGACCCGCTGTAGAGAAGACCGTCCGCCGCAGCGAGGGAAAATCACGTGATTTAAACACGCATCCATAGGGCATCCACCCCGCATCTGCTCCCGCTTCCGCCTCAGCCTACATCCGCTCCCGCATCAAGCGTTTAGGAGCCCGCATCAGTAACTAAGGCTGTGTTGAACCCATAGGGAACCTGGGTGCTTGGATCGCACCGAGGATGAAGCTGGCCACAAATGGGGGTAGTGGGAGCCAAAAAATGGGCCCCACTTGCTAAAAAAATGTTTTTTTTTAAAATAGTAAAAACCATAGGAAACCCTAATTTCGACCCTAATAGCTCATGTTTTCTCATATTTGCTCATTCCATGTGTTGGTCTTCATGCTGCTAATGAAGATGAATGTGGCATTGGATATTAAATGACTTGTAATTTGAATTTTCGTTGTGTAATGACATTTTGAGACTTGAATATTATCCTTTTTGCAAATTATGAATATGATATATGAGGTCTTTTATTTGTAATTTATTGGCGATTATGGATTTACGAGTATCACTCTTCTTTTAAGATTTCTAAGCTATAACTTTGATGTTTGGACATGTATATATATATTATAAATTTATAAAATATATTTATATAAAATTTTTAACACACACATACATATATACATAGTCATACATATATGTATATACACACAGATATACATACATACATATGTATGTACGAACAAATGAATACCCGTACTCAAACCTGAACCCAAACCCGTATCAGCCACTTAGTTAAATTTCATGTGGATACTTGCGAAATCCTTAACTGTCTTGCATCAAACTTTGTTAATGAGTAATGTTTGGAAACAAGTTCTAGATGGTGAAAATATTCCTTTTAAATTAAGGTATTTTTAGACTGGTCATGCCCAAAAAATGAAAAACCTCAAAGGTTGAAAACATGACATTGTCGAACTCAAGTTCAAATATTAATATTGCCAACCTTGAAAACACTAAATGCCCATTATTTTGGGCCTCACTCATTCCTGTTGCCCTCAACATTAAAGATGTGCTCTAAAAGTATCATGTAAACATGTATGCATACTTTTAATTTTGATATACTCTTGCAATTTGTTGATTTTAACATATTTTCTGAATATGACAGAAATATGTACAAGTCAAAACTTGTATAACTACGATTGTAAATGTGTTTAATAATTTTTGGTTTGAACACACTTGTAATTGTAGTTTTAATACATCACTCTGTTGTTTAGAAGGTTCCAAAGATTGCCGGAATTAGAATTTTATGAAGTCAAAAGCCATAACAGAAAATACCAAATTTCCATTAAAATTTATTTTGTTTGATTTGTGTGAGACATTCGTTCATTAGAAATAAGGAACCAATGATGTTGATTCAAACATACATCACATTTCCCCCTGGAAAGTGAGTTTTGAAGCATATTTTATGTTTATGCAGCAACTGTGTTCCTATTATCACACATTCTGTAAATCATTGAAATGCATCAACGGCTGTTTCTCCAATAAGAGATATGTTAACTTTTCCTCTAGACATGTTCAGATAAAATGTTGTTCAAAGTAGACATATCTGTAAACTTTTACTTGTGCTAGCGAGTATGGTTCGTGCCATTTGTTTGGATTTGTTCCTATTTGCATGAGCAGACCCTCTTTCTGACACATGTTTTCATTCTTTGTGCATTGGAAAGGTACGTCTAAAAGAGAGGCTTGAACTGATTGATATTTTGAAGCAAGCAATGAATCTCTTACGAGAAGATTGGGGTCATTTAAGTCTGCCACTTAGTCAGCGGAATAATATGCCATCTTGGTGGGAGGCAGGGCATCATGACAGAGAATTGGTGAAGGTCTGTTCTTATCTTGACTTTATGCCAGTTTTTGTTTGTTCTTTTTTTATGGTTCTTAAAGACGAGCAGTTCTTGGTTTTTCTCTAAAAGTCCTATGCAATGAATATAAAGTTTATATTGTAGGCAGGAAATGTATCTAGGGCAAACTCAGTGATTGACCATACTGTAATTGTATGGAGAAGAAGCTGTGATTCATGTTGTATGTTTGAGCATATGTAAGCTATATGGCCTTAATCAGTTTTGAGCAAGATGGCAAGCTTTTTTGAGTATTCTTTCTAGATGACCTTAATCAGTTGCATGGTTATTCCTTTGTCACTTTGTCTAGCCTGAGAGAACCAAATTCTATTCTAGGTACAGAAATTGAGTCTCAAACTCAACTGAAAGAAATTTGCTGTGGCATATTCAGAATGTTTGCTCATATGTTCGTTTTTCAGAATGTTTGCACATATTCTCTTTTTTCTTTAAAGATTCTAATGAATGGATGATTTTGTTTGTGAATACAGGGTGTATTGGCACATGGTTTTGGGAATTGGGAAACGATATTTGGAAGCAACAGTTTGAGCTTCGGTAATGCTTATCCCATTTCAGAATCTGGTAGCCACCTTGATCCTAAAGCTTGCATGAAACGCCTCAGATTCATTGGTAGTAATCTTCGTCGTCACCTCCGTAAGCTGAAGGTTTTTCTGATTACCTTATAATATTTAAGCTGATTCTTACATGGCTAAAACTTAAGGTATACAAAACCCCATGTTTGATGGTATTTGAGTATTGCGGTTGGTAAATTTCAGTGGATCTTAGGACAATAGAGCTGTTAAGTTAAGTAGTTTTGTAGGAAACTTGTATGTGAAGATGAAATTATTTTTATTGATATGATGGAATAACCTATATTATATTTGGCAGAAAGTATATTTTAATTAATTTATTAATTAGAAATTGTCCTGGGCTGGCCTAAGTAAATAATATAAGATTTATGTTCAACCTGGATGGCAAATTGCATGTGCAGCACATGTGGAATATGCAATTTCTTAGTAACAAAGTATTTTATTTTGGCAAAAGCATTGATGCATTTTTAGTTCGCATGCATCTCGTGATGATTGGAATAAAATCTAATAAACGTGCTTGGAACATAATCTAATAAAGTATGATTGGTACAAGCATTAACCATATGCTAGGTTGCAAGAAACACTCCTAGCCTTCCCACTTCCTGCTCTGCACCTCTTTCCTACCCAATGTTTCTCAATTGGCGCATTTCCAGTATGGTAATCTGAAATGGAAATAGGTGCTGAAATATAGGAGCTCTCCAAAATACTCAAAATGTTGGGATATTCCTGAAAATTGCTTATGGCATATCTGGGCTTTTTTGGAGACATCTAGATGTTTCATCGGGGAGAGGCCCTTGTCCAGTTAAAGAAATTAAATACAATTGACTCTATAACAAACCTAACTCCACCCATATGATCTTCCCCAAATGTAATTTCAACCTAAGCTGAAGACAAAAATAGCATTTATTCATATTAACTGAAGAAGGAATGATCCACATATTGTTTTGGATCTCCATAGGAATGATATTTGCTAGTATCTCAAAGGCACCTTTAAAAACCCGCATACTGTAAGTTTTGGATCTCCATAGGCATTCCTAAGGCAACACATTCTTCTATTTGGCATCCAAGTGGATATCTTGATCTATGAAAAATTAAGGAGAGTATTTTGTGTCCATTTATATGTCTATTATGCCCTCAAGCATAGGAGTGTGACCACATGCTAATTCACTACCTATATGCATGGAAGATTTTTTTTTTTTTTTGAAAATTTTGGAATTTCCTGAGTGCTGAAAGATACAATAAAGTAGCTTCTAGCAGCACGGTCATTTAATTTTCCAATTGAACCTCTGTAGCTGGTCCATAAAACAGCTGCCTCTTTGGTTATGTGTACTATCTGGATAGAAGTAATAATTGCAGTGCCAGTGAAGAGTTTCAGCATAGCATCAATAGAAGAAGAGAAATAGCTGGCTTAAAAAGTTGATCTCATTTTGTTTGAGCATATTAGAAGGGATTGAAATGAGGTCACCGATCTGATGGTGAAGATGAAATTGATTTGTCTTTGACAAGGGCTTCTGACTCTCTACCCCCAAGGATTTCCAGAGCATCATTGTTAGTGATGCAGCTCAAGACCTCTCACTAAGGCAACCCTTCTTGGCTTTCTCGTAATCAAACCAATCATTAACATTTGATGGGGGCTCTCACCCATTTGGGCCCTTTATTTTCCCTACTTATTTGGTATATGTGGACCTACTCGCATTGCCTAGGGGCTAGATGGTGTGGGTTATGTGAGATGACTTCAAAACTTCCCCAACCACCACCGAATCCAAATTTTCTATTTTTTTATCTTTACAGTTATTTTGCCATGCAGAAGACTACCACTTATTTTTTGAAATCTGGGTCTGCATTTTGAGGTTGTCAAGCTCATCTCTGTTAAAATTAAAAAGAGGCTTCTCTGCTCTTGCTTCTGGTTCACTCTCTTCTTTTTCTTTCTGTTGGTTCTGCAACTTAAGTTTTCTGGTGACTTGTCATGATGATGAAGGGTTCATAGCTTTCTTGCTGCTTTTGATCCACACTTGTTAATTTTCTTTGAGAGGTTTTCTAAGGGGGTGTTAAGCTTTGCAGGGTTTTATGAATTTAAACCGCTGGAGAATAGGTTGTGCAGAGAATTTAGAAGAAATTACCTTGTCTTCTTTTCAACCGTTTTCATTCTGCTTAATTCTGCTGTGTGCTTCTCTCTATTGGAAAAGATAGCGAACTGTGTTGAGCATGCGGTAAGGTGGTCTCCTCAAATTTTCTGTGTATTTGATTTAGGTTAAGAGAATGGAAATGGAGAGAGGTAAGGATTAAGTGTACTATCCTCATGAATTAGAGTGTGATGTGTGTGCAGTGTCTCTATCCTTTCTTCATCTGCCTATCCTTATATCTTTAAGGGCTTGGTCAAATAACATGCATGGTGAAAGCTTGGAGAAAAAAATAATTTTGCAAATGTTCATTGTTTCCAAAGATTATGGTAAAAGACTTTGACTTCATGTATTCAGAATGATTTGCATTCCATGAGAGCATACATATTTGCATACATACATCTATTGTCTAACATAGATGGTCTCCTGTGATTGTCTGCCTCTCACTCTTATATGTTAAAATCTGAGGAAGCATAGCATAAGAGCCTGCTAGTTATGGCCTGTTTTCTCTAGATGTGATGGATGTATTTGCATTCCATAAAAAACACTAAAGAAAGTAAAGATCTCAGGGATGCAAGAGGTATTCTTGTTTATGGGACAGCCAAGCAAGAGGAGGAAGGAGAAGAGTTTGAAAAGAAATCAGATAAGCTAGGAATGGGAGAATAATCAATTGTGACACTACTAATTTAGGTCTTGGTTAATGAAGCTGCAATGACTGCTAATGCTAAAAGGCATAGAATCCTTTTCTTAATTCTTGGAAGCTGTACAAAGGCCTTTGTGGCAGGTATGACCTAGTTAAAGAGATGCGTTTGTGACTAACTTTTAAAGAGTTGTCAATGTAATAACTAAATTTCTCAATGTACAACTCAAATGCATCACTAAGATAGACTATGAGAGAGTAGAGGTGATGGTGATGCCACAGTAACTATTTTGCATAGGGGAAAGGGAGAGGAACAACAGATTGTGGTGAATGTAAGGGCTGCAGAAGTACTAGATTCGAATGGTGAGGTTGGTGACAGATGGAGCTTGAGAAACTATGCAAAGGATGTTCAAGAGCAAGAGAGAAGCAAAAGACTAAGTAAAATTTAGAAACCTTGATGACGTTGAAACGGTGAGAAAAAATTTAAAGGCAGGAAATTGAGATTATCAGTAGATTAAGGCTAGAGATTGCCATGGATGAGATCTTTCTAGTATCAAAAGGATTGAAGAGTGGACTTGTAGAGAAGGGGATTTGCCACCCTTGAGATGATGAAATACCAAGGGGGAAATGACCCAATGCTAACTCACTTTAGTAGTGCTCTGGTGAGCTAGGAAAATTAATTTAAGAAAACTACTAACCAGATGTACAAACTGAAATAATGGAATAATTTAATAGTAGAGGAAGATAAAAGTATTCTATTATGAAAAGTAGAAGAGCAGGTCACCGAGACCAACTGATAAGCTTTGCGAGTTCTCTGTCTAGGATGCACACGCGAGTCTAGGACTGCAATGCGGATGCAAGACACCAACACAACATACTCATCTTATGCAGGCATGGTATAGGAGCCGTACCAGAAAGTATAAAGGCAACTAAACATAAACACAAAATACTAAATTCTATGAAGATAACAGAAGTAAAGATGAAACTAAGACAATATTAAATAAAGATGGAGAGAGATGAGATGTCTTTTCAAAATGTCCAGTGATATGAAACCTCTAGCATGTTACTTCATTCTCCTCTCCAAACCTACACACAAAGTAGACGAGGAAAAATATTGGGGTTGTTTAGAGGCCTGTCAAAGTCAGACCCTTGCTTTGGTGTTTCCACCTCCACAGACAACCAAGATCGATAGTTATTCAATAACCACAATAATAGATAAATAATAAAAGAATAGATACTATTGATATGCTACTTCAAAGCCAATGAAAGTAAATGTATGCAAGATGGAAAATAAATCCCCTTCGATGCCAAGAAGCTAAAGCTCATTGGAAGGTAAGAGAAAGTAGATGGACGATGTGCAATGGGGATGAGTAACCAACAACATGGAGTTATGAGAATGACCAAAAAGCTGTGAGAACCACCAATAGAGTATCCAAGTGACTAAGAAATTGTAAAAATGATCCAAAAGATCCAAAATGGAGCCAAAAGGAAGCTTAGAAGAAACTTTGAGAATTCTTGATGTCGTAGGCTTGCCATAGGAGGCGTTACACTATTAGGAATAGCAGGTGTAACGCTCCAACGACTAACTTTAGTTTGTAGATTTTTTGGACAAGTGTGCGCCGCACAGACGTCTCCACAATGTGCATGTGTCCTTAGTCAAAATAGTCCACACAGTCGGAATTTTGGATAAAAAGTGGTGATAAGGCAAGCAAAGGCTTAGGTGGAGACTTTGATTTGGCTAAAGCGAAGGCACCATATGACGTGTATTTACTTGGGTGCAATTTACAATGTTACATTTTGTTCCCACTTTAGTGAGCATATTATTAGTGAGATGCAAGCTAAAGTAGAGAGAAAATAGTTAGGAAAGATTATACCGATATACGAAGGGGAAGCATAATTTTCTGTCCATGCGGAGTTGCTCCTAGGGAAAATAGCTAAACCTTTGAGAGATAGTGCTAAGTTGCATCAACATACATGTTAGCCGCACACAAACATGTTAGATGAAAAATTTAAAATTTGATACATAAAAAAAGATTAAATGATGGTGATCATATATAGATCGTGAGATAGTGGTCACTAAGATACGCCGGTATGGGTAACAAGTTGTGTTATGCTAGATAGCCATATGATAGGGCGAAAGATAGATAATTGAATTGGATAGTGGTTTGGCCCCCACAAAGGCAGATAAAATTAGATAGTGGATTGGCCCCCACAAAGGCAAATAAAATAAGATACTAGTTTGGTCCCCACAAAGGCAATAAATAAACATAAAATTAAAAAATTTAGAATGTAGATCTAAGATAATGCAGATATTACAGCCCTTAGAATGAAGCATGTTGCATAGACGGGAATACGAGTCATTCTAAGGAGAAAAGATATGTTGTCATTTCAACATAATGAGATGTTTCTGTGGAATGTCATTTTACAATAGATGACACGTGATACCCACAACATCAACAAATACATAGAGGCCAATGAATCCGATTATTTGGCGTCAAAAGAATTCATAGCATTGAAATTAATGAGTGTATATCTGGATATGAGTTACTCATCATGGTCCCGAAGTTTTCGGATCTGAAGAAAGGATGAAGACAAAGATAAAATAAAAATTTGGGTCAACATGGAAGAAGGCCTAAATGCCCTCAACACTTTGCATTGCCCCTGAATGTTGCAAATCCCTTGTTTCCAAGGGAAACAAAAAGATAAATAGGTAACAAAAAGAGGAATTGTACAATAGATAAATCCCTTGTTTCCAAGTACCAACGGAGTAACTTGGGTCCTTTAGGAGAGCACAACATATAAAGACAAGCATGGGAGAATATAGATAGGTACCCTCTAATCTAAAGATAAGAAGAGGGACAATCGCCAAAGTAGTCCCAGGTACTTCACTAATGACCATAACCAAGGATGAAGTTGCTTTGGCATTTCATCCAATAACTCCACCAAAGCAAGAGTCAATGATCTTGTGAAGATACCAGAATATCCTTGAGAGAGTTGAACATGCACACCTTAAAGCCTAAAGGACGCAGGTGACTCAAGTCAAGGTAAAGGAGGAGCTGCATTGCCGTCTTTTGGAAAAGGGGTGGTGACAAATTCTAGAGAAGGTGGAGCCTGCTCAACTACAAAGAGAAATGTAGACAGAGAAGTCATAGGAATTGATTTCAGATGATGAAATTTAGGCACAGGGCCCTCAAACTTATGCTTGAATGATGCAGGAGAAAATTTTGTTTCAATTGTAATAAGCCTAAGGGCCTCGAGAAAGTTGTAATGAGGGTCTAGAGATGTAAAGGTTGATCAAACATGATTGCATTGGACACAACCTGTGTATGCAACATGCTGACAAGCTAGGGAAATGGAGGGATATTCGGAAGTGAGGTGACAAGGGGTGACTCCAAGGACGAAGAGATGAAGACTTGAACTCGTCTAAAGCAAGTTCCATCAGCAGTACCGTTGCAGTAGGATGCAACACAGGGTGAGTTGTGGGTGGAACAAAAACGAGAGCAGTAGGCATGGAAGTAGATGGAGCAAATAGGGAACCAATGACATCCTTAGCCTTTAGAGAGGCTTCACGTTTGAAGGCCCTTGCCCACTGATGACGCTTACACTCACGCACAAGCTAGTTTTGGTGTAGATGGGGACCGGGAAGAGAAGCTTGAGAAGGTTCAATAGCATCCTGCTCCATAGGAGAGGTTGTCGGTGTTGTGATCGACAGAGAAAAAAGGCCCCATCGATGGAGTGGGAGGTGCTATTGAAGTGGTAGTTGTAGACTTGGCCGTCGACGTCCTTCCTCATTTTACTCTAGAAGTAGTTGGAGGAATAGGGGGTACCCTTGGATTTTGAGAAATAGATGCCAAAGGGGAAGAACGAGAATGCGGTGATTGCTTATCCTTACCATACATAGCAGGATGAGAGATGTTCTCAAGGATGGGTAGCTCAAATGGAGGATGGGCCTTAGACTTTGGTAACATGGCTACCTTTCCCTTGTGCTCTCTTGGCGTAGATGTAGGAACAAAAGGTATCGCTAGAGAGTGCATGGTCTTTGGCAAATGGGGAGGCTTACCTTGAGGAAGATGCTTGCCTTTGGCCCATGATAAAGAGGGAGCACAAGGTAAAGCACAGTGCAAAGTAGTGGCAGGCAAAGATGTAGGAACAAATGCCACGGGGCCAGAAGTGCTATAGATTGAGCCGATTTGTACGATAGTTCCTCGGTTTTGTATTTATTATAAGCCTTAAATAAAAAAACTTCATGGGGACTAGAGCATGCCAAAAATGATTAAGGAAGCCGCCACGAAACACCAAGGGTTGATACCTAGTCTCTTGGATTGTGTGCATAACGCCCTTGTGGAAGAACTTCAAACATTTATGAACGATTGAGGGGACTGCCCCCATAGGGACTAGCCATGGGATGCTTAGCTTTTCACGGAAGAGGTCCGACTCAGGAATAACACCAAATGTCATTCACATTGTCTTGGGTCCCACAAGGACAGTCAAGTGATAAATCCCATAGGGGAATAGAAAGTCCATTATGCGTGTGAATTGTAGCTTTACACTTGGTCATATGATTCCCCTCAACCCATATAGCAAGTTTAGTAGCTTATCTGTCAACTCAACTTAACGTTGCAAGCATAGAAGCTGGTTTAGAAAACTTGCAATTGCATTTCTACACTACATTAATTTGCTTTTCAAAAAAAAAGTTATTGCATTTTGGATGTAAAATTTTGGGCATGACACTCGCCCAATGGAGCCCATTCACATAGAGGACCTCCATGATTACATCGACTCTACAGGCAAGATCAACCATTATTCCCTTTGACAACATTACCATTGTTCTTTGCAGGGATGTATAAAGGAGAAGGCTCCCCATAGTAGAGTGAGTCTAGGGGTGTGAATGGTATGTCCACATTTTTAGTCCTTTGGTTCAAATGGGAGACCAGAGTGATGGTGACCATGTTCACGAATAGACTATCACTTGATGCAGGAGAGGATGATGCATAAATGAAATTTTTGGTTTTGTTCACTAAAATGTAGAGAAGGGGATTCACCACCCTCAAGATAATGAAATCCCAAGAGGGAATGGCCCAACGCTACCTCATTTTACTAGTGCTCTAGTGAGATGAAGATTAATTTAAGAGAACTACTAACTAGATGTATAAACTGAAATATTGAAATAACTTAACAATACAGGAAGATAAAAGTATTCTGATTATGGAAACTGAAAGAGCAAGTCACCGAGACCAACTGATAGGCTCCACGAGCTCTTTGTCTAGGATGCACACGCGAGTCTAGGACTACAACACAGATGCAAGACGCTAGTGTGGCGCGCACGTGTCTTGTACAAACATGATACATGTGCCCTACCATAAAGGTATAAAGGCGACTAAACATAAACACAATATACTAAATGCAATGAAGATAGTAGTAGTAAAAATGATACTAAGATGAGAGAGAAGAGATGTCTCTACAAAATGTCTAGCGATATGAAACATCCAGTGCGCATGTGTCCTTAGTCAAAAGTGTCCGCACAGTTGGAAATTCGGTCAAAAAGCGACGATAAGGCAAGCAAAGGCTTAGATGGAGACTTTGATTTGGCTAAAGCATAGGCATCATGCGATGTGGAATTGCATGAGGTGCAATTTACAACATTACAGTACTTAAAGCATTGCTCAATGTAGTGAATGATGCTCGAAAGGAGGCATTAGTGAAGATGGAACCACTAAAGGAGGGATTGCTCCAAGAGTAGATTATGTAGACAATGTTGGTCAATGTAAGAAGGGTAGTGTGGTCAAGAATTGATGAGGAGTGGTGGATTATAGGAGAGATGGAGAAAGGAGCAAATAAAAGAGAAAAACTAGCAAAGGCTAGGATGGAAAAAGACGGTCAAGAAACATTTGGCTGCAAAGGAGAAATAAATCAAGGAAATGCTTGAGGAATTGGATGAATGAGGACAAAAGGTGCATAGAGAGGTCAAGGAAATTTGCCTAGCGCTAGTGACTAAGTGGCAAGGGCTAGTGCAAGAACACAAGAATCTCTAGATAAAATCTAAAGCTTCT
>MU227941.1:1229239-1279270 GCA_018584345.1 Thuja plicata | reverse complement strand
TGGTAAGGTGAAATCGGTACTGCCGCCTGTAGAAGAGTAAAGGGTTTCGTTTGGAATAGAGATGTCTCTCAGAACAGCCAGTGTTTGCAGGACCGAGGTAGAGAGGGTTGTGTCCGCCAGGCTCTGTGAGCAAGTTCTGTAGCTCGCAATCCTACTGCAAATTACCGTTGAATCCTACTGCAAATCCGACTACAGCACGCTTCGAATCCTACCATCTTCTTGCAAATTACCGTTGAGGACGAAATGCGGACGTGAAAAAACTACTTTGCACGCGGACGTGGACCCGACAGACAAATTAAATTGGCATATGAAACCGGCATGCGAGCCTGATATTCCAATTCCACCTTTTCAAGTGGAAGACAGTATGCCTTTTTTTTTGGCAAAATTGGCATATTGAAATTCCAATTCCATCCGTGCATGTCGACCACAAACAATGGATTTGGAATTCGGAATACGCAATTCAGGAATAACGGCCGATATGCCTGCGTCCAAACGGGCCCTTAATGCACATAAAGTAGTCCATTTCTTTTGGGAAATGGAAATTTATCGAGATTTTCTTTCATGCTATTACATGTGTCAAAGATCAAGCAAAGTGAAAAATTAAGTGTAAAATTCCCATAGAAGTTGCTAAACCTAAGTTCAATGTTTTGTGAGAAGGTTGGTGTAGATTTTTCATGAATGTCACTAATCTCGGCTGGATATACGTGTACTTAATACATATCAAGTATTGCATTCAGCATTTATGCATATTTGTATACAAGTGTGTTGTTGTGGAGAGTGGAGCACTTGGTGGATATGATTCAAATGTTCTTAGCCATGTTCTATTGCAGCTGCCATGGTAGACAGAACAAATGATGTTGTAAAGTGTAATGGGATGTTGCTCATTATCCACATGATTGTCAATATGGCATTGATCAAAGTCAAACCAAACAGCATAATCAACAATTTAAACAAGTATGCTTTTGCTTTCAATGCAGTTTCCAAAGATTTGAAGGTTCAACAGGAATTTGATGACTAGAAACAAAATATTTTCAGTCCATATTAGCTGTCACGAATGCTTCTAGATGTAACCAAGTGAGTTTTTTGATGTAAAAAACGTACTTGGTTACATCTAGAAGCATTCGTGATCAACTTGACAATTCTTGATTAGAGGTATATGTTGGTAATGAACTCAGCATTGTGGAGCTGGTTCAGGAGGTATTCTTTTATTAGTTCAAAATAGCAATTTTGTTGAAGGCTCCATCATCAATGCACAGCCTGCGTCTCATCCTCCTTTGGCACACACAATAAGATTGTTGCAAGGTGAAGAGCTGCGCCTGACATGTACTTTATTCACAACTTCCTAAATCTCCTGTTTCATCTCTTTAATTCTTAAGAATGAATGGGTGTAGAGTGAAGCATTAGGGAGAGGTTGTCCTGTAGGGTCCCTGATGTTTTCATGAAAATGTCACGATTTTTTGAATTTCTTGTTTACTGAGAATTTTTTTATCGCTATATTTTCTTTTCTTTTGCTATAAAATGGTCTGACCTGCAATTTTTACACCAATCTGCTGTTTTTTCCCTTCCAAATTCTGTTTGTTTTTAAAGAGTTGTTTTTGGTGTGTTTTTAGGCTAGAAGTATTATTTCTGTCAGTTCTTGCTTATCCTTAGAGGAGATAACTCTTAAAAAAAAAATCACCATATTCTTTACACTGCCAAAACTAATAACTTCTACACCCTAAACCTCATCTCCATTCAGCAAGTTAAATCTTTACAGGGAAAATGAGAGAGAATGGGGAAGATCAGCTTTAATAAAAGATTTCAGAGGACATAACATTTTGGAACTCTTATACAACAAACATTATAAAGACTTCAACTTGCCATGGAACTACTCATTTTTTAGATAATCGTCTTTTCTTTCTCTGAAATCATTCATCATTAATCACATGTAACTTATATATGTATTTGTAAGTCTCAATATTATCCAGGTGATATGAATGGAATAATAGGTGCTGCTTATTCAAAGGTAATACCCCATGAAATATCTTGATTCTCAATGAATAATCGCATACTTTCTCATTAATGTAACAAACATGTTTATTTTTAAATTTTTATTGGGATAATTCTTGCATCCCAGGGATTTAGAATATGATGTATGAGTGTCATGTTGTTAAAAAACCTATTTCACGTTAATAATATTTCATTCCTGCTAGATACTTTAGAGACATCAGATTTTGTGGAATATGTAAAGTTCACTTATTTTAAATGTCAAACCATCTTGATGGATCAAATGCTGACACTTTTTTTTTTGTTGAATTCCACTTGTGTGCACAAGTTTACAGTTTTATGTTTTTATTCAAGACCATTGGATTTAATGAGTTTGTAATTTGAAACGGTGAAAGTGGTTTTGAGTATCATGTCTGTTCTAATAATGCCAGATGGAGAAATCTTTTCCAATTATCATTTTACTTCTATCTTACCACATATTATCTTCTGACCATGGTTGGAACTTTCATGAATAATCTCTTTGTAAACCCTGCTGCTGCATGGTGTCCTGATTCTTATATGAGGAAGTACAATTTATTGTTAACAGGCTCGGCGTAAGCGGAATTTTGTCGAGGATAAAGAGAATGAAATGACTGAAGAACCAAGGCGTTTCAAGCGCACCCGCCATATAGAAATTCCTCGAAAACCTGATGGGAGGCCCATTCTTCCACTTGCTCTAACTGATAGAATCACGATTTTGGATCTTGTAAGTTGTTTTGATCTACTAATTTCGTCTATTTACAATTTAAATTCATCCTTCAATTATTTGGTAATTTTCAACTTATTCATCCAGTGCTTCATTTGTGGTTATTGTAATGTATGGTCAAGTTCATAAACTGAGTAGTGTCACTCTGGTTTTCCTCGGCTACATATCATACTTTCTATGGACCAAATGTTTTGTTGACAGTGAACTCATTGCTGGATTCATAAAGCATTTGAGAGTTGTTTTATTTTGCATATGCCATATCCTAGTATGTGCTATTGGGCAAGCTGAAACAATAACAACAATAATAGTATTTAAATTATAATGTTAATAATATGATTAATAATTATTAATATAGCAATCATGTGCAATAGATAGTTTATTTACACGTATGCAGGTCAGGATGTGTTCCGTTTTGGTTCTCCATGATACCACCCCCAACAGAAGGCAAAAATCTAATGTAAATGCTTGTGATTTTACAAAACATTTGGATATGTGGCTTCCTTCCCTGGATGCATGAATTCATGTACTTGTCCCAGTTACAAGAATGATATAGCCCATAAATTGCATACTCAGATCTGTGTAACAAGCATGTACCTTGGTCTTATCAGGTAAGCCCATATACAGGCAGTTGATCATCCAAGTCATATCTGGTCTTAAAAAAATTTTGAAAAAAGAAAATGGGAAAAGTGTTAGGTTTGCTTCTCCACTGTACTGCCTTCCAAACACATGACTAAGCCAATGCATGTGCTGGTGATTTTGTAAAATAGTTGGATATGTTGCTCACCTATCCAGATTCCTAAATACCTGTACTTGCCATGGGTACAAGAATGGTACAACTGAGATATTGTATACTTGTAACTGTAAAAAGCCTCTACCTAAGTCATATCAGGTAGGCCCAGATGCAGGTAAATCCATCTGAGTCATATCTTGCCTTTAGAAAACTAAAAAGAAGATTAAAACATGGTTTGTAGGGTGTATATACTCAAAGCTATGGTTTATGGGATATGCTCTATGTTGCATGTGTGGTGCAGATGAAAATGATTTTGGGGCAGCATTTTTGCTTTTATAAATGTTTTTTGGCAGAGATTTGTGTGCAGTTATGGGACATTTTAAAAGAATATGCTTCAATAACAGAACTCCCATGCACACTTTTCTAGATCAGTTTGTTGCTCTATGTATATGCTGTAAAAATAGACCTTTAGTGGTTGCACAGTTGCTGTACGCTCCATCTGTTTGATGTGTGTTGTGTGCCCTATGTGCCGTGGCAAGAACTGCAGGATGTGGAGCTGACCTGATGCCTTTGCATTTATTAATAGATGTAGATGAACCTCTAAGCTTATCATTTACCTACATAAAGCTATGAATATTTAGCAGGTACCTGTGGTGTGCCCTATGTGCCGTGGCAAGAACAGCAGGATGTGGAGCTGACTTGATGCCTTTGCATTTATTAATAGATATAGAAGAAACTCTAAGCTTATCATTTACCTACATAACACTGAATATTTAGTAGGTACCTTTAGCAGCTGCACGATCGCTGGTATGCTCCATCTGTTTAATTTGTGTGGTGTGCCCTCTGGGCTGTGGCAAGAGCTGAAGGATGTGGAGCTTTGCTAATGCCTTTGCACAAGCTCAAGACTTATCATATGTACACTGTATACGTAGTTGAGTAATTAATAGGTACTTTTATGAGCCTACAGTTTTTCTGCTTTCAACTATTGCTCCTTTAGGTCCAATTGTGATTATAATCTTACTAGCTTGCTATAGGCAATTGATAACAAGCATCATAGCTACGTTAAAGAATTTCCATGCATTACCCTAAAGTTCTAATGCTTTTCTTGGAGTAACATGTTAATATGCAAATTTTAAGCTTTGAGCTTGGATAAATACAAGCCAGTATAAAGGAAAACAAGGTTTCAAAACTAAAGTAAGATTACAAAATTGCTACTGTTTTGTGGAGGATACCTCTAAATGATTATTTATGATGACATTCAAATAACACTAGCATCCTGATTGTTTATTTATTATTTATGAGGATACTCTCCTTATGTTCTTTGGCATCTTGATGACGGATCACGTAGTGTGATCTGAAACGTTGATGATAAAAAAATCTTACACAATCAAATCCAGAAACTAATACACCAATTGTATGGATTCTGGAAATCTAATGGCTCAGAGTGAAGCCTAGTTTGTTTTACCTTCCTTTTACACATTTTTCTAAATCAATAAATTCCTGTTCTCTAACTGTAATTTTAATGGATGAGTATGCTCATTTTAGTTTTGGCTTTAGATTCTAGTTGATTTCTAAACTGAATTCAATTGATAATTTAGAGCTTAGGAATAAATCCTCATGAATAGTGACACGTGCAACATCTGTAACATAATAATATTATAATAACTGAGTGAAGCATACAATCATTAGAAAGAACTAGAGCTCACCCTAGATTCCAAAAACTGAAGAACACATTGACAATCTTAAAAAATGAACTCTTCTTAACGTTAACAAACTCAAAACTGGATGTCTTAAACCCTGCACTCTGGGGCCCTCCAGGGTCGATTGTAAAAAGGTAATAAATTTTAATAACCAACTCGAAGTCCTGCTGATAGGTTTTGTTTTTCAATCAATTTTTTTATTCTATTGATTTCTCCTTAGCAAATGTGCTATCTAACAGCAGCTATAACAATCACTTTTCGTTGTCCAATTCTCAAAATGTGTTATTCAATACCAGTTATAGCAGTCTTTTTTCATGTCCATGTCTCACATTCCAGGTTGATTGTTTAAGAACTCTTAGCTTTTATTTCCTTGTGTCCCGCTTGCACTTGATGTATTCATGAATAGTAGAATTATATTTGTTATTCCAACTTTTGAACAGGTCCATAACCTATATATTACATAAATAAATAACGGCTTTCAAGTCATTGATCAATTATTTGAGATAGGTATTATATGTTTCTTGCATTACCAAAAAATAATGGATCTGGGTTTTATGTTTGGTACTTAATATATTTAGTTATCACTTGTCTTATCATCAGTTCTTCAAGGTTAAAGGCCCTTTTAGTGCAATTTACTGATAATGTTTGTAGCAGGGTAGAAAAGCTAGTAGACACTTTTGTGATGATACTCTAGGAAGTCCTTATGTAACTTAAAATTATATAGTAAAGAGAAAAAATTCGTCTCTCTTGACAAGTGAATTTCTAGGATATAGTTACTAGAACATTTAGCTGGCAGTAACGCTTTGAACTTAGTTTCTGCCAAACTTTATACCTACTTGGTAAGGAATTTGTGTTTGTGATTTAATTTTGTTATTTAAAAGTGAGATTGTGTAGGTCAAGGTGAAACTTATTGTAAGAATTTCTGTTTAGAAAATCCTGTAGCAGGCCACGCTAGAATTTTGACAGTGATGTATTATGGGTTATTACCAAAATTTAAATGAAAGAAAAAAGAAAAGATGGAAAAAGAAGATGTAAAAGACTTATTTTAAAAGAATCACTTCTGTACAAACACAGCTCTATGTTGCTATAGTTCTTTAAAAGATATAATGTCCATCCCAGCTTGAGCTAATGAGCATATGGCTAGACTCTAGATTTAGATTCTAATATACAAGTCATCATATCTAGAATCTTTGGAGTCTAGTTGATCTTATATTAGATTTGGAGTCTAGACTATAGAGAATGCTTGTGATGCCCAAAGACCAATAACACGAAATTTTCTTGTTTGTGACTAGGGGACAATTGAATATAAACGTGCTGGTTTTCATACGGACCGACATGTCTTTCCTATCGGTTTTACTTCTAGGAGAATTTATGCAAGTATGGTGGATAAAGTACAACGGACAACATACACTTGTACGATTCGAGATAGTGGAAGCGCAGGTCCATTGTTTCGAGTAATACCAGACGACAGCCCTGGAACAGTTATTGAAAGGGATTCGGCATCTGGTGCATGGGCCATTGTTGCTGGAGCTAGTAGTAAGATTCGGGGAATTGAACGTCAAAAGGTTTGATGCTAAATTCTAGACATCATTATCTTAATCTTTTTCCCTTGGGCTTATATTAAATATAAAGCTAAGTCTTGTTTTCTTTTTCTTGATTCAGATCACTATCAGTGGCACTGAGATGTTTGGCCTCTCACATCCTACAGTTATTCAGCTTCTTAGTGAGCTTCCTGGAGCAGAATATTGCTCTACTTTCTGCCCTGATTATCCTAATTTTGTCTCTCAATCTCAAAGACAATCAATTGGCACTAGCACCTCAGTTATTCCTTCAATTCAAGATGATTCTGAATCCAGAGACAGAGATGGAGAAAGAGACAATGAGGTGAAGAGAAAATCAACAGGTAGCTTTCAGTCAGAACAATCAACATCTGATTCATCTGAGGAATTAGATTCAAGTGATTCCTCTGTCGATGGGGAAGATTTGCATGAAGGTGTCACTTGCAATTCAGATAAGATAGCTGAAGAAAAAAACATGACAAGAAGAAATTTGTTATTGCCTCCATGCACTGCTAGCACCCGGGAAAGATATCTTGACATAAATGCAGATCCAGAGGAAGAAGAGGAACTGGAATCATCATAATCAACTAGACAAATTATTTTATCCTTGCTTTGTGTTAAATGAAGCTTATAAATAGTTGTATTTATTTATTTTAATGGTGGCAAGTTGTAAGTTGCAGTCTTATGTTCTGGCTTTCTCACCTACAATGATGTCATATGGCCACAGATGGATACTGAGTCACCAGAAGATTCAATTTCATCATCAAAATTGACTCGGGAAATTGATTATTACTGCATACATATCTGATTTTTATGTTTCCACTGCTTTTCCATGGTTTTCTTGTAATTGCAGCATTATATCTCTATCAGAGTTATTATGCTTGCAGATATAGTTACAAGGTCCAGACTTTGAATATTGGTGCTCTAAATATTTATTTGTGGCCACCATGTATCCCCAGTCCTTGGTACGTTACCTAAATTACACATTTTAAAAGAAGAAAATTCAATACAATTGGTGTTGTAAATGACACTACGTCAGACCCTATTTAGGTTCCTTCGAATCTAAACCCTATGCCACCAATGTATTATTCTTTAAATATTGTAAGATGGCATAATTTTGAACATTTTCCTGTGCTTCAGCTGCTAACCTTTTCAATTCCATTTACTATGATTTGTTAGTTGACGATAAATATAATTCTCACGTTGCCTTTGTTTAAAAAGAAATCATAGCTTTCAAAAGATAACATATTATATGCTATCTGAAGTAGAATGATGGTTGGAGTTATTGAACTCCTGAAATACTAAATGCAACCTACAAACAATGCAATTCCAGAGAATGTATTAATTTTATACGTACAGCTTGATAAATGATTATGCAATTTGATATTCGTTTTGATGATAAGATTTATTCTATATGCCAAAATATCAGAGCAGAAGATGAACAACACACAAAATTGTGAAATTATTACGGAAAAGGAATAACATAAACAACACAAAAAAGTATGTAGGTTATCACTTTGTAAGAGAAAGCTTGTAAGTGATTGTAAACTCTATCTAAATTAGAGTTATGCTAAGTCTGCAATAATATTCTATCAAGTGAATGACCTATCTGAACAATGGGAGGGTCATAGGAGGATTAAATCTCGTAACTTCTATTGAAAGGTGAGGGTAGAAAGGGATGGTAGATCCAGGTTCTTCTAAGTACAGCCCAACCCAAGATATAGAGGGAGGGCCACTAGATGGAGTCACCCTATGATTTATGACCTTACATTGAAAGGTGGAGGGGAGAAATAGGCCCAGGTTGAAGCAAAGTTAAGGCCCAAGTCCACTATTTGAAAAGATGGGCAACCCATCCCCCGTTTGGATAGGCCATTCACTCCATTGAGAATTGAAGCTAAGATTTTAAACGAATTTCAATATCCTAAATTAAATTACCCAGCAAAAATATTCTAGAAATGAAATAAATTGAGAAAAAGTTGTAAGAAGAATAAGTAGCTTGATAGCAGATCTACATAGCCTTTTAAGGCTAATGTTTTCTTTTTCTATCAGCAAATATGGTGTTAGTTCAGTTCATATAGATGTCAGGGTTGGAAGTAAACATTTAGAGTGAAGTTGGACCTAATGATAGAAGATATTAGCAATAGTTTGATTCAAAAAGGCTCAGGTTCTAGTGATTTTTCTATCCTCCGCCCTTTTTCTTCTCCAGTAGTTGCTCCTTGTGCTTTTTACAAGTCATCAATGAACTGTTTGTCTTTATATTCAGTCTCCTACCTCATTTCCTCACGTTGCACTGAAGTTATATTCTCATCCCCCCGAGTATTTTTCCAAACCCTAAATTTCACAGAGGCTGGCAAGTAGTTTTTCAAGCAAGTGCTTTCGCAAAGAAAAATTTTGAAGTGGTGCAACTAACAAGGAGTACTCATTAGTGCAACTTTAGTTCAGATATAGGCTCCAAAAAAGAGAAAATTTCTACATAGCTTTGACAGAGTTAAGTTTCATGGAGCTAGGATTTTAATAGGATGAAGAAGTTCTAGGGCAGTGCAATTCACAAGATAAGGATGTGGTTTCATTTAGGCCCCGTTTGTTTGCAGAATTGGAATTTGGGTCAAAACCTGATTATCTCAAAATCAGGTTTTGAAATTCCAGTTTTGTATATTCGGGTTATAATTTGGACTGTTTGGTTGATCGGGAAGATGGCTGTGCTCAAGTATGCATTGTTTAGCATTCATTCTTCGATCGGCTGATACTTCCCAGGGTTGAGCAGAGTGCTTTGATTTTGATTTTGATGCATCAATGATTCAGCATTCAGAATTGCAGAGTGCTTTGATTTTGATTATTTCTCCGTCGTGTTCGAGTCTTTGGAAGTGAAATTTTCTGCAGAGTGCGAGATGACAGAGAAGCTCTTGTTTTAACTATCACAAATTTTTTTGTAGAAAATAACAATTGTGCAAAAGCTACAGAGGAATGGCATTCAATCTTCAAGTTGTTAGGGTTTTAGTGCTGTAATATGAGCTAGTATGCGATCAGCTAGGCCAAAATTTTGCTGTGGAATTACAGTGACAAGTTTAGTGTGGTGGATTCGGGCGGCTATATTTCTCTGGCGTGGCAGGATCACTCTCCTCTTTGCGCGCGCACTCTACAACTCTTTGGCTACTACGGACCCCACACAAATTAAAATTTGCTTCAGAAATTTCCAAAACCTGAATTTGATTTTGAATTCCACCTATTGGGTGGGAAGATGGTGCCGCCCATTTTAGGGCCAAAATTGGATTTTGAAGCTTAACCTCGAATTGCATTTTAGTGTCCCAAACGGTGGATTTGTTGAAAAAGCGGAAGTCCCACCGCCAATTCCACTCCAATTCCAGCAAACAAACGGGGCCTTAGTGGACTAAAGAATATAATATCATGTAAAGAGAGGTCCTATGATATTAAATAAAAAATATTGCAAGACAACTGGAACTTAGTTTTTGGAATTTCATTTTCAGCTACTGCTGTATGAGGTGAAAGTTTTCGCCACGAGCTCAGGTTTTTTTTAATCGTTGTTACCTCTTCATTTGAAAGGTTCTAGGAATTTTGGGTTAATTTTTTAAGAGAATTTTCATTGTTGGAATGTAGTATTTCAGTACTGCAGGATTAAAATAAAATATCGAACCACTAATTTTGTAAGACTTCTTAATAAGATTTTTTAACATTAATTATTACTTGAAAATTCATGTAACTTCTAAGTTGTCAAAAACATTTTTTTTTTATCAGTGACATCCGTAAGACTGCAGCCTAAAAGTTTCATAAATTTTTGTAATAATTGTAGAACTCTCAAAGAATGATAACCATGAAATTACAGTTTTTAAGATGTTTCCTTCAAAGCTCGAGAGTTAAAGTTTCCCTAAACTTAAGTCATCTGTAAGGAAAACCTGGAGGATCTTGTAATTATTTCAATTAAAAGTACATCTTTTTTTCTTTGGATTGACTTGAAACCCTAGTTTTCAGGGTCTACGGATATGCGTATCAAAATAAATACCGAGCATTCCTAAATTCAGGGTATTTACAGTAGACTTGTTGACTTCCATATTCTTGAACTCGAGGAAATAATCAAGTGTTATGGCACAAATTATATCTTTTCTATAATTTCAGCCTCGAGTGACATGGTAATCTTGATCTGCGTGAAATATTACAATCTAGAAATTAGGAGAATTCCAATGAACGACGACCAATTAATGACAGGATGGGTGGATATTTCCTCGATGAAAAATATGGCCTTGTGTTGTTTGAAGAAGTTTCTCAGATATATTGCAAAGGATGTGTAATGGATGATTGTAATGAATGAATGGAAGATTTTAATAACGTCCACGAGACCAAAGCAGCCTATGGGACCCACTATAAAAAAACAAACACTCCAAAAAAGGGTGCCAAAGCATTAGACCCTTTGTAACGACTTCTTTAAGTTTGCTCTCTAACAGTGAATTTTGATCACTAAGTTTGTTGTCCTGTCTAGCTGTGCTTCTTCAAAAAGAGCACCTAAATTGTCTGCTTCTAAAATCTCCTCATAGCTGGAGCAGATGTCCCTGTATGCTGGGCACTTCATGATGAAATGTCGTTGTGTCTCAACTACTCCCATGTTGCAAAATAAACATATTCTCTCTCTCTCTTCTTTAGGTATCATTCATCTACCTCTTTCACACTTCAGATGATGAGAACTTGTCCTAAGCTACATTATGAGCATTTTAGCTTTCCATTTGATATTTGCTCCTATGTATGCTTTCTCCTCATGATCTCCCGTGGGGTTAAATTCTTATATATAATAGTTTTTTTTGCACACCTTTTGCTTTGACCATATGAGCTTTCTGAATGTTTCCTTCACAAACTTCTTTATTCCATCATTGTTATCCAGACATTCATGCATATTAATATTCCACTTTTTCATCCATTTGACATTTTGCTTCATCCACTTGGTCTTTCTCCTGTCAAGTCTTTCCTCTATGATCAATTTAGGCCAACGATGTTTTTCCATACCTTGAGTCTTCTTTAAATAGCTTAATAATCGAACCATTGCTTGTAATGACCCGAACCGGGTCTTTCCAAATATTTCTCAAATATATCTCATGCAAATTTAAACAAATATAATCATGCAGATAAAACATTGATTCATAACAATAAACCAACAATTATCCCAATAAAACCCTCAGCAAATATTATTGCGTAATACAACAACAATATAATAATAATAAAATTTTCGCAATCCAAAATCTGAGCTACAATATTCAATAGTAATATCAAATGATAAGAACCTGGAAGTGCAATGGCGAACTCTGCTATGGATCCGCACCGGAGACGAACTGGGGCTACGTCCAATCCACCTTTAAGCCAAAAAGGGTTTCCGTCCTCACGGCTGTATTCGAAAGCTGAAAACTTCCTGATATCTCCAAGAGATAAATATAATATCCAA
This sequence comes from Thuja plicata, assembly GCA_018584345.1. Lineage (NCBI taxonomy): Eukaryota > Viridiplantae > Streptophyta > Pinopsida > Cupressales > Cupressaceae > Thuja > Thuja plicata. The sequence continues at coordinate 1,267,107 of MU227941.1, read as the reverse complement.
AAACTAAGCATCTCTCAAATGAGCCTTCAATCCTTCTTTTAAAGCAATGGCTATGACTCTTCAGTTTACCCTCTGTCTTTTCATATTCTCGCTTAAAGTCACTTTTTAATTAAATATAACCGTTGGTTATAAAGTGACATAATAAAATAAAGTGAGGAATCTTCTGGCATTAAAAATAGGACCAAACGAACTTGGATGGAGACGTGTGATAGCTTGCCAGAAAGCCCTCGGCGAGACGCTCCAAGTCCACTACTAAAATGTCAGGAACACTGAGTTCTTCCTACTTACTATAAATAGTAAGCACCCTAGAAACCTTGTGGAAACTGATCCGATTGGCCTGAAACTGAAAACACCTAGGCCAAACACCCCTCTGATCCTCTGCCAAACCTCAGTTAGCCCATTGGACCATGATGAAAAGGCTAACTATAAGGCACGAGATAATGTGCCCAAAAGAGGACATTACAAATCATCCCTTCCCAGAGATTGCTTGCCCTCAAGCAATTAGTATCTGCATGCTGCGATCATAATACCTGGATCCCAAACCAACCTCAGGAAAACTGCTCCACCAACCTGTCGTGTGAAACTGAAACATATATTATGCCCTGACCTGTGAAGCCATTCACACAGCAACAAAACAACAACCAACCTAATATTAGGATCCCAAATCACTACAGGATCAATCATACGAAATTGCCCTGTGTCTCCATCATCTGTGAGAAAGTCCTCAACCCAACTGAGAACCTCACGCCAACTGAGATCACTGGCACCTCTACAGTCAGATGCAGGGAGAAACCAAACCTCACACCAATCGACTCCCTAAACAAATACCAATCGCAAGTACGTCTCTCTTGGATCCCATAAGAAAAAGGGCCATCCATCTCCCCAGTTGGCTGAAAAATCCCGAGGCCTGATGCCCCTACTGAGTGAATCACCAGAAATGCCCAACTGCCATAACACTGCCCCTCTGATCTGTCGCCCGAACTAGAAACTGTACTGAAGAGGCAAGATATGTAGACTGTCGGACAAGGCTTCCATTTGCAAGCGAGGAAGCATACCAAACCAATCACTCACCCCACACCTCTGCAATAATCGGGAAATAAAGTTCTCAGTAGGTGGGCTGAATGGAAAACCAAATGCATCCCATCTAATGTGGCCAACATGCGATGCACTAACCAACTCTATTGGAATTCCTGAATCAACATAAGGATTTTATAACTGTCTCTCAATACCATAAGTACTGGATGAATCAGTATGATAGTGTAGAGGAGCCGCGACTGTGTGGAAAGAGGAATGATCCAAGGGATGCTCGCCAAAATGAGACATCTCACCATCAACGAGAGGTAGTGCACGGAAAGACACATCACCCATCATGCCACAAGACATAATTGCCCATCCTGGACTGCTAGTGTAAAAACCACATTGCACAGCAATTGAGCTCATCTTGCTACTCCAACCTGGTGACCAAGATTCACCTCTAACAGTTGACCCTGGGTCCCAAATTCTGTAATTGACCTCATCCTCGTCATGGGGATAGGAAATAGCTTCCTCATCTAGCTCGAAGAAAGGATTATCAAATATCAAATCAACATCCATCTTAAACAAGAAATTGTCGATCGCCTGCAAGTTATCCAACTCATAAAGAAACTCTGGATGATCCAAAGATCCGTTGGGATAGCTATCCAAGTCATAGGTCTGCTGTATGCTATCGAGTTCCTGAATCACCTCCTGAAAGAATTCGGACCTTTCCCTGTCGTCCTGTTCCTTGTACTGACTAGAGGTAACAATCTGATTTCTTGCTTCCCTAAGACCAAGATGTATGTACTCCAAGGTTTCCTGAGCAATACTAAGCTATCTGTTAAGCTTATTAGCCTCATCATCCTTTTTCCTCCACTGCTCAGCATAATTTTCTGCAACCTGTAATAGGTAGTCGCGATCCGACAGTAAGCATAGATATTCTGATTTTGAAACCTCAAATGTTGTTTTGACCTTCTGTAAATCTGCAACATAGGATCCAATCCTTATATCGCCTTGTCCTGTCTCTCTCTGAGCTTTCCTATAAAGATCCTCAATGATCTGATGAGTACTATCATGGTGAATAAGAGCTACAGTAATATCATCGTTATTGACTCTCAAATGGCCCTTCAAGACATGCTTCTCATCATTGTCATTTTGGGATGCATTATTTAATGGGTCATCCAAATCAGCATTATGTATACACAATGCACTGCTATAGAAATCACATGATTCCTCATATTCTATAACCTGTATATTTGCTACCCCTTCTTTAGCCTCTCCTTCATACATGGGTTCAATATTTGTTTTGCAATCTCCTGCTTCAATGTCAACCTCATAAGGCTTTTCTTCAAGAACTGACTTAGTTTTTTGTTCACTTATAGGTTGAGTAATGATAGCTGTAAACTCTTCATATAAATTTTTGCACTTGTCTTGTGCAAGTAGATCTCGAGCCAAATCTTGACATTGCTTCCTCTCCATTAAAGTTTTGCATTGAAGCTTTGGATGAAAGTCCAAGAAGTTAGAGAAGGTTAAATCTCTCTGAACCTATGGAGGAAGTGTGTCGTACTCATCATATATGCTGAGAATTTCAGTCCTTTTATCCGGTTGTGAAATCTGGGCTAACTGTTGCTGCACTTTAGCAAGATCCTTCAGGACCTTTTCCAAACCATGCATCTTTCCCATAGCTAGATACTTAAAATTTATAGCGAACAATATTACACCAACTCAATTACAATCTTTGTATTTCTGTTTCCTGATAAATTCGTAATGATCTTCACTCTTACAGAATCCAAATTTCATTATACAACACCATTCTTGGTTAGTGGCACTCGATCAAACACTTGTATGACTGTAACATGCAGAAACTAACACCATCTCTGAGTAATTTTGTCAAACACTTGCAGGCTCCCTCAGTTTTATTAGAAAATTTGTATTCTTTGTTTTGACTCTGCGGCTTGCTGAATTGGAAAAGAAATAATAGCAATATACTGATGACATGTAACTGATTGAATGTTTGATAATGTTAAGTTGAAGATAATACAAGGCATTAAATCAATTAATGGTTTGTATTGTCATTGATGTCAACTTGATATCATCTGTACGGTCATGTACATAATGCCAAAGACTTCAGAGAATCAATGGAACAAAGGTTATGCTTTCAGCAATGCATAAAAGTCAAGTATTCACTAAGTGACAGATAACACCGACAGAGTGCACACCATCGGTAAAGGCAAAGAAGAAAAGTCACAGTGATACCCGACAAGTAGAAGACAATGTTGCCCGACGAAGCAAAACCACAGGATGCCTAACGAACTGAAAACAGAGTTGCCTGACGAGTAAAAATCCAATGATGCTCGACAGACGGAGATCCCGAAGCTAACTGGAGTCACGCCGACGGAACTGTCAGTTGTCACCGACAACAAACTGCAAAGTTGACCGACGGAACAGAGAGTTCAAAAAATGACAAAATATATAGCTAGCAAGAGCTAAAGATAGACTTAACTAGTTGTTTTCTTTGTTTTATTCGACCAGAGTTAAGTGATTGATGTAAAGAAGATTTGTACAGTTGGTAAGAAGATAACTACGAGATAAGTCAGGAGTTATGCTTTAAATCAAATTGGCTGGATTGTTTTTCACGCCAAGAATCAAAAATCAAGAAACAGTGAATATCATGTCTATATAAGAGACAAGCTTAATTCATTTTCGTATCACATGAAAAGGGAATTAAGGGAAGTGAATAGAAAGAGGATGCTGAAGAGAAACTAATGAAGAATATCTTCATACAGTCCTGATCAATCAAGCTGAAGGAGAGCTAAAGAATTCTGCAGACACCGACGAACAGTGAAGCACAACATCATAGAGCAGAAAGTGTGGAACACAAAGAATTGAATTGATACATTGATCAGAGAGGTAATGTACTTAAATAGATCTGAAAATCTGCAATTCAAAGTTGCATCATGAACAGGTCATAGTTTTTCAGTGTAACCATTGAAGCATCAAGTCTCTTAACAGAGCAGGACTTAACAGTCTTCTATATATTGAGGTACATCCCAAGGAGTGCCATAAAGGTTGATTCATGAAAGTAGCATTGGACTTGCCCAATACCTATAGACAGTCTAAGAGGGAGGCTGATTCAAGGATGGTAGCAATAGATGCCCAATACTAAGTGACAACCTCTATGTATAAAATCCTCTAACAAGGTCGCACTTAACAGTGTGTTTGTAACCTTTAACAGGGGTGGCTCCTAATAGGGCTCACTTCAGAAGAGTGAAAATTTGGGGTACCAGTCCTAGTAGTTTTTCCCTTAACAGGGTTTCCACGTTAAAAATTAATGTGTTATGTGTGTATGATTCATTTCTTTATTGTTTTGTATCTGACATAGTTAACACTGGGTTGATCAGTATACTCTGCTTATTTACTGAGTTTCGGTAAATAGTTATACTACTTATCGGTAATCAAGGAGAATAAGGACAGACAAGGAAAACCGACAGACAGTTAATCATTATAAGTATTTCATGGCATGCATCTTGTAGTGACTTAATAATCTAAGGTTTATTTGATTGATGGTTAATGTTTGAAGGATAAATTTTTGAGGCCACTGATTCACCCCCCTCTCAGTTATTACTAACATATAGATACTATGCTTTTCACAAATAAAGCATTCAGTGTTGCTAGCTGATTTTGCTTCGGTTTTGCATATATAATGCCTTAATTGATACAACTGCTACAGTATTACACATACCCAAAATTGTCCTTCTGTTATTCCCATTCAAACTCTCAATCTTTATATAACAGATTTAATAGGTGGACGTTTTTGTCTGTGTGAAACATACAACTTCCTTTTCAACTTGGTAGTGCATGTGACTCCAATATACAACTGCTTCTTCAAAGTTTAAACACCTCTTCCTCACATTTTCTGCCCAGAACTATATTCTGAAAACATTGCTAGCAATATGAGGAACACTGTTGGAAGAGTTACAAGCTGCGGTATTACAAATTGGTTTGTGCCATGTTCAATGGAAACATTAATTGAAACTTTTATTTGCCTAAATAATTCTTCCACACCTGATAACCAACAATGCTATATTCTCTTTCGCAAACAAATACGTTGAAGCTTACATAGAAATTTCCAATTTGCATTCACCAAGAATATTATGGTTTCCAGCCATAGCAATCACCCTTATGAAAAACATTAGAAAGTTAGATGTTTGCAAGGCATAATTTTACGAAAAATTAGAGTCTTCCTGTCTATGAAGCATTTACGGGCAATACACCTGAATTTTCCGATAATCAAATGTTTCAAACGAATCAAAATCTTTGATTTATTTTACTCAATGGCACTCAACACTAAGCTCAATATTCTTTTCCAAAACTATAGTCAGTGCCAAAATATTTTTAATATTTGACTATAGATTTAATATTAGATTTCTTCGTCAATTATGTGCTTTGTCGGACATCAAAATCGGGCTCCACAAAATATCATTTGAACGAACCTTAGCATTCGCGCAACAATAATTGTATTATTATTTTCCAATGTTACCCAATGGAAAGACGTTGCAGATGTAGTCATTCAAGGAAATTGCACCGTATAAATATCTGCGGTGTGATGACTGGTGATGGGCCTGCTTGTTGCCAATGGATACCGAGACTGGACGGTAGTAGATACTCCCCGAGTCTACACCAAGTTCCTCTAACAACAATGGGCCTACATTCACAGTCACACTGTCATTCCATCGGCATGCTGACTACCCGTGATAACTTCCCAAGAACCGATGAGGGTGTTTGCGACCTATAGAGACACGGTAACTTCAAAGGCCCTTCAAGCTTCAACAAAACAAAACTATGATGCCCACCGTTTGCAAGGAGGGGATTAATCACGACAACCCTTAATATTTCATACTTAGACTATGCGGCAGAATTCGTTCCATGGGAAATAATATATATCATTTGATTAATGGACACCTTATAAAACAATAGCCAACTATAGTGAGATATAGCAAAATCGCCACCAATTAAAAGTTCAGTCCCACCAAGGTATTGATTCACAAGATTATTCACCCGGTGATTAAAAAAAAACTGCTACCTTATAATATATCTGCTTAATAGGAGAAATTCACCACGTTGAAATATTTTACCTGCCAAAACTAAATACTCTTCCGTGAATAAAATGTGTCTTCGACGTATAGAAAACTTCCCGAAAATATAAGTCTGCCTTATTAGTTGATTAATATGTTTCCTTATTTTTTCCAATAACAAAATATCAAACTCACCCGCAAGTGTTTAACTCAGCGACAATAAATTCTCAACCATTAAATATTTCCGCCGAATAAGAGATGAATAAATAATAACCTCTATTTCTGTCAATTCTGAAACCTCACAGGTTAGAATTTTCTCTGATAAAAATCTGATAAACCTTTCTGGAAAATTATTTTTTCGAATAAACTCCACAGGCTGGCAGGAAAACCAGCTTTGATACCACTATAATGACCCGAACCGGGTCTTTCCAAATATTTCTCAAATATATCTCATGCAAATTTAAACAAATACAGTCATGCAGATAAAACATTGATTCATAACAATAAACCAGCAATTATCCCAATAAAACCCTCAACACATATTATTGCGTAATACAACAACAATACAATAATAATGGGATTTTCGCAATCCAAAATGTGAGCTACAAGATTCAACAGTAATATAAAATGATAAGAAGAACCTGGAAGTGCAATGGCGAACTCTGCTGTGAATCCGCACCGGAGACGAACTGGGGCTACGTCCTATCCACCTTTAAGCCAAAAAGGGTTTCCGTCCTCACGACTGTATTCGAAAGTTGAAAGCTTCCTGATATCTCCAAGAGATAAATATAATATCCAAAAACTAAGCATCTCTCAAATGAGCCTTCAATCCTTCTTTTAAAGCAATGGCTGTGACTCTTCAGTTTCCCCTCTCTGTCTTTTCATATTCTCACTTAAAGTCACTTTTTAAATAAATATAACTATTGGTTATAAAGTGACATAATAAAATAAAGTGAGGAATCTTTTGGCATTAAAATGAGGACCAAACGAACTCGGATGGAGACGTGTGATAGCTTGCCAGAAAGCTCTCGGCGAGACACTTCGAGTCCACTACTGAAATGTCAGGAACACTGAGTTCTTCCTACTTACTATAAATAGTAAGCACCCTGGAAACCTTGTGGAAATTGATTCGATTGGCTTGAAACTGAAAACACCTAGGCCAAACACCCCTCTGATCCTTTGCCAAACCTCGGTTAGCCCACCGGACCATGATGAAAAGGCTAACTATAAGGCACGAGATAATGTGCCCAAAAGGGGACATTACATTGCCGAAGCCTCTAAAGGGAATATATTTATTTCCACTAATAGAATTTCATAAGGGACAACAGTTCTAATTTTGAGGCTGCTGATAATTAAATGTTTTTGGATTCTTTCTACTAGCCTCCATTTTTGATCTGACATGCTGCTGCCCCAAATCTTGCATCCGTAAAGGATCATCGGGGTAACCAACAAACCAAAAAGCATCTTCTTGGTTTTCCAATCCCATAGCTCTGCATTCGTGCATCTATTTTGTAAAGAGTATAGTGTTTTCTAGCCTCCCTAAATTCTTTTTGCTCTACATGTTTCCCAATTGAGCTTGTTGTGGAAATTGATCCTAAGGTACTTGTACACATCCACAATCTCTAAACAATTGTCGTCGAAAAGAAAAGTGTTTTGCGTCTTTCTATTTCTTGTCAAAGAAAAGATCATCACTTTTGTTTTGCTAGTGTTCACTTTGCTTCCAAACCTCATGACAAAAGGCATTAAGCCCCTTCAAGTGTTCCCTTAAACCATCATCCATTTTAGCAATTAAAATGAGATCATCCTCATACAGAAGTAGCTTTATCACATACTTAGCTAATTGAACACCATCACCATTATTCTCGTTTAACCATTCTTCTAACTTGTCGATATATAACCCAAATAAGGTTGGTGAAAGGGGGAAGCCTTGTTTGACACTTATATCGCTGCCAAAATGCTCTGACATCCCATCCATAGTTCTGATTTTAGCCTTGACCTGCTCATATAATCTATGTATAGCAACCCTGATCTCAGTAGGAATGCTTAGTTCTTCCATTCTATCCCAAAGTTTGTCGTGTGGTATTATGTCAAAGGCCTTTTTAAAGTCAACAAAGCAACAAAAGGTCTCATCACCCTGTGTATTCCATATTTTATAAATCAAGAATCTAAGTGTAACACCGTGGTCAATAGTGGAATGTTTCGCCTGAAACCAGCCTGCCCCTTAGCTCTTTTACCTTCTATTTCAGCCCATTTGTTGATTTTGCGTTCAACAATGCTACCAAAGAGCTTCCCTAGAATGAGGTTAATCATAATAGTGTGATAGTTTGATGGGTTATTTATGTCACCACTCTTGTGGAGAGGGATCACCATGCTAGTCGTCCAATTATCAGGAAACCCTTCTTATTGACATCATTGAAGATATGATATATATGATGTGCCAAGATATCAATACCCCATTTCATATGCTCAGCTTGCAGCCCATCAATATCTTGGGCTTTTCCCCCTGCCAATCTCTTTATGCCTTGGAAGATATCTTCAATAGTGAAAAGCCCATTTGTGACCTTGTAATCAAGGGTCCTTGTTATCCTTCTCACACTCATAAAAAATCTTTACTATTCAAGCCATTGGGACCCTGTGATGTTGTTTTATATTTGCTTCCTCTTCTACTGTAGCTCTTTCCCAATTTTTGGGGATTTTATTTTCCAAGAGCAATCAACTCCATCCTTATTCTCATATATTTATCTTTTTTACCCCTTAACAACTTTTCGTACTCTTTCTTGTTTTCTTTACTCATTCTCTCTTTCAAATTTCTCTTTGCTAACTTGCACTCCTCATCAAACCAAGGGTTTGCTGGAAAACTATTTTTTGCCTCTCTTTTGGGTTTAACTCTTTTAAATTTCCCTAAACCCTTATGAATCAGAGGGACTAAGGTATCTTTGCATACACTTTGCTACTCCATGTGTTCAAATTCCCCCTGCGAGCTCCAAATCAACCCCTTAAGAGCATCTTTAATTTTTATATGATTTTCCTGGGTCATTAGAATTCTGCCATGTGAGGGTACCGTCTTTTGCTTAAGATGAGTTTGCTCTCTATGTGTTGCTCATTCAAGTGAAAGGCCAATTTTAAGAAAATTGGGTTGTGGTATGATTTTAGTCCTATAGGGCATACTCCTATCTCTATCTCTTTTACCCTTATGATGTGGTCTTGAGAGCATATAACATAATCAACAATGCTTTGTCCATTGTATGTTTTACAAGTAATGTTTTCTGAATTTGGCCACACTTTCATACCGTTACATATGGCCATGTTGTACAAGCTGCATAAGCCTAGTAATTCTGCCCCGTAATGATTAAAATTGCCTTTGTTGTCCCCTGATGACCTTTCCCAAAACTGATCATTTTCCTCTTCTAACCATAGCAGAACACTTCTTTATTTGTAACTTCTTTTCAAGTTGAGGGCTTGGTTATTTGTTGTCCTAGTATTAAAATCACCTATAATTAGGAGTTCACACAAAGTATTAAAAATTGAGATGTCCCTTTTCAGCGATGTGTAGGGATCTTCCCTATTTAAGTTCCTTTTCTTGTATGTTTTTTATCCCTTTGGAGCAAAGTAGGAAGCAACCACTCTTATCGCTACCTGATTTTTTGTGGTTTTCAGTCATAGTATTGTTTATTTGAGTCTTCTTTCTCTATATTAATAAATTTTCCCTAAGTCTCCTTAATTAAAATAGTGATCCCTCGTGTCCTTTGCCACTTTCAGTTCTTTCATTCCAAACAGAAAATTTCTTGTGACCGTCAAACTCTAGTACTTTACATCCATCATGTTCATGTGTTTCTGTGAGAAAAATAATATCTTTACCTTCAGCTATGAGCCCTAAACCAGGTCCTTTTCTCCATGGGTAACCTCTACAATTCCAACTAACTATAGCTAAGTGTTCCTAGGGGGCCCCAAGTTCCTATTTCTTATATTCCATTCTTTAGCTAATTTGGGCCTCATCATTTTGTAACCATGCCCACTTTCCATTATCTCTTGTTGCCTTTACCTTTTCCCATTCTTTCCTTCTCTCTTCTTGCTAAAGTATGGTAAGATCATCATCGAGATATATGTGTGTGCCTTTGAGGAACCTCTTGTTTCTTAGTATCATGTTCTTGTCTTTTGTGTTCTTCAAAGTGACCGTTACATGTCTACTCATGCTATACTTCGTCCATTTACCAATCTTTTGTGCTTGTTAAATTATTCCATACCACTCTAGATGGTCCTTAAAGAAGTTTGTTCCCAAATCTTTTGTGTTTTCCTTTTCTCCGTAGTCTTTTAACCCTTTAATGATAATATTCGTTGCCTTATCATTTTTTCTTTCTTTTCTTGAATCTGCCTCCTTACTTGTTTTTCTATGATTTCACTTAGTGTGCTTGATGACCATTTCAGTACTTGAGTCCATAATTTGACCTCTTCTATTTGTTCTCTTGGTTGGTTTTCTTTTAATTCCATGTTTGTCATTGTAAATTGGATTTCTTTAAATTGTGGGCCCTCTCTTTCACTTCCATTTACTTTGCATCCTCTTGTTGCTTTTATTTCATCTAGTGCCCGCCTTAACAAAATCAACTCGTATTCCCCTTTTCCATATTAAATTATAGTTTTTACACTTGCTCTCTGAATGATTTGTTCTCATTTGTGAGCTTCAGATTGTTTCCGGTAAATTCGTTTATCTTGTTGTCCTCCACATGACTCCTTATTTCTAAAAACTGAAGTCTCTCCTTATGTTCATCAACTCATTTACAAACAGATCTGGACACCACGTTAAAGGTGTTGAGGAAGGGTTGTATGTGTTTGGGAGTCTGTTTTCTCCGTCTTCCACCTTGTCTGTTGCCTGAGATCCCACCTCAAGATTTTTGGACATCGGTGTTGAGTGGGGTGCAACATTCTTATTTTCTTCTCCTTTATTTTGCCTCTGCTCGTGTTGCTCATGTTTAGATTCAATTATTTCAAATGTTTCAAGCATAGTCATTGGTAGAAACGTTGCAAGTTTTTCTTTTCTTGCATACTTAACATTTCGAATCCGCCTACGTCTTAGGTTTCCTTTGTATTGCTTTGCATTTATGTACATACATTTCTCTCTCGAATATGGTGTTTAATCTTGATGGTGATATAGTGTGCAAGACTTTGTGCACTTGTTTCCCCCGTTTGGATAAACATTAGGATTCCAAATCATAGTTGGTGCAACTATTGAAAGATTCCCCAAAAAGTTGTAGGGGATCAGAAAGCCATTTTGAGTTAACACCCCAAACATAGGTATTTTTTCGTGTTTATCCGTTTGAGACCTTTTTTTTGCTTGTACACTATCCACTGTGATAACGTGTGTTTCTACTCTATTTTTTACTCCAAAAGTTGTTATTGCTGCCTCTAAACCTACCATCTCATTTTGAAAATTGGTGTCATTTTTTTCTATGCTTATGCTAGTTTTGTTAGGATTCGAAAATTCTTGTTCCTCATTTCCAATCATGCTCTTTGACTATGGTTTGTTCGTAGAAGTAAAATAGAGTTTTACCTTTTTTTTTTGCTTGAGACAATTTGCGTAGATTGAGGAGTTGCCTGAGAGAAAAGAGGAGAAAACAAAACTGGAAACCAAAAGAGTATAAATCTTGTTTCCACTTGCTTCTATTGATGTGCGAACCCTAGTTGTTTTGAGGTTGCCTCCCTCTTGTTCCCACCTTGAAGAACAACCTTCCTTGAACTTGCCTCCAACCTCCTGGTCGAAACCCAAAAGCCTCATTTCTCGCCAAAGCCACATTTCATGTAGAAATGAACCCTCGAAAAAGAACTTCTACCTATGTGATGTTGCATAAAACTGCCTCTATGCTGGAACCCTTGGAAGAAAAGAGTATGGAATAAATTGAGTTTAAAAAATTGTCGGGATGTTAAAAAGAGGAAAACGTCACCCTGTGCTTTCCACACTCTTTCCTAGGAGGACATCAAAAAGTATTCTCTAGTGAAAACACAAGAAATATGAAAGCCCTGAGAAGCTTGCACATATTTTAGTTTGATAAATAAATTTTGTAGAGCTAAAATTAAAAACACGAAATCTAGCATCTAAGGCTGGGGTCCCATGGAAGGGGGTTCCTAAAAAACAGAGCTAGAGTTGCTTGCTACTATTTAGGAATGTTTAAAAGGTAGTGGTCCCATGAACTTTGTAAGCTAGTTCAACTTAAAAGTTTAAACACCGACATTTAAAGAAACATACCTTTTTCTTCCATACTTTGGGCATAAATAAATGATTAAAAATATCATTTTTCCTCCAAATGTTTTTTTAAAGAAAAATTAAATATTCAACGAGTGACAAAAATCATTTTCTAAGCTAGTGGGGCAATTTCTAACCCCACCCCTTTTTCACCTACTTGCTAAAAGGTAGGAGCTCCTCTCTGAAGGAGAAGATTCCAAATAATCCCATAGCCAAACAAAATTTTGTTCATGGCACCACCCTCTTCCTTAAAAATAGAGCTTAAGCACCCCTCATGGGACCCCTGCCTAATCATTGCAATTTTCTTAAGATAGACGAATATAGGAGATGAGATAGAACTAGCATGAGAAGTAAATATACAAGGAAAAAAGAGTATAAGAGCCATTTTTTCTTATTTTCATGTCATCTATTAGAAGATGGATGAAGGTTGCATTTTGAATTAAACCAATATTTTGTGTTATGTTGGGTTTCATTAGAATTGAATCATGTTTATTATATCTTTTCTTTGCACTAGCATATTTTAATGACATATTGTTGTTCTCTTGTATATGATTGTGTCCTTTATATTTATTAACATAAATCTATGCAGTTCCTATGTCAGTTGCTCTTATTAAATAGTATGTTTCAAAGCCTAAGATGGAAATAATTGATGCCTAGGGCACATTTAGTGGTTTGCCTCAGTCGAACCCCTAATCTTGATCCAACATATGTACCATGAATAGATTTTGGTGTATGTCCCTAGTTTCAAGTGTAGATGATTGTAATTATGGATTCAGGTGGGGTGTGTAATAATGGATTAGGTGGGGTGTGTAATAATGGAGAAAGGCTTAAGTGACAAAAAGTAGTAAGTTTATCCAAGAGGTCCTTGGTAGTGTGAGATGAGTGTTAGACAACTTTTTTTGTAGGTAAAACCATTTCAATAAACATTCCTAGGCCCAATTTAAACCATTGGAGGCAAGTTGGGGTCCGAGTTCCATGAAGAGGCAAGTCCCTAAGTGGGAAATGTGGAAGTTTTAATTTTTGGGATGAGTGTGCAAGGTCTTGTTATGAGGAAATAAGTGACATGATAGTTCTTTGATTGATGTATTCAATTTGATATTTTTGTTTGTGAGTTAGGTTTAAGTTTCTATGTTTGTTGATTATTTGTTCTTATTGTTGTTTTATTTTATTAGGTTTTAGAACCATCTAAGAACTTATAAAAAAGATTGTCAAGTTTACAAAATGTAGCTAAAACTAAAACATCTAAGAAAGTTGGTTTACTTTATGTATAAAATAAATAGATGGAAAAAATGAATAAAGCATTTAATAATTTCATATATTATTTTAGATAACCAGAATAGGAATTGAGATTGACTAGGCATGATAAGTAGAAAAATAAGAGGAATAGAAGGTTTGTCTAGTGTTATGCTATCTCGTGACTTGATACGATGGAAAAGGATTGCACTCTTGGTTTGAAATAAATATTTTGTTTATTGTTTGATTGAATTGCATGTGTCCATGTCGTTTCCAGAAATTGGCATCCTATAAATTTGTTAGTGTCTACATGTTGGGATCTTGTACACATATTCCAGCCTATCTATAGGGTAATTAAAATCCTATGCATGCCAATATATTTCTCTCTTAATACAATATTTAATGGTGCCTAAAATGGGCAGATCTAGTGCATATGACACATTTGGAGGTCTCCCTCAATTTGACCTCTAGACTTGATTTAACAAAAGCATCATAAATATGATTTGGAGTGGTTAGCACTATGTATAGATGTAGGTGACTATAGTTAATTATTTAAGAGATGTGTGCAACAATGGACAAATGTATGCTAAAATTTCTAGGTGGGGCGAGATGAGTGCTCAAGAACTTTTATTTTTTGATGGAGGATTTTTCATCCACAAAGTCGTATTAGGTGCCTGAGATAGTAGCATGAGCCTTAGGATGAACCTCTTCTGCTAAGAGCCAAGGACTAAGGGGGTATTAATTCTACCAAATTCGCTTGGGGCACAATCTTAACTTTATTCCCTATAATGTTGGAGCATTGCACTCAACAAGACTTGATCCCTGGTGGATTGTTTAAGAACCTTTATTCGCTAGAAAATCAAGGGCCCATTGACATAACTTCCATTTTAGGCTAAAACTATTTAAATAAACATTCATAATCCCAATTTGATCACTGGAAATGAGATAGGGCTTAGATCCTATGAAAATGTAAGTGTTTGGATAGTGTTATCACAAAAGTTTGCACCCATGCTTGGGGTATGACCCCCAAGAAACCTTGTAAAACATGTAAACAACCTCCAAGTGTGGGATCTTGTGCATGTGGGGTTGAATCTCTAGAGAAGACCAACTTCCTTCCAATCAAGGTGCACCTAAGTTAAGCTAAACTAACAACTTGCAGGGGAAAAGTGGAAGGAGGATTGCAAAAATGTAAAGAGGGTGATGCACCAGATTAGAACTGTGGTTTCTCCCTGCTTGTGATTGCATAAAATATCAATAAAAGACCCAAAAATACACATATCTCAGCTCTAATATACCCTTAAGGACTTATACGCAAGTCAAAACAAATGAGAAGTTGAAAGGAAAGATAATATTCACAATACAACATTCATAAGCACATTGCAAACAACATAAAAACTTAGAAGACGGAAAAGAAACAATCAATATAAGGCAAGAAAAATTGCACAATATATCAAACTAGGAGAAGAGGTAAAAATATGGATTTTATTAATGGAACGCAAACCAAATTACAGTTGTAGGACATAGTCATTGCAAGAGAACCAAAAGGAGAACAACCTATAAATATGTACAAGATTGCTTTTTATAGAGCTAGCATAACTCTAAATACAACAATTGAGTTCAAACTCTGAACTAACCAGAGTTAAGGTTTTAAAACAATAGGAGAAACAAATCAGATGGAAATCTGATCTCTGCGTACAAGTATTGGATCATGAAGTGACCGAAAAAAGACAAATGAAGGCACTCAGTAGAAAAAACCATCCCCAGTGACAACTTTGTAGGAAGATATGACATGATTTTCTTCTTTGTAAGAAGGAACAACACCTGCAGACCATATATAGGCATTGGGCAGTAGGTGGGTGGTATCTACAGGGACAAGAAGTGGTTCGACATTGAAGTTCAGCCCTTGCGGTCATGTCAAAGTCATTAAAAGTAAAAAATGGTTTGTTACCATAAAAGTATATTAGGTGCAAAAAACACATTGAATTGTCATATAAAAAATACAACAAATATGTCACCCTGACATGAGCATGTTGATTTGTCAGAGAGACCCGAATAGAACTCCCTTCGACAGTTGTGTGTCTCATCGACCAAGAAAGTGGACCCCATGTCTTTTGGAAAGCCCATCGGAGTGACCAGAAAGATCTCTCCCCGATGGCTATCTTCTATTATATCTGAGAGAGCCAAATAGAACTCTTGCCAATTGCTGGAAGTCATCCCGATGTTGCCAATGCGAAAAACATGACATGTTTTCTGTCAGCTTCCTCCATCGAAGATATACCAAGAAGTCACCCCGATGGCCCTATGCAATTTGGTCAGAGAGACCCAAACATATCTCCCTCCGACCAATGACTATCTTCCCAACCCAAATGTTCATCAGGGAGACCCAAAAGATCTCTCCTCGATGATAGCCTTGAATCCTATTGGAGAGACAAAATAAACTCCTTCTGACTGTTAGAATAACTGAGAGGGGGGGGGGTTGAATCAGTTAGAATCAGTTTCCTCACAAATTATCCTACAGTCCCAAATTTCTCCAGATGTATACCAAAACAAATTAAACATATAATTCAACTCAATGAAAATGTATTTTGTAATCTCTAAACTTTCATCTATAGTATTTACCGAGTGTCAGTAAATTAATATTGTGATTACTGATCTAGGTCAATAAAATAAAGTGTAAAGTAAAATAACAATCCACAACATTCATGCACATTGACACATAGATTTTTAACGTGTTAGAATCAGTTTCCTCACAAATTATCCTACAGTCCCAAATTTCTCCAAATGTATACCAAAACAAATTAAACATATAATTCAACTCGGTGAAAATGTATTTTGTAATCTTTAAACTTTCATCAATAGTATTTACCAAGTGTCAGTAAATTAATACTGCACCATGATTACCGATCTAGGTCAATAAAATAAAGTGTAAAGTAAAATAACAATCCATAACATTCATGCACATTGACACATAGATTTTTAACGTGGAAACCTTGCTAAGGGAAAAACCACCTGGGACTGGTAACCCAAAATATTTTCACTCTTCTGAAGTGAGCTCGGTGAAGAGCCAACCTTGTTAAAGGTTACAATGCACACTGTTAAATGTGACCTAATTAGAGGATTTAAAAATAATATTTCTCTTTTGACCATGCATTCACTATGGGGTCAAAAAGAAAACAATCAACATTCTCAGAATGTTATAATAAAGACTTCACTGTCCTACTCGGTTAAGAGATTTGTCTGTAACAATGGTTTAATTGATACAATAGTGATCTAATTCAAATACAACTCTTTTTTGCAGGTATTCAGATCTATGCTAAGTACATAATACCTCTGATCAATTTGTACTTCTTCAGTTCATCTCATACTTCATACTTGTTCTGCTCTTTCCTCTGTCGCTCAGTTATGTTTGCAGAAAATGCTTGGTTATGTCTTTAACCAGTTTGATCAGTCATGCATAAACTCGCATGTATGCGCATCAGGTGTGACTCAAAATGAATCACTTGTCTCTTATATAGACATCATAGCTCATTTAATTTCCATCCTTCAGATCTTGCCTCTTAATCTCCATCGTTTATTTTCCTACTTGATCCATCCTCGACAGTTGTGTAAAAAACACGTTTCAATCTTTGTCGTCCGATCTTCTTTGAATTTTCGTGACCGTTTGATCAAATAACAAACTTTATCTTGTACCTCGAAATCATCAATCGCCAACTCAGCATCCAAGTTCGCCTTGGTTTGAATTAACTGCTTGGTCAATAGTTGTGTCGGCAAACCCTTGCTCGGTTATCACTGTGCTTGGTATACAATGTGTTTTACTCGGTGTCCACTGTCTCTCGGTGTATACAAAACTCTTCATTTTCTGACCACATATACATTGTTTGTTCTAGATATTTTATAACAAATGTTTTCCACCATAATAATACTCAAATAAGTTGACATCAATGGCAATACATTAACTGATAATGTTTATCATCACTTTTGCAACTCGGTTGAATATCAACAAATGACTTCAAACATTCAATCAGTTGTAGTTCATCATTCTCTCCCTTTGGCATTGATGTAAACACAATATGAAATATGCAATAAAATGCCATACAAAAAAATACCAAACTTCTGTTCTACATCTGCAACAATTATGTAGCTCTCCCTTTCTCTTTTCTTCCTTTAGTGGATAGACATTTCATTGATCATTTCTCTCCCTTTATATTTCATCGATCACCTCTCTCCCTTTGACAACAATGCCAAAAAGAAATATGCAGCTCTTCAATAGCCAAATAAAATATCTCTGATTTTCAGTGTAGTAAGTACCTTTCTGTGTACTGATATCTCGGTGTCAGCCTAGTTTAGCTTTGCATCAACATGATTGATATTATGATTTCATGTAGGTTGATGCAACCTTCTACTTAGCTTAGTTACCAATTAACAAGGGACGAACCCCTAGTCTACCTCTCAAGTAAGGGTTTTGTGACTATGTCTACAAGTTGTTTTTTTTATTGTACATATTCCAGCATCACTTGTTTGTCTTGTACTTGTTCCCACAAGTAGTGATATTTTATAGATATGTGCTTTGTCTTTGCATGCATCACAAGATTCTATCTTTTCTGACAACCAATTGTATCAATGATGGGGAAGACTAATGTTGTATGATTGATATGGTGTAGAAAAAATAGTGTTGTCGATAGAGTGCCAAGACACACTAAATTTAGCCCAAAAGTGTGTTAGGTCAGTTATTTGTGACGGGCTAATGGTGGAAAAAATAGCCAACACTTTCGGGGCAACTCAAAGGGGATGCTTTACTGCTAAGCATGTGATCAATGGGCTTTAAGCAATCCATTGGGCATGGAGTCACCAATGTCAGAAACACAACCAATATTCCACAAATGCAAAAAACACGTCAAATTTGCCATCTCTACAACAACATGAAATCCACAACTTCTGCAACCTGATAAAAAATCAAAATTTTATATTTCCAAGAGGGAAATAACTTGTTTTCATGTACTTCTTGGAAAGAAAAAAACACCTATTCTACTACGTACAAAGAATTACATGAAAAAGATCAAACAAAGCCATTAACTGGCTTGTTGAAGTAGTTGCCCTTCCTAAAACAAATGATCCTTTCATGCACATGGGAAACTAGCTAGGGCAGAAAGCATGACAAGCATCTCTCATACAGTTGGAATGCCCTCCCAATGCTGAGAACAAATTTTTTTGCAACATTGGAACATTGTCTTTATGAGAAAGAAAAACTTTGGTGCAGGGCACCTCATGTAGTTTCTATTTTGATGTTAGTTTGTTTGTAATAAGGTGTGAATCCTTTGGATCACCCTAGTGTGTGTGTGGGTCTATTTTGTAAGGTGAAGGACCCTAAGGTAAGTTATAAATCCTAAGGGTGTCTGAAACCATGTAAGACCAAGTCTAGTCTCTTTTAGCTATTTTGTCCTTAGGATAAGTTTTATGTTTTGAAACCTTAGTGTAGGTTCTTGGCATGTTTTGGATCAATCCTAAATCCTTGGAGGTTGGTAGTGTTGGCATCTTGCTCAAAATTGCAACTTTGACAAATGTTGCTAAAAAGTTGTCTTTTTGCAAAATGTTGCATGATCAACTTTTGCAAAATGTTGATCGAGGAGTTACAAGTTGATTTGAAACGGCCACGCCAACTTCTTGGAGCATTTTTAATGCCAAGTTATGCTATTTGATGTCCTTATGCCTTCGAGGAAGGTTAGAAGTCACTGTTTACGAATCTTGATGTTCGGAGAAGGAAATAAAGATTTTTCTGAGTCATTCTGTGTGTCTACAGTCTGGTACAGATTCATCTGGTGAAACCAGTTGCAGAAATTTGTGATGTTTTGAGTTACCTTACCATTCTAGTTGATTTCATCCATTTTTGTGAAGTTACATAGGAGTTAGAGCATTTTGTTTGGTCACTGTATGAGAAACCCTACTTTCCTGGGTCTGCTCCAAGGATGTGACCCTAACTTGGGATTTATCTAGTGGATCTGCTCAGCCACTTGGGAAATACAAGTTAGGGTCATGCATTTTAAGATTCAAAAGGCTCAGAAGCTCAGTGTTTGTTTCATGATTTTTAAGACAAAGCCCTAGGCTAATTATCTCAATGTAATTAGCCTGCTTTTTTAGTACAGTCACATGCATGGGAGTTATATGGTTGGAAGGGTCAAACCAATGGTGGGTCTAGGTCATTTTCGGAAATAGGGAAGTATCCAAGTCCTTGTGCTCACTCTGTGAACCAACCTTAGACCACTTGCTTAGTAATCCAAGCCTAACCTAGCTAATTAGGCCTGTGAACTTTTCAAGTGTTTAGTGGTTCTGGAATAGAGTGTTAGATCCTTTTAAAGGGTATCTAGAAACCACTTTAGTTCAGTTAGATCCTTTTGTGGTAAAAAGTTATGCCCGAAAAAACCCTTTGGACACGACTATAAGAGATTCTAGGACAATTGTTGTTTGGCTATCCTTGGATTTGAAAAATTGAATTTGTTGGTGGATTCTCAACCCTTGGGGTCTAAACAAAGTGTATCATCCCTTGGATTGGTTATCCAAAGCCTTTGGTAAAGAGTTTCACTCTTAGGCTTGGGTTTAGGGAAAGTGTCCCTAAAGGAAAAATTGCAAAGATTGGTGTTTTGGTTTAGGAAGCCAAGTTGAGATCAGAAGAGTGACTTGGCCTCTTGAACAAGTTGTTAGACACCCTAGCGAGACTAGGGTGGGATTGGAGTGCTTGATCAAACAATTTGAGGTAGCTAGTAGGAGCTTGAGCCTACCTAAGTCTTCCTGCAATGCACTCTGCATCAGGTGGTATCAGAGCCTGCTAAGACCTTGGAAGAAGTGAAAGATGGGTGATAGGATAGAAGACCCTCTAGGAGAGGAATTTCCCATTAGAATCACTAATGTGGAATTGGCTAAAATTGTCAGGGAACAAGTAGCCAAGAGAAAGAAGATAGAAGACGAAATAAAGAAGTTGAAGGACCTCCAAACAGAGAAGGATGAGGGGGAAGATTCTGAAGATTCTGAAGATTCTGAAGAAGAAGAAGAAGAAGAAGACATAGGGAAGGATGAAAGGAAGAACATACCTGCAGAAAAGCTCAATTTCTTGAAGCTCTTGCGAGAGTTTGAAGGAGAGATCAAAAATCATACATTCCCATGTTTTGTGGGAAAATGAACCCTAAAGAATGTATGGATTGGATAGAAACTTTGGAGAAATACTTTGAGTGTGACAATGTCCCTGAAAATTAGAGGGTCAAGGTGGCCAAATCCAAAATGAAAGGTCCTCCCTTAAGTTGGTGGAATTTTCTACAAAATGAAAGGATTGAGGAAGAAAATAATCCTATCTCCACATGGAAAAGGACGTTGATAGAAATCAAAAAATAGTTTGTACCAGAGGATTATGAGATCACCCTCCATAAAAAGTTGCAAAATCTACGGCAAAAAGACCTTGATGTGAGCGGGTACATTGAAGAATTTCATAGAATGACCTCGAAGGCCAAAATCCCTGAGAGTGAGAAGCACAAACTTGCAAGGTATCTCAATGGACTGAAGTACAGCATTCAAGATGAAATGAGTTTATTTAACCCCGAATTAGTACATAAATGCTTTCAAATGGCACTGAAAATTGAAGAAAAGCAAAAAAGGAGAGGAGAACAAAACAACAAAGGCATAGGGAGTAATTTCAGAGGCAGAGGAAGGTTCAATGGCAGAGGTCCATTCCAAAGAAACTAAGGAGAGTTTAATAGCTAGGAGTCAGAAGGAGAGCACAGTAACAAAGGTAACTTCAGAGGTAGGAGATCAAACATTAGGGAGAGATTTGGTGGAAGAGGACCTAGTGTCTTCACTAGGATATGTTTTACTTGTAATCAAATTGGACACCAGTCCTTTAGATGCCCTGAGAATAATGGCACAAGTAAACAAGGAGGGGATAGAAGAGTACAACTCACCCAAGAAGATGACAGTCATAGTGTGTCCTCTTACCACTCTACAACTTCAAGGCCTCTAAATCCAGAACAAGGAGAATGCCTCGTGATGCAAAGGACACTCCTAAGAGTACCTACTACTGCAAAACCACCTCAGAGGAAGTCATTATTCAGGACAAACTGTAAGGTGAATAACAAGTTATGAAAAGTTATAGTTGACTCTGGATCCACTGATAATATTGCATCTAGGGAGTTAGTTAATAAGTTAAAGTTGCATGTAATCCCTCACCCTTTCCCTTACAAGTCTTCTTGGTTGACAAAAGAGAAACAAACCATCATCAATGAACAAGTTTGGGTAGATTTTAAGATAGGGGAGTATACAGACAGAGTTTTATGTGATATCATATAGATGGATGCATGTGTCATTTGTTATTAGGAAGACCTTGGCAATTTTATGTAGATGCTAAATATGATGGAAAGTCTAATGTCTATACCATAATTAAGGATGGTGTTGAGTATGTGATGAATCCACTCCCTGATAGTGAGAAAGAAAAATATGTGACTAGTAGTGTCTTGCATGTAGGAGAAAAAGAATTCATGAAGGTGCTAAAAGAAAAGGATACACCCTTTTATGCATTAGTAGTAAGACCTCAAAAGACACCATTGAAAGAGCCAAAGACCAAGGCCCCCACTAGAGATGTAGGCCCCAAATAAGTCAAAGCACTATTAGACCAGTATAAGGGTATCATAGCTGAAAGTAAACCAGAGTCCTTGCCAGCTGAAAGAGAAGTGATTGCATAGACTTCATACCAGGGGCCACCCTTCCAAACAAAGAAACATATAAGATGACCCCTGAATAGAATCAAGAGATAGCAAGACAGATTGAAGAATTGTTGTCAAAAGGTCTCATTAGGAAAAGTGTGAGTCCTTGCAGTCCTAGCACCCAAGAAAGAAGGCACATAGAGACTATGTACGGATTCTAGGGCAATCAAGAGGATAACTATCATATATAGGTTTCCTATGCATAGAATAGAGGATTTGATGGACCGTTTAGGGGGTTCAAGCTACTACTCCAAGATAGATCTCAAGAGTGGTTACAATAAGATAAGAATTAGAGGTGGAGATGAATGGAGGAAAGCATTCAATACCGTAGAAGACCTCTATGAATGGCGTGTAATGCCTTTTGGTCTCTCAAATGCCCCAAGCACTTTTATGAGACTAATGAATGAAGTGTTGAAGCCTTTTCTCAATAAGTTTATTGTTGTATATCTTGATAATATTCTAATTTTTAGCAAGAGCAGAGAAGAGCACCTCAAGCATTTAGACATGATGATGAGGAAACTCCATGAGGAACAATTGAAAATAAACATTGAAAAGTGTGTATTCCTTCAAGAAGAACTTGTGTTCTTAGGTTTTGTGATCTCCAAGAATAGTCTCAAGATGGATCTTTCCAAATTTGAAGCCATCCTCAATTGGCCACCTCCTACCACTCCGTCAAAGGAAATTCATCAAAAAATTTAGTGGCATACATGCTCCCATTATCAACACTATTAAAGGTGGAAGAAAATGCATATTTACATAGACTAATGAAGCTAATGAGTCCTTTGAGTTGTTGAATAAAAAGATTGCAGAGCAACCTATCTTAGTCCTACCTTATTTTCACAAGGTGTTTACACTGGAATGTGATGCAAGCAATAAAGCCATCGGAGGAGTCTTGAGCCAAGAAGGGAGATCAGTTTCCTTTTTCAGTGAGAAACTCAATGAAGCTAAGCAAAAATACTCGACCTATGACCTTGATATGTATGCAATGGTTCAATCGCTTAGGAAATGGAGACATTATTTTCTACCCAAGTAATTTGTAGTCTTTACTGATAATCATGCACTTAGCTTTCTGAATAGACAGGAGAAACTTAACCATAGACATGTGAAATGGATGGAATTCTCGCAGTCCTATACATTTTCTATCAAGCATAAGAAATAGATTGTGAGAAAAGTAGTTGATGCTCTTAGTAGAAGACACCTAACCATCCAAACCATTCAATTGGAGAGTGTTGGATTTCATGAAATGAAGGATATGTATGCTATGGATGAAGATTTCAAAGAGGCTTACCAAATTTGCACTAAGATGACAGACAGATACCGCACTGATTTCTCAGAATTTCTTGTGCACGATGGTCTACTTTTCAAAGGTAGTTTGTTGTGTTTCCCAAAAGGATCCATGAGGGAAAAAATTATCAAAGAAAAGCATTGTGGAAGCTTAGCTTGTCACTTTGGGGTGGATAAAGCATTGGAACTTGTTAGAAGGTTCTACCACTAGCCCAAGTTGCAGACAAATGTCAGGAGCTTTGTGGAAAGTTGTTCAGTTTTTCAACTAGCCAAAGGGCACACCTCCAATGTAGGGTTGTACACTCCTTTACCCATCCCTTCAAAACCTTGGGATTCAGTAAGTATGGAATTTTTCCTAGGTCTTCCAAAGACCAAATATGGATTTGATAGTATTTATGTTGTAGTAGATAGGTTTTCAAAGATGGAACACTTCACTCCTTGTAGAACAACTCATGATGCATCTCACATAGCAGGGTTATTCTTTAGAGAAGTTGTAAGACTCCATGGATTGCCACTGTCAATCATATCAGATAGGGATCCTAAGTTTTTAGGACATTTATGGAGAACACTATGGGGGAAACTAGGGACCAATATTTCACTGTCATCTGCATATCACCCACAGTCTGATGGTCATACAAAGGTTATAAATAGGTCCCTTGGAAACCTTTTAAGATGCCTTACCCAAGAACATGGAGCCACTTGGGAGGCCATCATATCCCAAGAATAATTCTCATTCAATGATTCAGTCGATAGGAGTACTGGTTTGAGTCCATTTCAGATTGTCTATGGTACTCACCCTAGAGGGGTATTGGAACTCAGAGACATCAAAGACATGGATAAAAGAAGTGCCCTGCCGGAAGACTTTGCTAAAGTAATGAAGAACATCCATGAACAAGTGCAGACCAAACTACAGTATACCACTGGGAAGTATAAGGAATAGGCAGACTAAAAGAGGAGAGACTTACAGTTCAAAGTGGGAGATATGGTGATGATTCAACTCAAGAAAGAGAGACTACCCAAGGAGAAATATACAAAGCTTATGATTAAAAAGCTTGGCCCTTTCAAGATTTTGAAGAAATGTGGCAATAATGCCTACAAGATTGATCTACCTTCTCACATTGGTTTGTCTCCAATTTTTAATGTTGCATACATCTATGCTTATAAAGGTGTTGTTAGTACTGATTATCTTGCAGGTACTTCAGAGCCTCATACTCTCCAACCACTCAAGGACATGCCCCAAGCAACTCCTCCTGAGATTGAAAGCATTCTAGATAAGATAGTGAACAAGAAGACTAGGAGGGCCACTTACTATGACTACTTAGTCAAATGGAAAAATCAACCCATTGAAGATGCTACCTGGATGACCCCTGAAGACATTCAGAAAACATGCTATACACTTGAAGACCTCCCAACTCAAGAGACTTGAGTTACTTTTTTCATGGGGAGTATGGTGCAGGGCACATTCCGCAGTTTCTATTTTGATGTTAGTTTCTTTGTAATAAGGTGTGAATCCTTTGGATCACCCTAGTGTGTGTGTGTGGGTCTATTTTGTTAGGTGAAGGACCCTAAGGTAAGTTATAAACTTTAAGGGTGCTTGAAACCATGTAAGACCAAGTCTAGTCTCTTTTAGCTATTTTGTCCTGAGGATACTTTTTATGTTTTGAAACCTTAGTGTAGGTTCTTGGCATGTTTTAGATCACTCCTAAATCCTTGGAGGTTGGTAGTGTTGGCATCTTGCTCAAAATTGTAACTTTGACAAATGTTGCTAAAAAGTTGTCTTTTTGCAAAATGTTGCATGAGCAACTTTTGGAAAATGTTGCTCGAGGAGTTACAAGTTGATTTGAAACGACCACACCAACTTCTTGGAGCATCTGTAACGCCAAGATTATACTATTTGATGTCCTTATGCCTTCTAGGAAGGTTAGAAGTCACTATGTACGGATCTTGATGTTCAGAGAAGGAAATAGAAGAGTTTTCTGAGTCATTCGATGTGTGTAAGGCCTGGTACAGATTCATTTGGTGAAACCACTTGTAGAAATTTGTGATGTTTTGAGTTACCTTACCATTCCAGTTGATTTCATCCATTTTTGTGAAGTTACATAGGAGTTAGAGCATTTTGTTTGGTCACTATATGAGAAACCCTACTTTCCTGGGTCTGCTCCAAAGATGTGACCCTAACTTGGGATTTATCTAGTGGATTTGCTCGGCCACTTGGGAAATACAAGTTAGGGTCATGCAGTTTAGGATTCCAAAGGCTCAGAAGCTCAATGTTTGTTTCATGATTTTTAAGACAAAGCCCTAGGCTAATTATCTCAATGTAATTAGCTCGCTTTTTTACTACAGTCACATGCATGTGAGTTATATGGTTGGAAGGGTCAAACCAATGGTGGATCTAGATAATTTTGGGATAGAGGTAACTATCCAAGTCCTTGTGCTCACTCTGTGAACCCACCTTAGACCACTTGCTTAGTAATCCAAGCCTAACCTAGCTAATTAGGCCTGTGAACTTTTCAAGAGTTTAGTGGTGCTGGAATAGAGTGGAGTCCTAAGGATTTGGGGGTTTTCAATACTCCATAAAGGGTATCTATAAACCACTTCAGTTCATTCAGATCCTTCTGTGATAAAAAGTTATGCTTGAAAAACCCTCTAGACAAGGCTATAAGAGATTCTAGGACAGTTGGTTTTTGGCTATCCTTGGGTCTGAAAAATTGAATCTGTTGGTGGATTCTCAACCCTTGGGGTCTAAAAAAAGTGTATCATCCCTTGGATTGGTTATCCAAATCCTCTGGTAAAGAGTTTCACTCTTAGGCTTGGGTTTAGGGAAAGTGTCCCTAAAGGCAAAATTGCAGATATTGGTGTTTTGGTTTAGGAAGACAAGTTGAGATCAGAAGAGTGACTTGGCCTCTTGAACAAGTTGTTAGACACCCTAGAGAGACTAGGGTGGGATTGGAGTGCTTGATCAAATAGTTTGAGGTAGCTAGTAGGAGCTTGAGCCTACCTAAGTCTTCCTGCAATGCACTCTGCATCAAACTTGCTCCTCCTTGTGATACTCACCCTCATGCTTAGAAGAAAGCATAACTAGGGAAACTTGCAGATTTGTTGTAAAGCTAGATGCCTTATGGGCATCCTCGTGATAGCACTGGGTTGAAGAAATCAACCTTGACCACATTGTTTTGCTCTGCAACATTTGCATCCTGCCGACTTAGAAATGACTCTGATGGTATGGTCGGTGGTGTGTGTATCTCCTCTTGTTTCTTCTGCTACTCATGATCTTCAAATGTAGGAGATGATGGCTCAATATCAATTAATGAACAAATGACATCAAGCTCATCTAGAAAGTCCTCATCATCATTAATCTCCTCCATGCCTGCTATAATAATATGCATAGGGTAAGTGGCAACCTCGTGCATATCAACATGTTCTTCTTCAAGGACAGAGCTATCCTTAAGATCCTCTTTCTTATCCTCCATATCATAGAGGGCTTCCTACTGCAACTACTGATTTTGTAATATTTCTTGCAGTAGGCCCTATGATTCTTGTAAAGGATCATAAGCCAAGATCTGTTCCTCAAGGGCAGGAACAAAGTTTTCGTTCTTCTCTCCTTTCACAAAAGAGGGAAGTTTGTCAAATAAGAGGATTGGATCCTCTTTCTTTTGTTTAGTCTCGATCTACAGAGAGATCTATATGGGTATAACCTTTTCATTATCCTCTTGTAACTCCTCTTTGTCCTCCTTTGGTCCTAATTCTTCCCTCCGTGCAACATGTGAAAGATCATAAGCAACGAACTAGATCGTCTCCTCATGTGGCATTTTTGGCTCTATATCCTCCTTTTGCATAGGGACTTGAGGAGTTATAGCAATGGGAAGCTCATTCATATGAAAGCTTAGCATATCAATTTCTTGTACAAAAAAAGGATTTGGAAAGAAACTAGAAGAATAAAACTTAGGTTCTTGATTAGACTCCTTTTATGGAGGGGGATTTCTTTGTCTGAAGTTGGAAAATTTATGCCTAGGAGCCTCTTGTGCTTTAGATGCTTGCATTTGAGAAATCTTGAGCTTCATCTATTCTTCTTTCGCAACTATATTTCTTGCAAGGTCCTCCTCAAACTGTCTCTTTTTGTGCCTCCCACTATGTGGAGTGAAAGTGGGCCTGATAATCGAGCTCTTCTTGTTGATGAGGATACTTTTGATAAACATGGTCTTCACCATGTTTCCCTTTTTATTCCCCCCCACTTGTTCTTTTGGAGATAGGCCTAATAAGCCATCTCTTCCTACTACATGTCAATCTCTTATTGCCTCTCAATTTCATCTAATTGCCTGTTAATGCCTTCGTACTTCCTTTGGAAGTCCAGTGTCATAGCTTGCATCATGGCTTCAAGTTAACTAAATGAGGATCTTGAGACTAATGGAGTAGGGGCAGGAGGGTGGTAAGTATATTGGACATGATGGTCACTTGATGTTGCAAAGAAATTTTGGCTATAACCAGGTTGTGGATGAGGTTGATATGGAAAGTAGGAGGGTGTAGGAGCAACATTATCATGATATGGGGGGAATAATATACATATCTGTGAAAGGGATCCATGACTAGATCTTAATATAAGCTATGATTTCATAGAAAACTAAAAAACATGGAAGGTCAGACTTGATCTTTACACACACTAGCACTAAAACTTGAAACTAGTAGATTTTGCACTCATAGTCGCCATGGTGTTTGATGAAATGCCTCCAAATTCTATTGGCACTAAGAATAAAACCCAAATTCTTAGTGAATGGAATTTACACTAGCTTAACTAGTGGACTTCTTTGAAAGTGATTTGAATTTTTTGTCCCACTGGGCATGCCAAAAATTGTGGTCACAAATGTTTGCACCCATGCTTGGGGTATGACCCCCAAGAAACCTTATAAAATATGGAAACAACCTCCATGTCTGGGACCTTGCGCATGTGAGGATAAATCTATGGAGAAGGCCAATTTCCTTCCAATCAGGGTACGCCTAAGTTAAGATAAACTAAGAACTTGCAAGGGAAAAGAGGAGGATTACAGAAAAGTAAAGGGGGTGATGCACCAAATTAGAAATGTGGTTTCTCCCTGCTTGTGACTCCACAAAACATCAATAAAAGACCGAAACATACACAAATCTCAACTCTAATCTACCCTTTAAGGACTCATACATAGGTCAAAACTAATGAGATGTTGAAATGAATGATAATCTTCACAATACAACATTCATAAGCATATTAGACACAACATATAATTTTAGAAGATAGAAAAGAAACAATCAATAGAAGGAAAGAAAAATTGCACAATATATTAGACTGGGAGAAGAGGCAAAAATGTGGATTTTATTAATGGAAGGCAAAGAAAATTATAGTTGTAGGACATAGTCACTGTAAGAGAACCAAAAGGAGAACAACACAAAAATATGTACAAAAAATGTACAAGATTTCTTTTTATAGAGCTAGCATAACTCTTAATACAACAATTGAGTTCAAACTCTGAACTAGCTAGTGTTAAGGTTACATAACAAAAAGAGAAACACATCATATGGAAATTTGATCTCTAGGTACAAATATTGGATCATGAAGTGACATAAAGAAGCCAAATGAAGGAACTCAATAGAAAAAACCATCCCCGGTGACGACTTTGTAAGCATATATGGCATGATTTGCTTCTTTTTCAGAAGGAACAACACTTGAAGATCATAAATAGGCATGGGGCAGTAGTTGGGTGGTGTCTACATGGACAAGAAATGGCCCCACATTGAAGTTCAACCACTATGGCCACATCAAAGTTGTTAAAAGTCAACACGGTTTGCTGGTGGAAAAGTTTGTTGGGTGTAGAAAACACATTGAATTTTCATATCGGAGAGACAACAAATATGTCACCCTGATGTGAGCATGTTGTTTTTTTGGAGAGAATTGAACAAAACTCCCTTTGAAATCTATGTGTCTCACTGAACAAGAAAGTGGACCCTATGTCTTTTGGAAATCCCATCGGAGAGACAAGAAAGATCTCTCCCCAATGACTATCTTTTGTTATATCAGAGAGAGCCAAATAGAACTCCCACCGATTGCTTCAAATCATCCCGATGCTGCCAATGCGAAAAACATGATGTATTTTCTGCCAGTCTCCTCCATCGGAGAGACACCAAGAAGTCACCCCGATGGCCCTCTACAATTTGGTTAGAGCAACCCAAACATATCTCCCCCCGACCAAGGACTATCTTTCCGATCGAAATGCTCATCATGGGGCAACATCTATACAACACCCAAAAGGGCACCCATCATGCATGATGCATATGAATACAACCATGTGCATAACTGATTTCTTTCTGATTTTTTGTTTTTAATATTGAGTTGAATAGTGCTTGAAATGGACGGATGAATTAAGGCGGTTATAAACACAGAAAAAACTCGAGTGAAATTTGTTTTGAATGAAAGTTTTATTTGATTTTTATTTAAAGAAAATATTAAATATAAATATAAAATATTATATATAGTGTAATATTAAATTTAAATATAGATTAAAATTTAATATAAATAAAATTTTATTTTATTTATATTAAAATTTGATCTATATTTAAATAAGTGTAATATGCAATTAATTATGATATGTATAAACATATCAATACATTTCATTAAGCATAAATATAATAATTATTTTCTAGTTATATTCTATATCTATTAATTTCACTAATATTTCATTTGGTTATTTATTATTTTTTAGTAATGCTTATATTTTGGTTGGTATATTTTTATTTTGATTAGAGGAAAAGAAATTCAAAAAATAAAATATATGCATATACAAATTATTGGATTAGAAATTTTAATTTTTTTCTACAAACTACATTTTATCTTATTTTTAATACTTTTGAAAATAAAATATATTGAATACTATGGTAATGATTGGTTGAAAATAACTAAACGAACAAAAAAATTAGATTTTTATTTTACTCAACTACCAATACCTTATCATATATTTTTTTTAAAAGCAAGAGAGAACATGAGTTTTGAAATTTTAATTTTGTGATTTGATTAATGTAAGTGAAATACGAAATAAATTTTAAAATTTCTATGATTGTGGCATCCAATTATTACACTAATGGGTGTAAATGACATCTTTTACCATAAATTGTCTAATAAGTCAATCATACTAAGTTATCTCATTTGAACATAAAATAGCATAAACATAAAATTAGTTAATAATTACTAATTTAATGACTCAACAACTATTATAATAATTTTAGAATTATACTCTAGAATTAACTTTCACCCTCAAGTACAATTATTTTACTTTAAGTAATTGTTATATGTTAGAATATTTTGAGTAAATCAACAATTAAAGATAATAAGGCACAACCATCTCAAATAACCCAAAAAAGAAAAAAAAATGGTAAACAATTAAAGATAATAAGACACAACCATTTCAAATAACCCAATTTTTTTTAAAAAAAATGGTAAACAAGCAAAATAAAATGATATCATAAATCAAATTTACTAAATGAGGTTTAAATCATTTTAAATGGATAGATGTAGGAATGAATATACTTTTCCATAAGTGAAATTTGAATAAAAATAAATAAATGGCCACTAGATTTGCTACAGATTTAAAAAGTCAATCAAATCAATCAAATATATTAGATAAGTTTAAAAAAAGAAATAAAATCTGAAATTTAGATCAAATTATAAGATATAAAGATTTAAAAAGTTAATCAAATTAACAATGACACCACTAAGAATTTATAAATGAAAATGAACATATATCAACACGTTTAAAAAAAAAAAAACAATATTACTTAAATTTTATATCTTTAGATGATAAATTTTGGTTTGCTTTAGAAAGCAGTAAAACAATGTGAATGAACATAACTAATGCATATCTAAATTTTTCATACCCTAAGGACTCTTATAAAAATCATTCATACTTTTTGAACGGATTTTATAAGATAATGAAGATACAAGCCAATATATTCATACCCTCTACAAAGAAGATAAATAGGAAAATAAAAACTAAAAATAAGTAAGGAGGTTCTTTTATGGGCCGCAAACCTATAAATCAAAGTACCTCAGCGCCACCAAACAAAACATGAATTGTATTACAGCTTTTTTAAAATAATTTATACTCTACGACCCTCAAATCAAATATTATATTATTTACATAGAATATAAATAATTTATACTCTCTGACCTATAATGAAGCACTTTGGGTAGCACAACTAATCTTTAGTGGCCTAGTTTTCTAAAGATGTTTAAGACTTTATTAACTTTTATTGACCTTGTTTGACTAGTCAGAAACTTTGACTGACACTAGACATTTTATTAAACATATGTTTCTAATTTTAGATTTATGTATGTTCATTATCATTTATGGATTCTTAGTGGTGTCATTATATTATATTGGTTGATTTGATTGACTTTTTTAACTTTTATATCATATAAATTGATCCAAAAAAATTTCCTCATTATTTTGATTATTATTATTTTAAATAATTAATTGTTGATTTACTAAAATACTATTCTAACATATAATAATTAGTTTTAAAGTAAAATAATTATACTCTAGGTGAAAGTTAATGCTAGAGTTAATCAATCATATTAATCTTAATTAATATTTTTTCTAATTTATAATTATTTTAATCTAAACAAATAATTATTATAAGAATATTATAATTAACATTTGTTTCTAATTTTAAATATTATAATTCTAAAATTATTTGAGTCATTAAATTACTAATTATTAACTAATTTTATGTGCAATTTATGCTAAAATGTGTGCTAGGTCATTTACACTCATTAGTGTAATAATTGGGCCCCACAATCATAGAATTTGTCAAATTTATTTTGTATTTCACTTATATTAATCAAATCACAAAATAAAAATTTCAAAAAACTCATGCCCTCTCTCAATATTTATGCTCTAGCTATGTTACAATGTCTTACAAATTTGCATATAATCTAATTTTTTTTGTTCTTTTCAGGTATTTTCAACCAATTATCAATTGAAACATTAGTGAAATTATTAAATATAGAATATAACTAGAAAATAATAAATAATATTATATTTATGTTTAAAGAAACATATTGATATGTTTATACATATCACAATTAATTGCATATTACAATTATTTATATTAAAATAAAATTTACATAAATTAAATTAAATTTTATTTATATTAAATTTTAATCTATATTTAATTTTTATATTTTTATTTTTTAATCATAAGAATATTTTTATTTTAAAATTCTATAAAATATATATATTATTTATATTTATATTTAATATTACAATACATTAGTAATTCATATCTTATATTTCATACCATTTTATATTTATATTTAACATTTTTCTTAAAATAAAAATTAATAAAAACTTTCATTCAAAACAAAGTTCACCCGACATTTTCTAAGGCTTTAAATCACGTCGATGTCCATTCGTCCATTTTTAGCGGCTATTCAATTCAATATTAAAAATGAAAAATAAAAAAGAAATCAATAACTAGAGTTATGCACATGGCTGTATTCATATGCAGATGCATGATGGGTGCCCTTTTAGGTGTTGTATAGACGTTGCCTCATCATGGAGACCTTGAAGATCTCTCCGTGATGACAACCTTTAATCTTGTCAGAGGGACACAAAAAAGACTCTCGTCGACAACCAATTGTCTCGCCAATGGGAAACAATGGTTTTGTATCATTGACCTGGTGTAGAAAACCAATGATGTTGTCGAAAGAATGTCAAAAACACACTGAATTTAGCCCATAAAAAGTGTGTTAGATCAGTTATTTGTGGTGGGTCAATGGTTGCAAAAATAGCCAACAGGCAAGAAAAGAAATTTTTTAAATTCATATGGCATGATCACATGTGAGTCAACCACACAGGTGACAATGTTGCATGCTAGTGTCTTGGGTAATACTATAACATTTTCATTCATATTGTAACTTTTAATAAGGAAAAAAAAAGATAAATATATACCTATGTATTTATGAATGGAGAGGTTATTTCAAAATATTCCAAGTTAATTTGTATTGGGATGCAATAGTAGTAAAGGGTAGAAAACACCTTTCAAAATTTTTTGGGCTAAAGTTTTTAATACAAACCTAGATAAATAAGATTCGTGTTTACACAAGTGCCTAAAATTGACAAATATTAAATTTAATAAAGATCAAATACAAAACTTACCTTAAATTTGAAGGAGACTAATTTGAGCATGACAAAAGATAGATGCTTGGAATTGAAGACTAAATTTGGAGATAGAATATTATAATGGATCCAATCTTTGAAATAAAAAATGATGTTGAGTTACAAATTTAGGTCACACAAATGACCTTGATCCTCCTAAGTGTGACCTTGACACTTCTATGTTTCCCTTGCCTCTAAATCTTCTAACTTATAAAAAGGGAGTCACCGATATTTGTATTTGTAACTCAAAGACTTGGTGGTGTAGAGAAGCACCATTGAAACTTTGCTAAGGTAACATGGAATCTCAAAGAACCCCTTGATTTTAGTCAGGCCTTATTGATTGAATCAACAATTTTATGATGAGTTAGAAGACACACCATGCAATATATATGTAAGTACAACACAATGATGTAGAATTATAATGAATACTAGAGGAAATTCCATGATGAATGCTTGAGATTGGAGTGCAATGAATGCCTACGTAGTAGATTGCATGAAAAAACTAATTTTTATTTTTGTTGATATAAAAATTGACATAATTGTTGTGACTTATGCAAAGATATAGCTACATAATGGAGGCATTACATGATTTTTTGTATTTCATTCCATGATAGTGATTATGATTGATGGATATTTTATAACAAAATCAATAATGTAGATGCCCTTTTCTACAAGACTTGGGTGCACTATTTGAAATGTTTTGCCATGCATGCCAATGAGTGATTGAAGGTTTTATTCGAGTTAACTTAGTGCTATGATAATATAAATTAGCAAGTGAGAGGATCAAGGCTACCTAGATGACCTTGATCTAGGCAAAGAAATTACTAATTATGAGAACCAGAGTGCTATGAAAATAGTATTATGAGCATGCGACAATTGAGTGTTGGGTCAATGAGTTCGGACCATTAGGCGACCATTTTAGGGTGCATACATTTGCCCCTCTCTGACTAATGTGTGATCTTTATGGGAACACATTTAGTCAAAGAATGCAGTTGAAGTGTGAGATCGATTTGGGATCACAAAACAACCCAGACATGTGATCGACAGATGAGAACACATCAGGACAAAGATAAGCTGATTGAAAAAGACAAAGTCAACACCCCTGTAAATAGGTAATTGACATGTCCAAGATAAGAATCTCAAGCAAGGTTGCTCCAAGCGGAGCAATTGATAGGATTGATAAAGTTGAATCAATGATTGAAGTTTGATAGGTACTGCCCCCTTGTGATCGAAATCAAAATGAGATAGAGGAGAAACAACAAATTGATAAATTTGATCAAATCAAACTAAAGATAAGGTTCTTGATG
This sequence comes from Thuja plicata, assembly GCA_018584345.1. NCBI lineage: Eukaryota > Viridiplantae > Streptophyta > Pinopsida > Cupressales > Cupressaceae > Thuja > Thuja plicata. The sequence goes on along the minus strand of MU227941.1, from coordinate 1,232,040 downwards.
TAAGATGAAAGATATAAGGATCACCGAACCAAGGTAGATCATCAAACACGAAAGATTATGCCCCAAGGTTGAATTAGAAGAAAAGAAGTGGGGTGAAAGCGAATGGAAGATAGAAGTTTGGAAGAGGTGAAAAGAAATGGAGAGAAGAAAGAGAATTTGCCTTAAGAGAGAGAATGCCCCAAAGTCAATCAACTGTTTAAGATGGAAAATTTCGATTGAGATCACGAAAGAAGATAAGGAAATGAAGATCAAAACATGACCACAATTGATTAAAAGTCCACACGCGAGATGAAGGAAAAACCCTCTCAAACTCATAATGTGGCCTAAAAATGCAGTCTAACAATGCAAGCTACAGGAAAATACAAAGGTGTACTTGCAATAGAGCAACTGTAACATAGGATTTTGTGTTCATCATTCATTAGAGAATGTTAAGGAACTTATTTTCATCATTGGGCCATTATAAACGGACATCAAAAAATCATACAATCATCACTAGTCAGAAGCGCAAATATGAAGATATGAATGTGATTTATATCGGATTGGAATGTGGAAAGATTCTAACACAAGCATTAAAGACATAAAGGTCAAGATGACTTCGATGTTAGCTTACCCAATTTAATATAGCAAAACCACGCTCACATCAAGGCATAGATGCCGGGATGACCATAAGAATGGTTGTGCAAAAATAGTCAGGGATGATGCCTCAAATCTCCTAAGTGTTTCAAGGGGACAACAAGAGACACTCTAGAGTTTCAAGACCACACCCACAAGCATAAAGCAGATAAAAACATGCCCCATGCCCCAAGTCCTCTAGCTATGCATACCAGAGAGACTTATTAGACAAGGACACTCAACAAAAATCAATAACAATCATCACACAAAGAAAAGATCATGACATAGCTCAAGCATTAAGTGTCGTGTTTAAAAATTTAAGCGTGTTAACTGATACCGAGTTCTGAGTATTTTCAATGGGGCGATGGTGTGAAAACCTCACAGCAAGTCTGTGTTCGGACTTGTGGGTACGTTCGGATCCGCAAATGATTTTTTTTTTATGTATAATCACACAAATAGAAAGACATGATGATTAGCAGATTATCAAAGCTATAGTCTTGTTGAGATATGTTGGTGACCCTCTGTGAGCTTCATGTTCATTATATATTGTACTTGCATTTAAAGAGTATTTGTTATGCTATATCAGAAAATCATCTCTCTTCATTTCCTACGATCTGTCTTTACTGTTATTTTATGTTGAATATTTCTTCTTTTAGTTTGTGAAAGATGCCAACTCTAAATGATAGCCAAACAAAAACAAAATTCTTTTGGTGACAACAACCTCAATGATATTTCATTTCATAAACCAAAATAGAATCATTCACTGGACTTAAATCTCCATAATAATATACACAGATTTCCAATATTAGATGTAAGAGAATATCATATTTCTAATGCTCAATAGTTTTGAAGACTTTGACATTTGGCATTGATCAATGATCAAGCATCATAGATTCATACTATGAAATGATTTAGTTTTACAATTATGTATATTTCTCTTTTTTTTTGTACACACACACACACACACGAACCCATACGAATCATAATGGGAAAAAAATTCACGAACCCACGAACCAGATTCTCATACCTGAACCCATCCCTGAACCCGAATCGGTAACTTATCTTATAACAATAGAACTCTTCTATCTTTAGTTGCTTTACTTATCAAATTTAGACACCATTATTATTCTTATCTCTGCCCCCTTTTATCTCCATGGAAGCATTACTGAACATTTGTGATATAAGGATTTCATTTGATGATACTGCATCTTTGATCTTTCTTCAATTTTTCTCTTCTGACAAGCTTGACACCCTTATTCTGTTCCCAAGATCACATGATCCTATCCCATCATCTCGATTCAAGCATACAAAAATATATGTCTTTCAAAAATCCTTAGACCGTCCCTATGCAATAATATTATGCTTTGAATGATCTCATCTAAGTTAGTGAGCAAGAGATAATGTCTTTTTTCATTTTAAATTGTCTTCTAAAAATATGTTAATTATGCCCGTGTTTCTATTAATTTGGCTAGTTTTAGTGTCATAAGCATCATAAAAATTATGATTCCTTGATGAAATGTTGCTTTGTAAATGTGAGATCTTGTTGCTTCACTTTTTGAGTTTTGCTACAATATTACTAGTTGTTGAAGCATATCTTTCCTTTTAATCAACAACTATATGTGCATCCTTGTTTTGGCATAGACAATGTAACCTCTCATTGAATGACTCTGAGTTCTCTAGGGATATCATTGCATAATCTCCATTGTTTTGAAAACATGATAGCTCTCCTCTTCTTGTAGCATGTTCATTTTAATTATGGATAACAACTAGATATTACCGTGTGCATTGATTATAACTCGCCTAATTAGTTATTTGGATCATCTAATCACCACACCATCTCTCATCAACATTTAATATAACAAATTTCAACTTTTAGTAGATTCCATGAATTATTTTGTTTGTGTATATTCGTGATTATCCTACTAATCATGCAAAAATAAGCATTTATAATTAAAAATACAAATAAAATAATCATGATTTTTTTTTCATTTATACAAGGAAGGTTCCAGACCTACAACATGTAAACAATGAATTAATGTGCCATATTTTGCTAATTGTAACGCTAAGGGCCCGTTTGGTTGCACCCCATAACCGGGTTATGCAGCCCATAACCCGGTTATGGGGTGCAATTCCTTGTTTGGTGACCTCTAAATTGAATGCGAATATGGATTTGCAAATCCCCATTTGTG
>MU227941.1:1209014-1219930 GCA_018584345.1 Thuja plicata | reverse complement strand
AATTATGAAGTTTCCCCAAAGATCAAGTCCACTTAGTTTGCTATCCCATTTGCTAAACTTTCAGCAAGTATTGTACCTAATGGACTAATTATTATGAACTGTTCATTATAGAGTTATCTCATTCATTTTCAAGTAGGTGGTGTTTTCACAGTGCCAAATTATTTTATGTTTAATTAGGTTTCAATAGCATAGTATGGATCAACTATTTTTGGATTAGCCAAGATCAGACATCAATTGTGAAGCTGCAATGAAGTAACAGATGTCATGCAAATTATTATTTTGAGCATTTACACGGCACAAATGGATGGGCTCAGTCAACTCATGTTTTTAAATTATTTCTGAGACAATACATTGTTATGATCTGCAAGCCAAGAAAAATCATTTTCCTTTGGTATGCCTCCTTGCTAGATATGACCTAAGTCACAGGGTTTGCTGAATTTCAGCGATGAAGTTTGAAATTCGGCGAACTTCATATCCCTGCTAAAAAATTGTTAAAATTCGCCCCTATATTCGTACGGCTAAAGGGCACAATTTTTTTAAATAAAACATATTTAAAAACGCATTTTCTAGGGCTTTTATAGGTCGAGTGCTGCAAATGTTTTCATCTGCGAATGCTTTTATCAGTACTTTTCAATATTGAGCAGCCTGTAAGAATGTATCCACCATTTACCAAGATTAAGATTTTTTGAGCCCTTCTCAAGGACGAATGGCGTAAATGTGACTGGAAGCAAACCTCATACTCCAGCTTTAAACGCAAATGTGACTGGGCGTAAATGTGTCGGAACATTTAGAAACGTAAATAGCTCGAAAAGTAGATTAGAGGATTAGCTGCAGCACACAAATTTTATGCTTTGAGGATTAGCACACACATTTAGATGTTATTTAATTTTTTTTATTAATATATTAAAATATAATATTTTAAATATTTAAGTTATAATTTAAAATATAATTAATTTCCCATTTTAAAATAAATATAATTAATCTTTTTATATTATGTTTTTATTTGATTCGTGTTTTATTAAATATATTAAAGTTTAAATTTTTAATATTTAAATTATAATATATTTATATTAGTATATAAATTTAATATATTTATCATTTATATATTAAAAATATTTTATTAAAGTTTAAAATATTATAATATAAATAAGTTTTAAAATTTATTTATTTATATTTAAATTTAACTTTATTATTTCATTTTTGAATATTTATCATTAATATTTTAAATAAAAATTAAATTAATATAAGACGAACTTAATGTCGATTTTTTTTTTCGAACTTTTTGTCCTAGTTGAACTTTATCCGAATTTTATTGTTGTCGAACTCGAACCTTGTGACATAGGTCATGGTTGTCCAGGACCATTTCTTTTATTTTTTTGTTTAAATACTTGTGTTTTTGGCCTCTATGTTTCTAGGGTTTTTATCCACTGTGTTATAAATCAGCTGGATGAATTTCAATCCTAAATCTTTTGTGATTATTCATTACAACTCAATATGCATCACCTGCTGACGGCTGCTTTCTACGCTAATGCTTCATATTATATATTACCTTTTCCATCTATCCATTCTTATGGTGCAAAAAGGCTTGCTATGTTTTTTAATTCACTTTATTTATTTATTCTTGTTTATGAAGATAGAATTTCATAGACCTGTCCCAAATCATTTTGAAGATTCAACATGCATCACCAGCGGATGGTTGCCCTTTTGACACTTAGGTCTGCAGAGTATTAGATTTCTATTTTTGATGTTCTCTGTGTTCTATTTTGTTTTCGATGACATTTTTTGATCCTATGTTTGTTTGCTTTTTTATTTCAATAAAAATATATCTAATTTTTCTAATTATATGTATTTAAACTGTTAGCTTTGAAACTTCTTTCATGTTTAAAATACTGTTTGTTCTTTGGCTTTGTTGGATTTTCAGACAGTAGTTTAAAGTTTAAACTTCTATGATAGTCTGCCGAATGGGAGTTTCAACTTCTAGTTATCAGCTGTAGTTATGTGTTATGCCCCTGCTACAGATCGAAGTCTTGATAAAGAAAATCTAGGCAAGGCAATTACATTAATGAAAAATCATTATAAAGCCGACCAGTATTAAGATTAAGATAACAACTAGTTTAGTGGGGCTGACCAGAATTAGAGGATTAAATTGAAAATTATTTTAAATGGACTGACCCAAAATAGAATAAATTAAAATTGGCTGACTTTGAGCAACGTTCAGGTTATAGTAATTTCTTTAAGGGAGTCGACTCAGTTTTATTAAGGGGTTGCACTCAGCCTTGAAAAGATGCAACTCTAAAAAAGGCAAGGGGTGTTTATGAAGAGATGTGACCCCTCTGCTAAAAGATATAAATAGGAGGACAAACCACTTGGAAAATCATCCATGAAAAGGATAAAAAATGGAAGGATGAAAGGAAAATAAGCAGAAAGAGAATTGAAATCAGAACTGCATTGATATTAGCAGCAGTGCTATTTAGGGGAGATATCAGAAAATAAGAAAAAATAAGAGCAGTATCTATTCTAATATAATTAGTTTGAACTTAGTAAGTTTATGTATGGAAATGCAATACGAGTATATAAATGCAACATTTATATTTTGGTAAAATATATATGGGAAGTCAAATGGGAATAAGAACATATCAGGCTAACTATCACGGGACTAGATTTAGCTCATGCCCAGGATGAGACTTTCCTTGAGAATTCCAACCACGTGCGGCATTGGCAAGCCTTACTCACGACTCCCATTGCGGACGAGTCCATTTCTTGCTCCCAGACTACTCCTTACCCCAAACATCAAGTGCCCACCACCTGACCGCATTAATATACACCCCGCGGAATAGAAGTGCATGTCGAACCTCCTTGGCTCTACTTCCTTTGCTGTTCCACGCACGCATCCTCGAGCCCAATGCTCTACTCCTATCCAACCTTGTTGGACCCCTCTTAAACTGGCCACCTTATGCTTTCGACTATGGCATCCCCCATAAGACCCATGCTACTAACATTAGCCTTTGTGATCTCAACTCCCCGAGTTCTCTTGATCATCGCTGCGCCACTCTGAATGCCCTAGAACCACTGTAGCTCCACCTTGCTCAACTATGCAAGACCCCTTGGACTATACACTGCACTGCCTGAGTACATCGGGACTCCCTGAGTCTCCCTTGCTGAACATTGCATCCCACCTGAGTGACTTGGACCACTGTGTCCTCCTGCCCACTGCGCATACTACCAAAGCATACTTGGCACTACCAAAGCACCTCCGAACACATTGAGTCCTCTTGTCCCTCCTTGCATGCTACCGAAGCATGCCCATTACTACCGAAGCACTGGTGCCCCATGTTGGGCTCCCCCAATCCACTATAGACCTTGAAGCGCCAAACCGTTCCCCACGGGACAGCTAACCACCATAGCTAGCTTTGAATCCAAACACTGAGCACTGACTGCCTCGACCCCCGGTCTCTTTCTACATGGCCTTGTTGGTGAACCCTGTTACTCATGCATCCATTGCATTCAAACCAACTCATGCATCCCTGCAATCTTAGCTCCATGGATTCCTTGTGCAATGCATACCTACTTGAGCTCCATGCCCTTGTTCCATGATCCATCCCAATCCCTTGGTCGCTGTACTCACTTTCCAACTCGGCTATACCACCATAGCACCTTGCCTATGAACCATATCACCATTTCAGTAATGCACCACAACACCTTCAATCACCCTTATGAATCTGCCTCTTGGCTTGGCTTGGCTCACCTTGAGCACTCCTCTGGAACACCATATCCCATCTGCCATCTTGGACCCCGCTCATAGGCCCTTGAGATACCGAATCTCAATGCAAATCCAACCTTCCAGGTAACCTGGATGTGCACCCAGTGCAACACCCCTTAGATCCACCATGCATGGATATCTGGCTCTACAACACTCACCGCATAGCCTGCCCAACACAAGCTCCAACTCTCTTACTTGGACAACCCATTGCGCAGTTGCCTCCCACCTTGGGACTAGGTACTCTGCTTCCCCAGCTTTCAAGTCATGGACAACTCCCCTGGAGTCATCCCCAACATTGGCTCAATTACTCCGCTTCACCGAGATAGGGCCCGAGTATGCATCCACCAATAAACCTCACCACCTTGTGATAAGGCGAGGCTACTCCATTTCACCTCTATCCATACGTCACCTCAAGTCTTAACGCAAGACAGGAGGGAAGGACTACTTTGCTTCATCCCTCTTGAGGGAGGTTGGCCACCCAAGCCGCCCTTGATGCACTCCGACACTTACCCTCCACAGTTACACCTCAGATCCGCACCACGCGAGATCCTACGCCACAATTGAGAGTGAGCTTCTAACACTCTGCAGTCCCAAGTTTACACCTCGAATCCGTCCCTGACAGGATCCTACACCACAACTGTGAGTGCCCAGCACACCGCACAGCCCCTTCCTTTCGGACTTCCATCTTGTGAATTGCCAACCCCTTACATCCTCCCCCACTCTAAAACAGGTGACGTCCTCGACGCCGGACCCACCGACTTGAGACCCATACTTCGCAACCTTAGAACCTGTCGAAGGGATCTGCAGATGCCTTGTGCCCTGCACTTAGACTGCTCTCCACACCTTTGCACCATTTCTGTCACCGTGACATACTTGGCGTTGCCAACATACCAAATGCTGACCCATTGCATGAATCCACTCCATGACTAACTTCAACTAAGTTGCCCATACCAAATGGAACCTCGAGAACCGTATACCGAATACTTCTGTCTCTACTCAGCCTGTTGTGCCATCCAATGAAAACACCCCAATTTTTGTCTTCCACCTTCAATTGCCCAAGAACCAATCCTGACATCCGTTGAAAGACGAGCCTGCCACACACCAAATGTGCAAGCCCTAGTTTTCCCAAGTTCACACATGTTCAACCTTCGGCCCCGTCGACTTCTTGTCGTGTCACTTTGCCTGCCTGTTGCCTAACCTCATGGCATGCCCTGCATCTATTCCCTGTCCTCAACAGCTCAACCCAAAATGCCCACCAACATCCGTCTACCGATACACTTCCAGAACCTTGTGCCACCCTTAGTACTTGCATAAATCTTCCTCAGATCATGTACCAAACACAATCCTACACCAAACTGTACCGAACAACTCCCAATTCTACACCTTCGATGATGTACCAAACACCAACCTACACTCGATTGAATATGACCACCGTAGCCACCCTGCAACCCAAGTTTTGCACAAACACCAAACCTAGTAATCACATTATTCATCAGAAAGTCGACCACCACTGTGCTTGTGGCCTTTTTAGTTGGAATTGATTCAACCCACTTGGTAAAGTAATCAGTAGCAACCAAAACCCAACTATGTCCCCCACTTGATTTTTCTACAAATTCCCCAATGAAGTCCATCCGCCATATGGCAAAAGGTGCTTCTGCAACTACATGGTTCAGCAATAGAGCACCTGAAAATTTTAGTTTACTAGAGAATCTTTGGCATGGCTCGCATCTTCTGACAAAAGAATGAGTGTCTTTAAACAAATAAAGCCAATAATAGCCAGCCCTTAAGATTTTATGAGTTGTTGCTCTGGCTGAATAATGTCCTCCACATAGTCCAGAATGCATTTCTCTTAAAACTTTTTCAGATTGCCCTCTGCCCAGACATAACAATAATATTCCATTCCTTCTTTTCTAGTACATGTCACTCTGCAATAGTACATACCTCTGAGCTTGCAATCTCACACTTCTCCTTTGGCGGTCACGCAAACCCTCTGGGCAACTTGCATTTTTAAGAAAATACACAATATTAGTATACCAGGGCTGCATTTCAATACTTGTAACCATTCTTCCACTAGTGTTGACATTACTCACTTGAACTAAATCCAAATTTTCTTCTTTCATTAATTTGGCTAGGTTCCACTATAGTTAACCTTGAAAATAGGGCACTCTACACAAATTACAAAAAAATGCAACTATGTGCATACAAATAGATGGTATGAAAACTGCAAAAAATTCAACTAAGTGCATATATAGATAGAGATGGTATAAAACCATATTAGAATTGATAGCAATTCATGCTAATCAATAAAATCAATAATACTCATGAAGGCAATATCGTTAGATAACTCAAAATACTTGAACAAACTAAAATATGATAAATGACTTGTTGGCATGTGAACTAATCAGATGTCACATATTGTAAATAAAATTTGAGATAAAGTTAACATAATTGAAAAATCATGAACAAAACATTAGCTGAAAGGAATGAATTTACTCCCTTAGTGTAATGAAACGCTTAGGATTAGCGTGGGAATACCAATGCTAACCGCGCGAAGGATTGGATATTAGCGGCCAACAATATCAATTAGAAGCCCCGCAGCTGGGCTATGGTCACGCAATCAGCAAAGAGAAGGAGATCATTTCCAAGGTAGACATGAAATTCATCATTGTGTTGTGTGGCAATGTTACATATGGAATAAATAATAAACAGCAAGTCAATTTCTAGAATAGTGTTTGTTCGTGAGATTGCGCATTGAATCATTGTTAATTATTTTGGTTCATTTAAATTTGAAAATTACAAAAAAAGTTATATTTTGATCTTGAGAAGTTTGTAGTCTTAACCTGGTGTTGAGGGGAAATTTGCAATAAATTTAATAAAGAGCTAGACAAGGTTCATCACATGTATTTTCCCCATATAATACTGATTGACTTGATGGTGTTGAAGGATACATGGTGATCTTATATTAAACATCATACTTGTTGTATCATCTTTATTTCTCTTAATGCCACTAATGAAAATTGTCTTATTTCTAAGACTTCACGATTTTCCTGATACTTTATTGATCGGGCTCAATCCGACCGTTGACCTATCGAGTGCCTTACCTTGATAGTGGTAGTTGGGTCGAGCAGCGGGGCTAGAAAAAGAAGGGTTGGGTACCAATAGTTACCTACTAGGTCATCAGAGTATCGTTTGGCTTGATGTCATGTTGGTCGGCACATACCAAGTTGAAAGTTGACGGCCACAATGTCAGCTTACTGAGGTTCTTCCAGGTTTCCTTAGGTAGCACATTGACCCCTGATCCTTCGTCAACGATGGTGTCCGTGAGGATAGCTCCTAAGATGCCCATTTCCACCACCGTGGGTTGTTGCCCACTATTCACGGCCAGTATAGCATTGGGTCCACCGAAGAGCTGACCGGAACCTCTATGTTATTTGTCGTACGGGTAGGTATCAGTACGATGCTCAGTATGGCAGTCCTCAACTGCAGCATCGTCTCAAGGTCTTTAATTTTACCGGCACCTTCGTCTGCAGCACTTGCCTCATAACATTTTGTTCTGCTTCCGTGAGGGATGAAGTGCTCATAGTGCCTTGGGTTTCTCATCGTTCAACCATCATCTCTCTTTCAATGTCAACCTTTGCTTCCCGTACCCTTTCCTTCTTCATACGTGGGTCTCGGTAAGTTGCTTTCTTCGCCTGTGCTCTAGTAAGTGTGAGTATCCCTTCTTCAATGGTCAGTACAGTAGCTCCTTGTTTAGGACAATTTGCGTCCTCGTGGTCACCAGGACCACACCATCGGCATAAGTGTTGCGGGGTTTTCTCCTAGCAATCACGGGCAAAATGCCCCCACTAGTTGCAGGCTCGACACTAAATCATTGGGCGACCATTCGTATCGTATTGGATCCGACTTCGAGTATTGTTATTATTATCGTTATTGTTATTGCCTCTTCTTCCTCGTCGATTGTTCATGTACCCGCCAGATGATGTTGTGTTAGTTTGTTGCTGAGAGGTACCCACTACTACGGATGTCGACAGCTGCTCTTGTGTGAAGAGTACTTGTCCACTCCTTGTCTTCATGTTGTATGGGCACTCCTTGGTGGAATGTCCCATCACCTGGCAAATGTCGTAGAAGGCCTTCTTCGGGCATGTGCCTTTTGTACGACCTTCCTTACTGTCTGTGTAGCACAGTTCTCCTTCGCTTTTGTTGCTACTCCCCTTCATAGCTTTAAACTCCTTCAGCATACGCTGCATGTCTTTTTGGAGCGCTTGTACTTTCTTGTTGGACTCTCCCTCACTTCTACTTCCATTCGAGGATAAATCATCTGACGATGAATTGTTCTTTTTCTTCCTTGACGTTTTGCTTTCGCTGTCCAAGTCCAATGCCCAGTTGTACGCATCCTCGTATGATGTAGGAGGAACAATTTTCATCTTCCTTCTCAAAGAAGATTTCAACCCTTCCACAAACCAGCGCTTCTTCAAGCCATCTGTCGGTTGGTTGTCCATTTTCCCGACCAACGCCTTCAGTTGTCGGTCATACGTCCTCACTCTCATTCTTACCCTGCTTCGTACTGTATATTTCGGTAACGAGAAATCTTGCGATTATATCGCGTATCGCGTCATAAACACAAAAGATATGATTGCGCAAAAAGTCGTCAGCGATATATTCATTGTCGCGCGGTGTTTTTAATGCAAAAAATCATGAAAATAACGCGATATATCTTCTAATATATCGGGGACTAGTCAAACAGAGCCTCACCAAAAATTATTAGGTTTTCGTGGTTGAAAACGCGTCAAAAACACGACTTGCGTCTATGAGTTTTGTAAACGACAAGCATTGTTGTTTGTTGGTGGATGGGAATCAAACGCAGCCGTGGGATTCATCAAGTTCGTGGCCACCATTCGCCTTTGATAGACACCATTCAAGTTTCAACAGTGAACAGTCTGAGACTCTAAAGTTCTGAATAGTGAACACCATTCGCAGGTTTTTAAAATATTTTATTTTTACCTTTTATTTGTAAGTTTATTAATTATATTATTATGGCATAGCATATGTATAGTAAATTTATAATAGTAAATACTAAATACTATAATCAAGGTTCAGTATTAATAATTATTAATATTATGGCATAGCTGCATATCAGCATATCTATAAATTTATAATAGTAAAACTAAATACTAAATACTAAATAGTAAAATACTATAAATTATAATGATATAATCAATAATGTTTTTTGAAGTAGGATGTTTTAAGAAATTATATATTTTCAAATGTTTGATAAAAGTGCCGATTTAATGCCAAGTTTTTTGCCGAGTCCGAGTTTTTCAAAAAAATTGGGCCTGCCGAGTTTTTGCCAAGACTGAGTTTTTCAACCTTGATATCAGCAATCCAGATCATTGATAAGGGATCAATCAAGAGGATTGTCCATTGAATCAGGAAAGTCTGAAAAGTCACTAGCAAACTACATAAACATGTATAATTTTAGCAAGTTCCTCAAGAGTCATTAAATAATATTATTCAAGTGATTGATTGCCAATCCCTCAAGAATCTAAGGATTAGTAAATATTCATTTAATTGTCCTACAAGCAATCATATCAGGGGATTAGTAAGAAACGTGGTAGGGTGTCGCAGTAGTACTGGTCCCCTCAATTAAGTACACCACCCCAAGTTGGTTAGCTTGTGGGCCAAGGGGTCGAATTGTCTTGGATGGATGTTCTGCACCCTTGGGCTTAGTTGTGGAGAATAGTCTCCTGGCTCCCTATCTTGTTTTCTCATCGAATTCCTAATACGGTTGGCTGTTGAAAATATGCTAAGAAACAGATCCAATGCATTTCTGATACTTTGTTTTTAACAGGGATTATTTATAATCACGATGATTGATCTTAATTAATTATAATTGTGTCTAAGTTTACTTGCCATTATGTAATTTGTTTATAGAACACTCTATGTAAATAAGTTGTATTGTTGGAATTGTTATTTTTGGGTAAACTTAAGGTATATTCCCAAAAGGGGACATTACAATTGGTATTAGAGATTTAATCTTGCTAGTCTGCAGGCCAAACTGACTTCAATTACCATTTAATTAGGGTTAACTATTCAGCCCTCTTCTGAAGCAAATCAAAAATAAAATTGAGTTGGCCAATGGTGAACTTCTATATGTGTGTGCCTTTCACTAGTATGCTTCATTGCCCTACGTGTATTTACATGTATACTTCACGCCTTGTGTATTTACATGTATTCTTCATGCCTTATGTATATGCCTTATGTGTATCTATGTGTGTACATCATTACTTGTGTATATCTGCACAATTCATGTGCAGATATAGGCGTCTATCATGTAGCACGTGGGGTCAAATGGGCTCCCACAAAAAGTATGTCTCCAGATTAAGAATAGTATATACTATAAAGAATGAGAGTTTGAGATAAAGGCATGCATTATAATGTCTTTATTAGAAACTAAGGTGTTCAATGTATACATGGGTCTGATTTAACAAACAATGAATACACATGCACATTTACTGTTGTATACAAAAGAAAAACCATGACATCTCTCATAAGCGAATACAGTGATAGTAGTCAATACATATGGCATAGTGTTCAGAAGGGAAATGCTAGGTGTCAGTGGTTTTCCAAAGCTGTACGACCCATTTTTGAATAGTCATAAAGGTTGCATAGAGTCACCTCAACAACAGGGGGTCGCATTGAAGTTAAAATCATGCTACAGAAGGCTAAAGACATCACAGATCACACAGTGAAATAAGAGCAATGATTATCTCTAGAATGGTGAGAAAATTCCCTGTTACATAAATTACAATTTTAGAGCCAAGAAAAATGATCTTAGAATAAAGTGAACTCAGAAAATGTCAATAATCTTTGGCATGTCATTATATTTGGTTAAACAGCTGGAAGTGTTTATTATGTTCACAAATGACTTTTTTATTTGTCTTAATCAGGCAATAGTTGTCCCATGAAGGCAAAAGGAACCAACAGCATCCCATTTTCTGATCTGCAAAAGACATGGAAGAGGCCAAAATTATTTGTCTTAAGGATCTTTCACCAGCAGCTACGAATACAGTAAACGCAAAGTTTATCATGTTGGAGAAAGGGAAACCAATGAAAGATGGAGGAGAAAGGACTTGTTTGACTTTGGTAGCTGATCAAT
>MU227941.1:1155125-1189422 GCA_018584345.1 Thuja plicata | reverse complement strand
TACACTAGAGATTACTCGTGCTTTTGTTATGACTACATTTCTGAAAACTATGGTGAATGTATCAACCAAAAATGTGGATATGTTAGTGAATGGAATTTTGTTCCACTAGATGTTACTAATACAAATGATGAAGTTGAGGATGAAATCTTTGACGACATTCTATTGATTTCAACCGATTATGACCATATTTCAGGTTTGATCAAAATCGGTACGTGTCCATGTAAATAGCAAGCATGTACACATGTTCTTATTTACTATTCAATTTAGATCCACTCTAAGATATATATACAAAATTAGACGTTTAATTTATATTTAGACACCTCAAATTGAAAACATATTTTGCAGGACATGTTTTTGCAGTAATAGCAGAGCCTGGAAATGTGGAATGTGTTAGTTACTGTATGCACCCTAAAATGGTTGCCTAGACTATGGGCCCCCATTCTTCAATTTATCAAATGACAGAATCAATTTATCAAATGACAGAATCAATGCTTTGCAACATTTTAATTCAAATCAATTTCCTTGATCAAATCGTAATTAATTCAATTATTTCAATATTTCCTAAGGTTTGATAATTTCATCAATTATCTTATTTAATTAAAATAAAAAAATCCCTTTTTATTAAATAAAATAATCTTATTTAATTAAAATCTCTTTTAATTAAATAATCTTATCTTATTTAATAAAAATCTCTCTTAATTAAATAATATTATCTTATTTAATAAAAATCTCTCTATTTAATTAAATAAAATAATCTTATTTAATTAAAATAAAATCCCCCTTTTATTAAATAAAATCCCCACTTAAATCCATCTTTGTGTTGAAAAAAGAAATAAATTAAATAAAAATAAATAAAGCTCCTTTTTCTTCACACGTATTCCTAAGTGGTGGGCTTTTTTGTCTCTTAATCATAGCCTTTGATTTTGCCTTTTGAAGATATGAGCACATGGATCAACCAAGATTTAATCTCCACCATTACTCATTTATTTTTACCTCTTAATCTCTACCGTCCATTGCTCTTTAAAAGGAAACCTCTTCTTCTCATTTGGATATACACTTTTATGCTATTGTTAGCTTGCAGGTTTGGAGAGCAATTTTGGAGGAGAGTTTGAGCATTTGAGCTTGAACCATGCAACTTCTTCTTCTTGTCTTTTGCTCTCATGCATCCATGACAATCCATTTAGATTAGATTCATATTATTTTAGATTCATGTTTCATTTCATAGATTAATCTTGCATATTTCCTTTCATGCATTGTTATCATATAGATTAGTTTCCTTCCATGCATTGTTATCATATAGAATAGTTTTTATTTGCATGCATATTTGATGATAATGGAGACTAGCATTCTTGCTCTTCCTCTTTGAATCTCTCACTTCATGGTGTACTTGTATGAGCATAACTAGGTCTAAACTGAGGGCCTTCATCACAAACTCTTGCACTCCATGAATAGGGAGCTATGAGTCGCCATTTGAGACCTCATTCTTGAGCAATCTTGAATACAATGACTCATAGAAGTGTGTCACATTTTCAGCACACAATTATTGTTTATTGCGTTGCACCAAGCAGAGGATGAAGCTAACAAAGAATGAAACACGCGATGAAATTATGTTTCCAATAGGTTAGTAGTGTACATGTTTGTGTTTAATATTACAATTGAGGTTTAACTTGCGATGGAATTATGTGCATGTTTATGGTTAATTTCACATCTATCTATATATGTTGTTGAACTTGTATCTGAAGGTTCAGTTGTTTTGAAAGGAACATATTTGAAGCAAATCAAAATATTAAAACATGGGATTCATTTTATTGATTATCAACCTAACAACAAGGTTTATTAGTATAGCCATCTTGTAATTGCCACTGTCCTATCTCTTCATCCAATGACAGGATGTGGGGTTCGTAAGTGGAGACTTGATACTGATGACCATGAGAGAATATTAAATGTTATCCAAGAGTGAGCCGAACCACTTGATGTGGTCTAAAACACGCATGAAATATGATATGTACTAAATTTGTCACAGGCGAGACCAGAGGTTTTCTTAGCTCCATTCTTTCCTACCCGTGTCCGTAGTGAATGGAGCAATTTTTTAAAAGCTATAATATCTCAAAAATGTCTTCGGGATGTGTATTTACTTTAGTTTTATCTAGTTCATTTATTCTAGGTCATGTGGATACTTATTTAGTTGGAATATGAATGTGTAGATCATGCATGTTGCAATTACTTAATTCTAGGATATAATTTAATTTTATCTAGAACTGTTCATTAATTTTATGTTCCATAAATACTTTTAAAATTAGGATCATTCATATATATTAAACACACATGTCAAACATGTATAAGCATGAACCAGACAACATCATTTATCATAGGTCAAGTACATTTAATCATCAAATATCTAGGTCACTTGTTATTAGTATAACATAATGTCTCAAACATCAATCACTAGATCACGTACAAATATAACACATACATACATGTTAAGATCAATGAATCATAGATTGAAAGTACATGTAAAAAGGATACGTACACATGTATAGAGTGAAAGTATATAACGTGCATGTATAGAGTGAAAGTATATAACACATGTACACATGAAACATCAATCATAGATCAAGTATGTAAAGATCAATCATAGATCAAGTGTGTAAACATAAAACATAGAGATCAAGTATGTAAACATAAAGATCAATCATAGATCAAGCATGTAAGCATGAAACATGTGTCAATCATGTCAAACATAAATCGAAGTGTATAATACATATGTCAATCGACTCTAGAGTCTATAAATGAAATATAACATCAAAAATATGTATGTATATAATATGTCTAGATCAAATATGAAAGTTCCTAGGACTCATCATGACGACTCCTCACTAAGCGGTCATGCCCAGAGTGACTATCATGTTGTGAAGGATGTGCAGATCCCTACAGAGAAATAGAAATAAATTAATATATAAATGTACACATTTTTTTAAGTTCGATAAAATATTACAAGAAAACATGTTATAAAGTGTGGAAACACATGTACTACGCGAACACACATCAATAAATTAAAAACTCACTTGTCCACTACTGATGTCATCATCGAGTGAGTCCCGACGATGTACATGATCAATGCTCAAAGAAGGAGTAACAAGAGGCATATCCTAGTAGAGAAAAAAGTAAATTTACATGCTAGATGAAATATTGTAAATTTAAATAACTTAAATTGTAACATTAAATATATAATCTGATAATTTATACCTATGTAGATGGTGGCAACTGATAGTACTCAGACTCCGTAGCCTCGATCCTATCAACCAAGCTATCAAGATTTTGTTGCATTTGGTCCAAGCTCATCTGTGCATCTGCAACATGCGTAGATTGCACATGTCTCTCTAATGATGAATGCAACGGACTAACCAAATGAGGTGGCATGGAAGTCGTATCATCATGTGTCAGCAAATCTAGGTAACCTGTAGTGGCCATGTTGAAGTGAACATCCTCAAGGCCAACATCAGAGAACTGGTGCCCTGCACTGACTGAAGGGTCTGTACGTTGTCCTTCTCCCTCTACAGCAATAGAGTGGTCAGTAGGTGGATCCTTACGAGCACTGCCACTATGGCCAAGGTCTAGGTGAGAAAGATGTGCTTGAGCGTAGCTGACAGTACCCACATGAGCTCTAACACTCGATATAGGGATATCATGCTCTGCTGCTATAAATGCATATGCATCCAACATATCCTTAGCCAAACTAGACAATATGACCCGTGTCATCTCTCCTGTAAGTCCCTCTAGGCTGGAAAGTGAAGGGATGCCCGTTGTAGTATACATGTCATGTGCGGTCCTGCTAGAGGATGCTCCACCTGACGATCTAGAGTGTCATCGAGACATCAAGTACTGACCAACCTGATCGCTAGATATGGATGCAGCAGCTGCTGCAATGTCCCCCACACTATCAATCACACCTCAAAGTTGGGTGCTACGAATAACATCATCTGTAACAGGACCCAATGAAGGAGCTATAACAGGTGCCCTCTGACCAACAATGGCCCTGTGTACTGGCCTCTGGCGATCATCTCGATGAAAATCATCTCTATCAACAAGTCTGCCACGCCCTTATCCTAGATGTGCTGGCAAATTAGTGTAATTAACAACCCTCCCTTAACAAACCTCAACAAAAATCTGCTATGCAAAGTACAATGGAATCTGGTTGTTATTTCGATAACGTCCATGAGAAGCAAGAAAATGTGGGTATATCAATGTTGATATAGCAGGATCCTGACACCTGGTTACCTGATATCCCTTAACATATTGTAAGTCTGCATAAGATGGGAAAAATTCCCTTTTCAGGGTCGCTTTAGGCGCTAAAGCGTATACCTCCTTAAGAGAAAGACCAGAGCCAAACCTCTTGTCTCTTCCTCTCAAGTATGGCCTCTTTGACATCTGGGGCGTAGGGAGTGGTACCATGTATGTCATCTCTAATACTAATCAAGCTAGTGAGTATGGATTGACATGTGCTCTTATAGACAATATAGCTAGTCGAATTATTTATTGAATCTTGCAACTGTTCAATTTCTCTATTAGTGCGTGCAAATAGTTCCTCAGGGGGAATTGGTGCATCTGCTATGTGTGATGTGTAATAATATGTCTGATAGATCTATATATATGTATACCTGAAAGATTCTATTTACTGTCAAATGAAGTCTATGTATATTTGTTTTCCTAATTAAATAGAAAATAAAATGAAAGTACACATTTCGCTACATTATTTCAAAGTAAAATCATATACACATGCATATACATGTATAGACACATGCATATGCATGTATATATATGTACATACACACGCATACACATGCATATACATGTATATACACATGCATACACATATATGTATATAGACATGCATATACATGTATATACACATGCATATACATGTACACACACACATATATATATACACATGCATACACATGTATATACATGCATATACATGTATATATGTATACACATACATATACATGTATATACACATGCATTCACATGTATATACACGTGCATATACATGTATATACACATGCATATACATGTGTATACACATGCATGTATACATGTATATACACATGACACATGTATATACACATGCATATACATGTATATATATGTATACACATGCATACACATGCATATACATGTATATACATGTATATACACATGCATATACATGTACATATATATGTATGTACACATGCATACACATGTATATACATGCATATACATGTATAATATGTATACACATGCATATACATGTATATACACATGTATATGCATATATATATACATGCATACACATGTATATACACATATATATATACATGACATGTATATACACATGCATACACATGTATATACACATACATATACATATACATATACATGTATATATATGTATACACATGCATACACATGCATATACATGTATATACACATGCATATACATGCATACACATGTATATACACATGCATATACATGTACATACCATATATATATACGCATATATACACACATATACATGTGTATATATACATATACATGATGTATACATCCATATATATATACATATGCATGATATATACATGCATATAAATGACATATACATGCATATATACTGAATATATATATTAAAAACAACAAATAATACAAATCGAAAATAAAAAATAGTAAATAATACAAAACGAAAAAAAACTTGAGAAAACGACGTTTGCAAATTGGAAGCCTCGCCACAACTTTCACCTACATCGAAACTGTGGAAGTGAAAGTGACAGTTTGGGTGGGCTTAAAACCCCCACCAAAACTTTACTTTCTTACTTTCAATCGAAAGTACTAAGTTACTTTCGATCGAAAGTAAGAAAGTACTTTTGATCGAAAGTAACTTCCAATTGTAAGTACCACATTTCAGTACTTTCAATCGAAAGTTAACCACTTACGATTGAAAGTTCGGTTTACTTCCGATCGAAAGTGCGGTTATAGATTTCATGGATTGCACTTTTTGGGATGAATTGGTTCCTCTGAAAAAGTGTAACCCACTATTGCGTGTTCACCTGGGGTCAAAAATGAAGGCAAAAATCATTAAAGAATTTCGTGACAGCCACCTAGCAGGACATCAAGGGTGTCAAAAAACATACAAACAGGTAAGGGAGAAATATTCTTGGAAGGGACTTAAGAAAGACATACTTAAGCATGTCCAAGAATGTATGACATGCCAAAGGAATAAGGCAGATAAAACACACCCAACCAACTTACTTCAACCCTTACCAATACCAGATCAGATGTGGGAGAGTATCTCCATGGACTTTATAGTAGGTCTCCCCAGAGTACAAGGGAAAGATTGTATATACACAGTAGTGGATCGATTGACCAAATACACACACTTTATGGCCATATCTACAGAATATAGAGCATGTCAAGTTGCAAAGGTTTTCTTCAAAGAGGTATTCAAATTACATGGGTTACCAAGAAACATTGTTAGCGATAGAGATAGCCTATTTCTAAGCATGTTTTGGCAAGAATTTGTTTGTTTGGCAGGCACTGAATTGACACCAAGTACGAGCTATCATCCTCAAACCGATGGACAGATGGAAATTGCTAATAAATGGATAGAAGGATATTTGAGGAATTATGTTAAGGGCCAACAAAATGCATGGGTAAAATGGCTACACCTTGGCGAGCATTGTTATAATACTACACACCATCTATCAATTGGAATGAGCCTATTGAAGGAATTATATAACTATGAAGCCACCCCTTTTGGGAGTCTAATTCTTCTAGAAAGCAAGGTATCAGGAGCTAGAGATTTTGCACAACAAAACATTGACATCATGAGGGTTCTCAATTATAAGCTCCATTTCACACAAAACCAACAAAAGATTTATGCTTGTCGAAATCAAACTGAACAAGCATTTGAGGTTGGGCATTGAGTTTTCTTGAGGTTACAACCCTACAAATGATTGTCTATAAAAACTAGCATAGCAGAAAAACTAAAGTCGTGATTCTATGGGCCCTGCAAAGTTTTAAGGAAATTTGGCGAGGTAGCCTATGAACTAGAGTTACCTGAGAACAGTACAATCCACAATGTCTTCCATGTATCATGGCTAAAGAAAGTCCTCAGACAACGAATTACACCATGTGAAGAATTGCGTCCGCTCGATGATGAGGGTAAACTCATCCTAGAACACGAAAGGGTTCTCAACATGAGTGAGA
Source organism: Thuja plicata (assembly GCA_018584345.1). Lineage (NCBI taxonomy): Eukaryota > Viridiplantae > Streptophyta > Pinopsida > Cupressales > Cupressaceae > Thuja > Thuja plicata. The sequence goes on along the minus strand of MU227941.1, from coordinate 1,182,176 downwards.
AGAAATTGAGAAACAAGATCATTCCAGAATACCTAATCAAATGGAAAGGCCTACTTGGTAAAACAATTGTCTTAGAAACCCATAGCATTAGACTACTTATTTCAGGATTGGACACCCTAAATGGTTGCTAATTGGATTATTCAACCTCATTTAATTATCGACCAGGGACATAAACTTGGAATGGCATTTGCAAAGTATATGCTTCAAACTCCATTGATTCTCATGGGTAAACCTATGAATTTGAAATGCATTAAGCTTCAGGAAATTTATGCTAACTCAAATGAATTCTTTTACTCTAGGAAAACAATAATTACAGATAGGAACTTCTCTACCCACCTATGCTGCAGGAACAGTCTACTAGTTTTGTTACTAGTGGCTGCAGGAACAACAAAGTTCTATTTTACTTCTCTAAAACATAGAAATGACTTTTACTCTAACAAGGGAATTCACTCACCAAGTGGCCCCCCTTGGATGAGTGAATAGAAACACAATCAAGATAAAAGAATTGAACTCAACTTGTGCATTCTATTCATTCATGGAAAATACACTGGATAAAATAAACAGTATTACAATTGTATCAGCTTCTATTCAAAAAATAACTACTAACTCGACTAACTCCAAATAGTTACAATAGTCGTCTTATTTAAAGGAAATATTCAACTACTCCCTAAATCTAAGATCACTCCATTAATGAGGATCGTTATAGATACATAATGCTTCATAACAGAAATATCAAACATAGAGAATAAGTCTTCCCAGAATATAGTACGTGGTGCCTCTAGATCCGCGTGTTGTCTTTAACAGGAAACTGAATTGACTTGTTCTTCCCGCGAAGATCTTGCAGTGATGCCTTAACTTACTTCAACCGCTTGCTCGACCTCTTCGACATGATGGCGTCTTTGCAGCAACGATTGTCTTTTGACTTCTTCAGCATCACAATGTTGATCTTTAATTAACCATGACTGATCCATGTAACAAAATCAATGCACACACAACCTCCGAGACATACATATTTTCATCATTAATATCAGGAAAGAAGTGTTAGGTTCCAATTAATACTCTTGCAATGCACATGGCTACAAGAAGGAAACTACCCACAAATATAGCAGAGGAAATAGGATCATTCATTAGCATATAACTGCTGCATCTTATTATTTTATCCATTAGTTCCAAGTAAATATACTATGTTCCCTTTTCATCCATTTTACTACTTATGTCCTTACATATACAAAATATACATATAAAACCATAAGTTTAAGTATCTGTTCTGCAAGTAAACTGCTGGAAAGAAAATAAAAAGCATTTGAAAAGATGACATTTAAGGAGGCTCATCATTCCCCCAACTATCCTATTACTGGTCCCCATGAATCATGAAGTTTCATATCCTGGCTCGTAGCCTTAGGTCACTAGCAGTCTTTTCTCCTGATTCATCAATAGTATAGTTAAAATACCCATGATTTTCCCAAAGTATTTCTCACCTCTGCACTTCTTTAGCCATGTCATGTTCTTCTGCACTTTCATTTACTACTAACAAAGGCTGCAGGAGAATAGGCGGTTGGAACTTTAATGGAATCCAGTAATTACACAGTGTTCTGCCCAACATCATATACCATGGAAATCGGCGGGTGGCAAGAGTTAGGTTCTGCGGATAATGAGGTTCACGAACCTTCAGATCATGCGACATCCTTACCCATCTATGCCTAGAAGCAGATATTGCAGCCTCAATATTCTGTGATGAGTGTTGTTCCCAGTCTGAATATGCTTGTTCTTTGACCGGATAGACCTTGTTGGCTCCACTTGGGTTCATAGTGACTGAGAGCTAGTCAAGAAGAGTTCGTCTGGAATGCTGAACTTCAGAATGCATCAGCAAAGGTGTATCTATTTTACTATTTCTGTATGGCAAGGCCTGATGTTCCCTTCTTATCTCATTCTGCATCCAAGACATCACTGCTCTTAACTGAACATCTCCCACATACAATAGTGAATTCCACTCCCTGTCATCTAGTACAGTAAGATTATGTAAATATAATTCACATAAAAAAAAATTATAGGCATGGGAGTTGTCTGAAATGCATCATAGAATTCATGAGGTGTTGAGATAGAAGGATTCAGTCCCTTTACAATCCCAGTTAATTTAAAATTAACAAACTGTTCCTTGAGGAATAGTGCATAGACTGGAGATGGTGGCCTGCATGCCATTGTTCAGGAATCAATTCAGTAATCTACTTAACCCTTCTTTCCAATACTGCAATCTGATCTATTTTTTGATCTAATTGATGAGCTTTCTCATCAATGGTTGTTTTCAGCTTTTACTTTTCTAGATTCCATTGTGCCCTTTCCCATTCAAAATTTTGGTACAAGCTCAACCCTGCTGCTAATGGTGTAGATAAGTCTGGAGGTGGCATGGGTCCTTGGTTAAGGATATCAATCCACCCTGGTGCAGGCTGAGGGGTTTTTACTGCCTCACTATGGGTGGAAGTCTCCCCTTTCCATACAACAAGAGTTTTTATTGCCTTATCCTCTTGACAAGATTTAGTTGCTTTAGCTAGTGCGTCTAACCCATCCTTGCTTACTTGTTCTAACACCTTTTCAACAATATCCTCATTAATTGTAGGGAATTCATCATCGGGTAGGTTGTCTGAATTATCAACATTATCTTGCCCAATAGAGCCATCAAAAAATTCCTCTACCTCCTCAGAATTCCTATCACTATCTATGAGGATGTAATCAATATTATGATCAGCTGTTGTTTCAAAATTTCTATGGTGGGAAATGGTGTCACTATCTATACTTTTTTGAACCTTTGTCTCAAAAGAGGACTTCTCTACAGACTCAGATGACTCTATATTCGCAAATTGAATAGGAGACTTGTCATCTCTTTTGATGTTGGCAGAAAGTCTTGCACTCTTCCTAGCAGGGGTTTGGGAAGAACAAAGAGGATCTTTGTGTTTCCTCCTACTGGTGGATACCTCCTCCGTATTTTCTATAGGAGGTTCTTCTGGCGTCACTTCCTCAAAAGAGGGCAAGGCTTCATTAGCTATGTTACTAACATTATCACCATGTGGCTGCTGTTCTAGAATTAATTCCTCTTATCCTAGGGTTTTACCCTTGTCTTTTTCTGAAGCAGACCTAGTTGTCATGGAAGTGGGGTATCATTGGTCTCCTTGTTTTTTTCCTTTCTTCCTATTAGGAATAGGAGTACTACTATTGCAAGCTCTTTTCCTAGATGGGTTAGGTTTAGAGGAAGAGGCTTTAGGAATGGCCTTTGTTCATTGAATTACCTTATAAACCCCCATTTTTGTGCTAACCCTTCTTCCTATACCCTGGCCTCTAGGGCCGATCACTCTAGGCACCACTTCATTCATTTCTAAAAATTCATCCCAAGTCCCAATCGATTGCTTATTTAACTCCCTTTATACAAGTGATTTGATTAAACAATGATAGGAAGCAGACTGAACTTTTCCTGATTGAACTAGAGAAGCTTTCTTTTTCACAATGTTAAATAAAAAACTAGGTAGATTTACCGGTCTATCGTCATGGCAGAGCGCGCTCAAGATCTTGAAATGCAGCTTGTGGAGATATTTGTAACAGTCTTCACAAGTGAAGTATGATATGATGAACATAGATGGCTGCATGTACTCCATGGGCAATGATACCCTGAAGGTACCCTGCTTCTTGTCAATGTCTAGCCGCGGATCACCATGCAAGGTGAACTGTGCCCTTGCTAAGCATAAATCAATATCTTTAGACCATTTATCTCCTTCCTGCAGTATTCTTGTTACCTCTGCCACAACATCCTCTATGAACTCTATTCTTAACCCCTTTACCACTACAAACCCATTATTCAGAGTGTTTAGAAATTGCAGAGCAATTTCTTTGTTAAATCCATTAAGGCTGAGACAGTAATCCATCCATCCTCTTCTTCGAAACTTTTCATAGCTGGATGGTTCTCCAAGTAGAACTCTGTGGTCTGTCAGCTCATGCCTCTGAAGGTCTCCTCCCATTCCTATTAACAAAAATTTTTGCACAGAAGCTCTACAAAAGCTTTAAAAAATGGAAATTGCTACGGACTCAAGGTGTTGCAGACGAGAAAATAGGAGTACATAATATCATTTACTTCTAGGTAATTAAAAGCGAATGATATTTCATAAATACTTTCGCGCGTGTTTAGGTCTGCCACCCTAAACATGTCACAAAAATACCATCATTAAATGAACTTCATCTTTTAAAAACTTTTAATTACTTTCACATATCAGGATGACGTAATCACTAGGTGACAAATGGCTTCACACATGACGACGGCCATCTTGAAAAGACAAGAAATAAATTTCATCCTTCACATGCTAATTTTGAAATTTGCAAACAAATATTAAATAACCCCCCCCCCCCCACCTAAGTGTAAGNAAATACCCCCCCCCCCCCCACCTAAGTGTAAGGTATGGGTCCCACCAGGACATTGCGTGCAAGAGTAGAAAAAGAAAAAGAACACTAAATTCTAATAAAAATGAATAAAATAATGTACGAAAGAAGGTATGTGTCACTAACCTGTGGAGTGTTGCAGGAAGAGTGTTATGATATGCAACATGCACTGATTGAGTGATGCAATGGTACGAAAGAAAATGATAGAGATAGGAGGTGAGGTGGATTTTATTGTGGAGAAATTATTTCATAGCAGGTGAAATGTTTATTATGGAATCATTGATAAAAATCAAGGATTATTGGAAACCTGGGTGGAAGACCCAGATGTTGCTATTGCAGGAGTGCTGTTGTCATCACTATGCTGGAACTGCTGCAGGAATTCTTCACGAATTGTAGGCTTGTGGTAGATCTTGAGGCGGTGCATGTTCACAAGCGGTTTGAATCATACAGGATCAATGGTGGAAAGCTGAACCGCTCCATTATCAAAAACTTAGATTATTTCATAAGGTCCTAGCCATCGATTCTGAAATTTGCCTGGGGTACGCTGGTAGCGTGAGTCATAGAGCAGGGCCCAATCGCCAATGGAAAATTTCTTATCCTTGATGAATCTGTCATGCCACTTTTTCCGCTATTTCTGAATCAATTTTGTATTGTGAAGTGCAGACTTCCGATACTCATCTAGTCCATTAAGTTGTAGGAGCCTGTCTTCTTGTGCCCTGGTAAGGTTAATTTCTAATTCCAATGTCGTCCTGAGAGTCCTGTATTGAAACTCAATAGGCATAGATGCAGATTTTTGATAAACCAGTTCAAAAGGAGTAAAACCAGTTGTTGTTTTACAAGTTGTTCGATAAGCCCAAATGGCTTCAAGAAGATGGGTAGCCTAGTCCTTCTTGTGAATAGAAACTATTTTAGTCAGGATTGACTCAATCTCCTGATTTTTTATTTCTGCCTTCCCATTGGCTTGAGGATGGTATGGGGAAGATTTACCATGCCTTACTGTGTACCCATGCATCAACTCAACAATAAGATTAGAAGTAAACTATGCACCTTGGTCTGTTACTATCTCACAAGGTACACCGAACCTGGTAAAGATATATTCATACAGAAATTCTGCTACCTTATGATCTCTAGCATGCCGCATTGCTTTGGCTTCTACCCATTTAGTTGCATAATCAGTGCATACTAAGATATATGACTTACCATGAGAAGATGGCTCGATAGGTCCCACAAAATTGATACCCCATTTTTCAAATGGTGTCACCACCACCTGAGGCTGCAAGGGCATTTCATCTAACTTGGTTGGGCGCCCCGTATGCTGGCATCGGTCATACTGCCTAGCATGCTTAGCTGCATCTTTATGTAGGGTAGGCCAATAGTATCATGTTGTCAATATCTTGTATGTTGTCCTCTTGCCTACAAAGTGGCCACCACAAGGCTCATCATGACATGCCTGAAGGATGTCATAAGTCTCATCTTCATGAACGCATCTTTGGGTGACCTGGTCAGGACCTGTGTAAAACATAAATCCTGATATCCATGAAAAATTGAAGCTTTTCTCAATGAGAAGTCTACGCTCTCTTGGCGAGAAATGAGGTGGTGTCCTTCCTATAGCAAGGTAGTTTGTGATATCAGCATACCATGGGTTGTAAGTGTCAACAGAGAAGAGGTGCTCATCAGGGAAGTTGTCATCAATTGTTGTAGGATCATCTGGAACTTGTAATCAAGATAAGAAATCAGCCACCACATTTGCCTTACCTGGTTTATCAATGATTGTGATATCAAACTCCTGCATGAGGAGTAACCATCTTGCCAACCTACTAGATATGACAGGTTTGTTCATTAAGTATTTGATTTCTGAATGGTCAATGTATACAAAGACTTCATAACCAGTAATGTAATGTCTGAATTTATTAAGTGCATAGATTACTTCTAGTAATTCCTTTTCAGTAACAGTATAGTTCAGTTCAACACATCGCAGATTCTTATTAATATAATAAATAACATGCTCAATTGTACCTTCCTTTTGGTCAAGCACTGCCCCAATGACATAGTCAGATGCATTAGTATGAATATGAAAGGGCAGCTTCCAATCAGGTCCTCTAAGAATAGGTGTTTGAGTCAGAACATTTTTTAACTACTGAAATGACAGTTCACAGTCAGCTGTCCATTCAAATTCAACTTCTTTCTTTAACATGGTATACAATGGGGCTGCAAGTTGGCTGAATTCCTTAATGAATCTCCTATAGTATCCAACATGACCAACAAAACTCCTGATATCCTTCTGCTTGACTGGATTTGGAAGCATAGTGATGACTGCAATCTTTGCAGGATCAACCTGGATGCCAAAGGATGAGAGGTAATGCCCTAAGAAAACTCCCTCTTCCATCGTCATGTATCACTTCTCACTGTTAAGGGAGAGGTTGTATTCCTGACATATTTTAAGAAATTTTTCCAAGTTAGCATGAGCCTCCTCAAATGTAGTTCCATATGCAGTGAAGTCATCCATGTATATTTCAACACAATCAGCAGAAATGTCAAAGAAAATACTAATTACCGCCTGTTGAAAATTAGCGGGGGCATTGCACAATCCAAATGGAAAGACAGAATAAGCAAATGTTCCCCATGGATAGGTGAACATTGTCTTATCCTGATCTTCAGGTGCTATCTGGATTTGGTTGTAGCCACTGAAGCCATCCAAAAATGAAAAATACTTTTTTCCACCAAGGTTGTCAAGTACTGCGTCAATGAAAGGTAATGGAAAGTGGTCTTTCTTAGGGGCTTTGTTGAGCTCCCTATAGTCCACACAAACTCTCCATTTTCCTCCTTTTTTTTGGAACAATAACTAAAGGAGACCCACTAGTTGTCAGAAATTGGATATATAAAGCCATCTTTAAGGATTTTTTTTAGCTCGGTCTTTACTATATCGCTCAGAGTAGGGTTGATTCTCCTCTGGGCTTGTCTAATTGGTCTGGACTCAAGGCTGATATAAATTTTATGGGTACAAAGATTTGGTCCAACCCCTTCATATTAGTATAGTCCTATGCAAAGGCTTGTTGTCTGTCTTCTAATAGTTGGATAAGATTGGCCATCTGAGACTTGGTGAGGGTCTTGTTAATATTCAACTCTTTTCCTAAGGCAATTTCTATTCTTTCAACTTTATCCAGCATCATAAACTCTACAAATGAGGGTGACTTGATCTCATGTGGTAATAAGGTATGAAGATAATTAGGTGATGTAGGAAGCTTAGGTGGGTTCTGCTTGGGAAATATAGTTTGGAGGGAACAGTTAGGGACATGACAAGAGGATACATTAGAGCCATACTGATTGGGAAGAATTGCCACTAGTATGTCATCTTCCTCTTGGGATACCATAAATGGATCTCTGCCAATAACCATCAGTTGTTGTATAGAATTTTCCTCAAGGGAAGCATCACCTAGGTCTGGCCAGATAACTTGGTCAAGTTCAGCTTGGGGCTTGGCTGGAGAATACAGGGTTAATTTCTTGGTATGGATCCCATCAAATATTGTCATTTTTCCTGAGTGACTTGCAATGCAAGCATCTGTTGTGGCTTGTCAAGGCCTTCCTAAGATTAATGAATATCCTCCTAGTGTGGCTTTGGGGGAAAAGATTATGAAATCTGAGAGGTGATCCAAGGAATCAAAGGTGAAAACAATGTCCTCCACCATGTCATATGGCTTCACTATGGAATTATCAGCTAATTGGAGTATGGTAGGTGTTTCCCTTAAACCAATGATACTAAGTCTTAACAAAACTTCCATAGTCATCACATTGATGGATGCCCCTAAATCAATCAAGACATTATGTATTTGGATACTATTAATATGAATGGTAACCACTGGGATGCCTGGATCAGGGTGTTTAGGCATCAATACCTTACTGAGCATGAGATCAGAAAGTTGTCCAAGAACATGGACAGCGTCAGGATCTTTCCTCTTTCTACCAGGGTGCTTGATACATGATTCCTTGATTGCTTTATTATATATGGGAATTTCTTTGAGGGCATCTAACAGAGGTATTTGGATAGTCATTTTCTTGAGTTGGTCAATCAAATCAGCTGCAATAGGGTTTTATTTTAAGGGTGTTGTTTGAACCAATCTCTGTGGATAAGGTGGATTTTTCAAAACTGGAGTAGATTGCAGAATAGGTGGATCAACAATGGGTTGATTCTCAGTTATTTCCTCAGCATCAGAAAATTCAGTTATTATAGGCTCCTTAGGTACAGACAATGTTTTTCCTGATCTCAAGTGAATATCATTCACTTGCAGGGAGTAAGCTTGCTGCTTGTTATTAGGATTTGGAGTTGGTTGCGCAGACAGTTGTGTTGTCTTCTGAGGATTAATATTGGCTGTAGGAGGTGGAGGAATAATAGCTTGTTGTTGATTAGGCTAATTGGTCCCCACTGAGGTTGTTGTTTCCACTTACCATGTGGTTTCCATTGGTTATTCTGTTGTGGCTACTAGTATTGGTTAAATTGTTGTTGGTATGGGTTGAATGGGGGTTACTGGTGATAGTTTGGGTTATATTGTGGCTATTGGTTAGACTGGTTATAATTCCAATTTTGTCCCTGAGGGTTCTGTTCTTTCCATTGAATACTATTATTATAACAAAAATTATTCAGGGGGTCTTGAGGCATACCTTGTCTTTGAGCCCATGGTCGCCTCTGAGCAACGTAGAAAACCTCTCCATTCTCCTCATCTATAGCTTTAAACTCCATGGGAATTGAAGTAGTTTCCACATACACAACTGTCTTGCACTTAAAATTCCTTTTCTTCTCTCTGCAGTGAGAGAAAAATTCAGCCAACATAGCTTTTGCATCCTCCTTCTTCCTTCGTGCTTGCATGTTGTCCAGTTGGGTAGCAACATTATTGATGATGTCCGGCTTAAAGTTAGACAAAAGATTGGACAACTCCAATTTAGATACTCCTGAACCATTGGATTTATGAGGCAAGTCTCTTATTCCTCTCCCCTTCTTCATAGTAGCCCTTGAATAGTTTAGGCATATGTTCTTTATATCAACCCGGTTCTTCTAAGTGATGTCTCCACCAACCATCAGATCCAAAGCTTCTATACTCCCATCATTTACACCTTTTAGAAAAAGATGCTTTTGGGAATCCTCGTTCAACTGATGTTGGGTATTCCACTGCAGGTTGAAAATAAACCTTGAGACATAGTCCTCCAAGGTTTCATCCTCCTTTTGAGACATTTTGAAAATGTCATCCCTTTTTAAATCTCGACCCCTACATTATTCCTTATATTTGGAAAGAAACATGTTGCTCATGGCATCCCAATCTGCTACAGCATTAGCTCCTAGCCCCATGAACCACCTTAGAGTAGCCTCCTTGAGAGTAGATGGAACAATTTCAGCTTGTGGCCGTCAGTTGTGTAATCATAACTCCTACAGAGGATATCAAACTCAAAAAGGAAGGTTTCAGGGTCTTCAATGATGAGGCCATAAAATTTTGGGAGTGCGGAGGTAGGTATGTTCTTCAGATTATGATTACCGTGCTGAGGAGGAATGGGGAAAGGAAAGGTAGGCTGAGCCATTCTTGGGGGAGGACCTAGTTGTTTCAGTTGATAGATAATAAGGGCTAAAGGGTTGTCTTAATACTCAAGTTTGTCAAACATGTCATGCAAATGTAGTGATCCTTCAGAGGATGACAGCGAAGATATTTCTCCTTGGGCATCAGCAAATGGATTTTTGAATGGGTTTTCTTCTTCACTCTCAACTCAGGTTTCCTCTGGCTCAGGATTAAAAATATCAAATGGTTCAGTCTGGTGATTGTGAGGAAGGAATCTCCCACGAGGGTCTCTTCTTCTATGCATAAAAGGAATACTTGAAACCCAGTCCTGAATTAAGAAAACTGGGAACATGAACACCAAAGTAAGTTTGAACTAACACCATCCCCGGTAGTGGCGCCAAAAATGCCTGGTCAAGCAATTGTCTTAGAAACCCATAGAAATAGATTTCTTATTTCAGGATTGGACACCCTAAATGGTTGCTAATTAGATTATTTAGTCTCATTTAATTATCGACCAGGGATGTAAACTTGGAATGACATTTGCAAAGTATATGCTTCAAAATCCATTTATTCTCATGGCTAAACCTATGAATTTGAAATTCATTAAGCTTCAATAAATCTATGCTAACTCAAATGAATGCTTTTACTCTAGGAAAATAGTAATTACAGATAGGAATTGCTCTACCCACCTATGCTGCAAGAACAGTCTACTAGTTTTGTTACTAGTGGTTGCAGGAACAACAAAGTTCTATTTTACTTCTCTAAAACATAGAAATGACTTCTACTCTAACAAGGGAATTCACTCACCAAGTGGGCTCCCTTGGATGAGTGAATAGAAACACAATCAAGATAACAGAATTGAACTCAACTTGTGCATTCTATTCATTCATGGAAAATACACTGGATATAATAAACAATATTACAATTGTATCAGCTTCTATTCAAAAATAAACTACTAACTCAACTAAATCCAAAAATTTACAATAGTCGTCTCATTTAAAGGAAATCTACAACTACTCCCTAAATCTAAGATCACTCCATTAATGAGGATTGTTACAGATACATAATGCTTCATAACAGAAATATTAACCATAGAGAATAAGTCTTCCCAGAATATAGTACGTGGTGCCTCTAGATCCGCGCACTGTCTTTAACAAGAAACTGAATTGACCTGTTCTTCCTACGAATATCTTGCAGCGACACCTTAACTTACTTCAACCACTTGCTGGACCTCTTCAACATGATGGCGTCTTTGCAGCAACGGTTGTCTTTTGACTTCTTCGACATCACAATGTTGATCTTTAATTCACCATGACTGATCCCTACAACATAATCAATGCACACACAACCTCCGAGACATACATATTTTCATCATTAATATCAGGAAAGAAGTGTTAGATTCCAAGTAATACTCTTGCAATGCACATGGCTACAGGAAGGAAACTACCCACAAACATAGCAGAGGAAATAGGATCATTCACTAGCATATAACTACTGCATCTTATCATTGTATCCATCAGTTCCAAGCAAATATACTATGTTCCCTTTTCATCCATTTTACTACTTATGTCCTTACATATACAAAATATACATAGAAAACCATAAGTTTAAGTATCTGTCCTGCAAGTAAATTGCTGGAAAGAAAATAAAAAGCATTTGAAAAGATGACATTTAAGGAGGCTCATCAAGGCCTACTCAAAGAAGATGCAACTTGAGAAGGAGCAGAAATTTTTGAGCACCCACACCTTAAGTTGCTTGAGGACAAGCAAATTTAGGAGGGGTGGATTGTGATATCCCCTGTCTGTAATAAGAATTTTAATAAATAAATAAATAATTATTAATTAATAAATAAATTATTTCATATTTCATATATAGAGATCATTATATTATAATTAATAAATAAATATATTAATATCAATCATATATATATATATATATATATATATATATATATATATATATATATATATATATTGATCATTAAATAAATAATCTTAATTATGAGAACACTTGTGCTAAGCAAATAAACAATATCAACAAACTCATTCATAATATTTAAATGTTAAAATGAAGTGAAGTGATCGGTATATTGCTCGATGATCATCAAACAGTTAGTGCCAACTAAGGAAGAGTGATGATTTACTAATCCTCTCAGCATCGTTCATAATCAAGCATCGATTAATTAAATTGTGAAGGGGCACAATGTAATTCATTAACGATAATTACAAGTTTGAAGACTAATATTTGTTATATACCAAACCAATCAAATATGAAAGGAGGCATTTAATACAAACATGGAAAAACAATGATTAAGTAATTAAGAGGTGCATTTAGCACCAAGGTAAGGGAAATACTGAGGAGACATGTCCTTGGGTATTGTATCTTATTATTCCACCAATGGGATATAAGTAAGCATTCACCATTGTTTTAAGGCATGATCGAACAAGAGAAATAAGTGATAAATGTTAATGTCTTAAGAAGAAATAAAGAACATATCCATTTGAATCATACCTTAGTTCTGCAGTGGCAAATCTATAAACAAACACTGGTATCAGGTATGCAACAGCATCTTGTAATTTCTAATGAATAATTAGCTACCATAGATAAGGAATATAAACAATTACTCATAGATATGTATAAAACCATATTAAGTCCTATTATTATTTTTTTCTGAGAAGAAAGGAGTTATAATGTTTCCAAGGAGAGGCTTGTCCAAATCCAATCAATAGTATTATTCCCAAGACAGGGTAGGGGTCAGCATCTCGGAAGCCTTGAGGGAAAGTCCCAAGATAGCATACGGGCTTGAACCTGTAAACTTTGAGGGAGCCTATTGTAATAGGTCTCTAGGCACCTTGGTTACATGCCTAATCCTTTGTGTGTGTGTGTGTGTGTGTGTGAACTTAATCTAATGAGATGAATGAATAATTCTTTTTACTTTGAATGCCTTAGACAGAATCATTATGTCTTTATCCTTTTAGCTTATGACATAAATATTAAATTTGGGTTAAACTGGTAATAACTAAGTCTAAGTCTAATAAGGGACATTACAAGTGGTATCGGAGCATTTATCACGCCATCATGTTAATGCAACAAAGCCAAAGGGCACAAAGAGCTTTTGAAAGGGAAAGAAGGAAATAGGCAACAAACAATATAATGTGTGAACCATTAGGTGATGAGTTGAGGACCTTCAAGGAGATAACAACCCAAACATTAATAGAACTAACAAAGTAGAAAAACTAAAGACGCGATTCTATGGGCCCTACAAAGTTTTAAGGAAAATTGGTGAGGTAGCCTATGAACTAGAGTTACCTGAGAATAGTAGAATCCACAATGTATTCCATGTATCATGGCTAAAGAAAGTCCTTAGACATCAAATTACACCATGTGTAGAATTTCCTCCACTCGATGATGAGGGTAAACTCATCCTAGAACCAAAAAGGGTTCTCTACATGAGGTGGAATAAATTGAGAATCAAGATCATTCCAGAATACATGATCAAATGGAAAGGCCTACTCGAAGAAGATACCACTTGGGAAGGAGCGGAAATTTTTGAGCACCCAAACCTTAAGTTGCTTGAGGACAAGCAAATTTAGGAGGGGTGGACTGTGATTTGTCAACTCATCTCCCATCTCAGCCAACGTAGGTCCCACCTCAGCAAAGCATTAGAGAATCGAAGGTCAACATGTGGCAAGCCGCCATATCACCTGCCCTGCACACGTCAACTTGCACAGTCATTCGATCCAGTCAGCAAGCTATTGTTTGCCACGGGTTTGGTTTCACAAGATAAATTTTGACTGGCATTTGAACTTATTTTTGGGGGGGTGTTGGAATTTTTTGACTATCATAATGTCATCAAATTTAACCTCATGGTATGCTGACATCATCAGATTTCAAAAATTTGGACCCCTCATGGATTGCACTTTCAAATTTGGAGGCGATATTTCAAACCCCATATCTTGCTCATTCTGAATCCTTTTTTGATTCAATTTTTTTTTGTTTGGGGTATAATTTTGTGATCTTCAGTGTTGTACAAATATTTTTTTATTTTGAGAGAAAAATTTTCCATAATTTTGAGTTTTTTATGTATGTTTCTGTCAAATCCTGATTTCTGCAACTTCAGAGGCTTCGGTTAGGCTCATACAAACACATTTTCAGGTGTTGTTTTTTTAAAGTGTATAATTTTTTTTCTACTTTCTAGAAATTCTATCATTTTGTAGCTATTGAGAGCGGACATATCACTTTCAACATTTGGTCTATTTTGACCTATTTTGGCACTTTTAACAAATTGGATCCTTGAGTGATCTTGTGTCCTAATTGTTTGAGTCTGTTATAGCTTCATATTTTTTGTTCCAATTATCTAAATCAAAATTCCACTTTGATCCATTTTGGAAAGTGGCAATTGTAAATACACTATATATAAAGTGCCAAAATCATCTATTTGGGGGGGGGGGGGGGGTCTTTNGGGGTTCTTTGATTTATTGCATTTTAGGGGGTGAATTGATTAGTTGATCTCATTATTTCATGTGAGAAGTACATCATAGCTAAAATAATGGAATATACAATCCATTCTGCAGTTGTATTTGTTACTGGGGATAAATATGCATCTTGGGCAAAAGGCATCATCACATATTGTATATGGTTAAAGATTTTGCCCCATCTTTTTGGACTTGTTCCTATGCCAAAGTATAAGTTGAAACAATTAGCTTGGTAGGAAAGGATTTGGGATATCAGGGGATTGATTGCTTACAACATTGGTGAGCCTTTCTACTATGAATTTAAATCCAAGCTAGAATTTATTGAGTGCCCACGCACATATTGGACCATTGTTTGGGAGAATTTTTGAGATCCTCATGTTCCTCCATTCCTAGAAGATCGAGTTGCAGATTGTCTCATTCCGCTTGATGATGTAGATAGCATTCCCTATGATGAGCCTACCTTAAGGGATATTGATTGTCTTGCATTACTTGAGTGCTATGATGATTTAAAGGCTCAACGTAAAGCTTCTAAATATTCTTCTACTACTCCAGTTGAGATCACTCCTACTATTGCTCCTAATGATGCTTGCATTCCTACAACCATGGATTCTTGTAATTCAATGCAAAAAGATGTTCCTTGTATTTCAAACATAGTTTCATGGGATTCCTTCTTGATAGACATTGCAAGTTTATTTGTGGATTCTCACATTTCAGATTTGGGAGGCACTATTGATGACATTCATCTTCTCTTTAATGAGGATGATCCTTCTTTAGTTGTTGCGAGGGAATACTCTGACCCTCATCTTCATTCTCCACTTGATCCTTCTTTTGAGTTTGACATGATTGTGGATCCTTTGATACAACATTTAGAGGAGGTCTCTTTATCTTTAGAGAAGACATTTGAGTCTTTGGAGATTGGCCTTCATGAGTCTCAAACTTCACTTGATATGTCACATTGCATTGTTCAGGTTTATCATACTCATATGTTGGAGACTCTTATTCAGTTTCTTGAGACATCATACATCTTGAGGATTCTTCCTACAGATTGGAGAGGATTCATTGATACACCTATGACATTGTTTCTTCCTAAGGGGAGGAACATCATTCATTTTTCATTGAGAAATTTCTAGATTGATCCTGAAACATCTACCATTGGTGTAACTTCTACATTGAGGGGGATTACTTTGTCTCTCTTCCTACTTCCATTTTGAGGAGACATCTTTATCTTTGGAGCTTGATCACACTCAGTTACCATTGGTTCCTTGCTTGTCACATTATATTCCTAATTGGTTTGTGGCATCTTCATCGACCAAGGACATGGTGAAAGATGAGCAGATTTCAGAGACATCATCATACTTCATTTGGATTGCCCTTCCTTCTTCCTTTCCACAGTGGGAAGTCTTCTTGCATCTATACTTGGTTTATCTTCTTCATAAGGGGAGAAATGTTGTTTGTAGGCATTGGATTATATTTTGCCTTCAAGCACTCACCATTCTTGCAAGACATTATTCATTATGGAAGGGATATCACTTCTCCTTGTTTCCTTCCTATGGGGGGATACTTGATTGCATATACATGATGTATGTCATAGCGGGGGGATATTGAGTACTCCATCCATCCATGCATTTTGTTTATTTTCCTCTCTTTATTGGGGGGATTTTTGTCCCATAAGGTTTTATCCCTTTCTCAACTTTATGAGAGATTGCACTGTATTTAAACTTTCATATTGTACATGGGTACCTAACATGGCCTAGTAGTCAGCACCCATCTTGCATTGTCATCTAGCGTTGTGAGTTTAAGTGCATTCCCCTAAGTTGCACTTAAGGGGGGTGTTGGTGTATTTAAATATTCCTAATTACACTTTACTTAAGCTTACTTAGGATAATGCATTACATAATAGTTTGCATTTTAGACACCTAGGATTTTGCATCCTATTTTAGCACATGGTGTATGATAAATTCTATTTTAGGTGGTGATAGTTGTTATGTCATTTCCACTTTATGTGTGAGATCCACCTTTAGTGCTCTTATCACATTATTATCCTCTCATTGTTGCATATTGTTGCACATACTCCATTTTACAATGGAGGATGGTCCACCTTTGGTAAACATGTGATTCTACCTAGTGTGGTTGATAGCTTATCTCTTTCAAATCTCCTAGTTATCATGCATTTCCTCTATATTCAGGCATATCCACATTGTAAATCAACTTAAACTTTATTGTACTATCGATTATCATTGAATCTAGTCAATTTAGGATCATAACATTTTCCTATCTCTCTTGTGCTATTCTTTGAGCCTCTAGATCTTGGCATATTCTTTCATCACATTAGACAAATTCTTTTATTTCTTTTATTGTATCAAAGCTTGATGCAAAATTCTTACAATTATCATTTATCTATTTAAAGGAGTTCGCCACAATATAGACTGCCCATGCTGCTAGTGTCAGAACATCTAGCGTATTTTGTTGGTCATCCATTGTTATTAATTAGAAGGGCCATATGGTCATCTATCCCTAGAACATGTGAAAATTACTTTCTTGTGTTTTATATTAACATTCTGTAAAATTAAATTTTAGTTATTTATTTTTTATTTATGCTCAAATTGAATTTTGCAATATTGTCATTATTTGCAAGTATGAGCACTTGTGGACATGCAACAAAATGCTTTGTGCTCAAATATTTTCGCAATGTGTTTAATGTCAAGTTAAAAAGTTGGAAGTGTCTCAGAGACCAAGTTTGATCTTTTAGTGTGGATTCAAATGCAGAAGTAACTTACACCTTTGTGGCACAAATAAGACATATGGACATTGTAGATAGGGAAAATGGTTAGTTTTAGAATATGAAAACTTAACCACGAAAAAATATTAAATCATTTTCAAATTATCCCTATTCACTCAATGAAGCTATTAAACAAATTTTGCATAAAATAATGAAATAACATGAAAACACATAAATTCAAATCATACAAACTCTCTATTGTGCTCCATTGTTTTTCTTTCTCCTCCAAATTTGATGTTGATCTTTCTTTGACAAGTGCACTAATATGACTAAAAACCCAAGTATAAAAATGTAATAGCAAAATGAGGATACTCGAATCATGGTTAGCCACAAAATGGGAAAGAAAAACCATTTAATAGAAAAATGACTCGAAAGTGTTAGAATTATAATATTTCCTTGGTATTTTATAAACCAAGGTCTTGTCTCATATTTGTAATTCCTTTAATAAGGAAATTAGATATTCCTCCTTAAGAGGATTCCTACACATGGCACACACCAAATGTGAATGTGGCACTCATAGAGTATGGGAGTTACATGCAAACTCCTTCACTCACCTCTACTTAAGAGATGGTTCTCACACACTTCTTAGGGTTATCATAGGGGTTCTAAGTTGGTTCTCACAAGTTGAATAATCTTCCATATTCTCTCACTTCTCCTCACATTCTCAAACTTGCTCTCACTATTGTAATGAGCTTATTGCTCTCTTTCTCTCTTCTTATTTAGGCTTTGTGCCTCATTCATATTATACACAAGGGGTTTTTTCTTTATTTTTCCCCTTTCAAAGTCCTTGAGTTCTTGTGTTGGTCTTGGAGCATTTTGATGAACTTTTGTTTGATCTATTGAACGAAAATTTCTCTTTCTTTATATTTGGTAAATCTCTTCCTTTTGCACTCTCTCTTGGATTCTTTCCTGATCTCTTTTCTATTTTCTTTTATGTTTCTAAAATGGTATAAGATCTAGTTTAATCCTTGTTTTGAGTGTTGCATGCAGGAATAGTTGAAAGATATCTCCGTTGAGGAGAAGAAATCAGATTTTTTGTTGATCTAACTCTTGTTTGCAGGGGTTTATTTCATTCTTTTTGCAAATCTAAGCCTATTCCAATCTATTTCAAGTTTTTTTTTTAAGTAATAATCCCTCCCTCTGTCGAGCAACCACAAGGGAAGATTTCAACTTTGCAGGGTTATTGTTTATATTCAGATCTGTATATTTCAAGTTTTTTCATACATATTCAACATCTCTTGAATCTATTATCTCTATTGCTTGCTGAAATCTGTTATATCTCACAGTTTTCTCTTTTGCGGGTTCAACCGTTGGTTATATCTCTTTTTTTCTTAATATCTCTATTCTTTATCATAAATATTAATCCCTGCTAACATTTGTTATCTCAGATTCTTATTTATTCGTATTTCTTTTTCATATGTTGTTGTTTATATTTAAATATAATATTGTTGTTTAAATATATTATAACATTGTTGTATGTGTTGCCTCCACCTTGCGCAACCTTTATTCTTCATTACAAACTTCATCCTCACCTCTCGCAACATTTCTTTGTTCTTTGTTCACAACAGACTTCCTTATTATCTCATCGCAGCCCTTCAAACACTTCTCTAGCGCAACTTCCATATTCAATCCATAGCGCAACCCTTTCATTCTTATTCATTGTTCCCACCTAGCTATTATTTCCATAGCACAACATATTCTTTCTCCTATCAGACCTCACGCAGCTTTTTTATCAGCACCTCTATTTTTATTCCATTGTGCAACTTTTTTAAACTTGTCTCAGCATTCTTTGTGTAGCTTTGCAACATTCTTTGGGACGTAGCAGAATCATTCTTATCCTTTATGCAACTATATCTCTGCACTCCTCACGCAAGGAGGCTCTCCCTCCAGCCCTCCCTCTTCGCAGCCTAGCTTTTGTCCTTTTTAGCGCAACTAGCCTCTTTCTTGGCAGCATTTTTTTGTTTAAACTTTATCTATCTTTGCAAAATTTCCTCTTCTCTCCTTTTTCTTCCCAACGCATCTCCTTGTTGCAATTTCATTCTCCCTGTCTTCCTCTTTTCGCAGCCCTATGCTTTTATCTTTCTCCTTTGCTTATGTTTTTTCAACCTTATTCCAGTCTCTTCTCAAATTTTTTTGTCATTGGCACTTGGCATATGGTTTAATCTACTGAATTAGTTGTCCTTTCTCTCGCACCAACTCTCTTTTGCATGTCATTTTTTGATAATTGATGATAATCATATCTTTGCAGTACCCTTTTTTTATAATAATAAAAAGAGGTTGCAGACTAATTATTGCTCTAACATTTTTTTATTATTGCAGGTCTCTTGCAGTTTTCATAATTAGATTCCTTCTATTTATCTATATCTATGCAAAATTTGTTTATCATATATAAAATCTTTAAACTTTATAATCAATTATTTTTAAAAATAATTTTTTTTATCAAAAAAATTTAAACAATTATACAAACTTTTTCTCTTAATTTTTTCTAAAATCGTCTGGAACCCATTTCCATTTAATCATTATTAACTTAATTTATTTTCTAACTTATTATTGTATTGAAATTAAAATTTGTTTCATCAATTTAACAAAAATTTAAATTTTTAATAATTCTTGCATATTGTTATTTACTTTTCGCGTTAATTTGGTTTTTCAGCTTCATTATTATATTCTACAACTTTTAATCCAGGTTATTTCAATTCATTATGTCGACATTAATTCCAGAGATTAAATTAACAAGTTCCAATTATTATGTGTGGAAGACTCATCTGACTTTTCTCTTTCATTACCGACATATTCTTGATGTTGCAACTGACTCCACTTATGTTCCTCCTGTTGTTCCTCAAGCTGTTAAAAATGCATGGAATGATAAAAATGACGAGGCACTTGGCCTTAAAGGTATTTCCTTAAATCCATATTTATGTCTTAATTGCCCATTGTACTGAAGCACATGCAACTTGGGCGATTTCGCAAAACACATTCGACAAAGCCAATGAATCTCAAAAGATTCAGCTCCAAGATCAATTGGAGGATCTCAGGTATACGGATTTCTCAACTATGGATGAGTTTTTTCTTAAATTTGATTCTATTCAAAGTCAATTAACTGGTTTAGGAATACAGTTATCTGATATTCGGTTAATTCATATCATTTTAAAAAATGTCTTCCTAGACAATTTCAACAATTTATTACTAATATCCATTCTCAATTAGCTCTTCCTTTGTTAGCAAATCAATTAACTTATGTTGTCTTTCAAACACTTGTACATCAAGAAGAGGCTAAGTTAATTCAATTTGGGACACTTAAAACTAATGAACATGCTTTCATGTCTAGATCACATAATAATAGATCAAGTTATATTAATCATCCTAATGGTTATACTAAAAATAGTAACCGTCCCCGTTGCAATTATTGTGGGTAAGTTGGTCATGTGATCACTACTTGTTTTAAGAAACTCAAACATGAGAAGTCGTCTACTCCTAAATCTCATAATAATAACACTCGTCATGCTTTTACTATTCAGTATGGGATGTCTACTTCTAACTACGATGATACTACTATTTGGGATGAACCATATGATGATGACTACTCTTGGAATAACCCTCTTGATTACTATCTTCCTACTCGAAGTGATTATATGTTCTCTCCTTATTGTGCAATGCAATTTGATGATCCTTGCTCTCATGTTGATGATATTCTTGAACAAGAAGAGGAAAATATCTCTAACTTTCTTAACGGTACTTTGCAAGATATGTTTATTACTCAAGATGTAATTCATGATGATAGTACCAATCCTATGTTTTTTGTAGAGCATAATGATAATAATGGTAATGCTTATACTCGATGTACTCCTCTTGGTTCTTCATATTATGATGAATACATTACAATTTTGTTTTATGCAACTGAAGATTGCATTTCTGATTCTATGACTGATGATTCACAATATGATTTTACTTTTGAAAGTGTTACTTATTCAGCACTAGGAGATCCCCATGATGGGATCTCTACTAGTGGTTCTTGCCTTATTGCAGGCTCATGTGTTGATCATGCTCCACCTCTATTTTCTACTGGAAATGAATATACAGAATGCATAAATGCATCTCAAAAAGCTCAATGGTCACTTGAAGATTTGGGCCTCCCTCTGCAAGCAATTACATCTTTGTATTGTCAAAGTTCTCTCCACTTAGCAAACATTCCTATGTACCATTCAAGCTCCACCAATCCAATTGAAGAAATACATGATGATCAAGCTATCAATAATCCAATGAAAACTCTTTCGAAAGAAACATCTCAAAATCATTGTAAACATTTGGGTGTGATACCTATTGATCTCATCTTCCCAAGTAAAGATTAAAGGGGGATGTTAGAATTATAATATTTCTTTGGTATTTTATAAACCAAGGTCTTGTCTCATATTTGTAATTCTTTTAATAAGGAAATTAGGTATTCCTCTTTAAGAGGATTCCTACACATGGCACACACCAAATGTGAATGTGGCACTCAGAGTATGGGAGTTACATGAAAACTCCTTCACTCACCTCTACTTAAGACATGGTTCTCACACACTTCTTAGGGTTCTCATAGGGGTTCTAAGTTGTTTCTCACAAGTTGAATAATCTTCCCTATTCTCTCACTTCTCCT
This sequence comes from Thuja plicata, assembly GCA_018584345.1. NCBI lineage: Eukaryota > Viridiplantae > Streptophyta > Pinopsida > Cupressales > Cupressaceae > Thuja > Thuja plicata. Next base: position 1,160,327 of record MU227941.1, on the reverse strand, counting down.
CACATTCTCAAACTTGCTCTCACTATTGTAATGAGCTTATTGCTCTCTTTTTCTCTTCTTCTTTAGGCTTTGTGCTTCATTCATATTATACACAAGGGGTTTTTTCTTGTTGTTTCCTCTTTCAAAATCCTTGAGTTCTTCTGTTGTTCTTGGAGCATTTTGGTGAGCTTGTGTTTGATCTATTGAAGGAAAATCTCTCTCTTTCTTTGTATTTGGTAAATCTCTTCCTTTTGCACTCTCTTGGATTCTTTCCTTATCTCATTTCCATTTTCTTTATGTTTCTAACAGAAACTGAATGGATGCAAAATGAACAGACAAGAGGGAAAGGGAGAGCCAATATGCAATTATAAAATCTAATTGCAAATTTCCCTCCAAAAGCCCAAAAGACCAACAGCTATTTAAAATAAAATCAAATTTAAATGCAAAATAAAATTAGAAAATAAAAATCCATTTAAATATTCAAATTTGCAATAAAAGACAAAAGGTCATAAATAAATAAAATTTATTTATGTCAAAAAGAGACATAGGGACATTAATTTAATCAACTAATTCCCTAGAAAGAACATTAGGACACAATTAAATAATTGTCAAAATTACTTAATTGAACATTAAAATGACACAAAATAAGAGACATGACAAAACATAAACCAAAATAATTGAAAATGACTACAAATGGCCAAAAATAATAAAAAATGGATGAAAATGGATAAAATTGAGCAAAAGCGACTCTGACATAAAAAGACGACTAAAAAGTGTAAGGAGGGGCGATGACCATTTTTAGGTGTTTACATTTTTCCCCTCTTTGAGACAATGTGATTCTGAGCGTTGTTTCAAAGGAAAATTAAAAAACCACATTAAAAGGATAACTCAAACAAAAAATCCACGAGGGTGCCCCTTCAAAAAAAATAGGCAAAAAACACAAAAGAAGAAACCATTTTTTTTTTAAATAAAGCCAAGAACACAAGACCCAAACAAGACTGATTGAAGAGAGAACCAAGACCATCCAAAAGGAAACAAAGCTGTCATGAGAAAACACGAGCCAAAAACAAAAGGAAAACCAAGCAAAAATCAATCCTTGCTTTTCTTTATTAGTGCATTGTTTGTCTTTTATAGAGATTTTTGATATAGCAAATTGGATGCGTCGCATCAGGACATATATGAAGTCAGAGTGATCTTGTGATCTTTTTTGCATGAGATCAGACATATTGCAGACAAAGAATGCCCCAATCCAACGTGAAATACATACATCATGGGTCGAGGTACATGCCCCACAATTTCATGAGAACACCCCACAAGCATAAGACAATGTAAAAATTAAAAAACATGAACCATCTTGGCCACTCTCACCACTCAGTGGTAGCCTTGAGGAGCATAGGAACATGGAAAAGGATCAAATCAATGACAAATAAGGCAAAGCAAAGCAAAATACCATGAACCATTTCAACCATTCTCCTCACTCAGTGATATACTTGAGTAGCATAAGAACATGGTATCCAAACAAAATCAGTGAAAGATAGTGTATTTATGACTTGATTTACTTATCTTTAGAGAAGATTTGAATGCAGACTCAATAGATGGTAAGACATTGTTGTCAAAGTTATTCATCTCAAATGAAACAAGTCTACCAATCAAACTATCTAGAGTGACATTGTTATTTGCTACTGTTCTCATTTATTGTATAGCAGATACTCTAATAACATAAATAGGCAGTAAGGTTCTTAGAATTTTACTTACTACTATTTCTTCTTCAAATACACCTCCTACTCCTTGGATAGCATTGACAACCTCTTTGATTATGCAGTTGTACTGAGTGATGTTTTCTCCTTCTTTCATTCTTTGGTCATCAAACTTTCCTCTTAGGCTTTCTACCTTATCTATTAGCACATTTGTATCTCCTCCATGTACTAGCTTCAATTTGTCCCACATTTGCTTTGCATTGGTGCATGATTTGACATCTTCAAACTCATCATCGGAGAGTGAGGAAGCAATTCTATTATCATAGAATTGTGCTCATTCTTTTCTCTCAATTGATCAATTGTCAAAGGTCCTGTAGGTAAAACAAATTCAGCATCCAAGTACTGTGTGACATCATTCCAATACCTGATAGGTGGAGTCTTATCCTACTTTTCCATGATGAAAATTTTTCCTTGTTCAACTTAGGAACATCCCATTTTCTCATCTTGTGATCTTTAACTTGAGTCTTTAAACTCCCTTTCTAAGTACATAAGCTTTGATACCAATTGTTAGAATAACTGAGAGGGGGGGTGAATCAGTGGCCTCAAAAATTAATCCAATAATTCAACCAAAATTTTATGCCACATATATAAAACCTCTAGTTATCTTCAGTCCTACAAGATTTATGCCTTGTGTGAAATTAGCATGTATATACTTCTCAGTGTTTATACTATTTATCCTTTCCTTAAGCTTTACCAAATAGCAGTCTATCTTTTCTTAACCTTTACCAAAATACAGTAAATAACTTAGTGTTTACTGATCAATCATATTTTAGTAATGTGTAAAGCAAAATATCAATGCAATGAACCATATACACATTTGACACGTGGATTTTTAATGTGGAAACCATTTTAAGGGAAAAAACCACTTGGGACCAGTAACCCAAAATTTTCACTCTTCTGAAGTGATCTCGGTGAAGATCCAACCCTGTTAAAGGTTACAAACACGTTGTTAAGTGCAACCTTGTTAGAGGATTTAAAACTAACAATTTATCACTTGACCTAGCATTCACTATGTTGTCAACATGAAAACCTTTTGATACTCCTTGGGATGTATCTCAATATATAAAGGATGGTTAAATCCCACTCTATTAAGAGATTTTTTGAATCAATGGTTAAACTGAAACAGTAGATGATATGTTCATAAATACAACTTAATATTGAAAATGTTCAGATCTATTGTAAGCTCATAATCCCTCTTCTGATCAATGTTCTCTTCAATTCCTTTTGCTCCACTTCTTTCTGCTTGGTGAATGTTGTTGCTTCTCTATTGCTCGATGTCCGCAAAATTCTTAGCTTTGTTCTTCACCTTGTATGATCATATCTGCATGAAGACTTCTTATCTTCACCAGAATTCTCTTCAGCATTCCTCTCTCTTTGATAATGAATTACTTGTCTCTTTATAAAGACATGATTTTACCATTTCTTGTCCTTCTTGTTTTCTTCGTTGATCACTTCTTGATCCGTAAAGCTCTCCATGCTTGCTTTAGTTTTATTCTGCAAATCTCTCATTGTTTTCTGGAATAAAACATGCTTTAAATCTCCTTATATTTAGTTTTTATTTGATCGATGAAAACAAAGTAATCAATCTGTTAACTCTTTATTTAGCTCCTCCCAGCTAAGTTGTTTTGTCGTATCCTAACTTCAGTTCTCATCGGTCAACACTTCAGTTGTGCTTAGTGACTACTGCAGATAGCTTGGGTATCAAATTCAGTTCTGTTCAGTGACAACTGTAGTTAGCTCAGTAATGCTTGCTCAGGTAACACTGTCTGTCGGGTAACACTGTTAAAATTTGTGCTCAGGGTTCACTGTCTGTCGGGGTTTACTATCACTCGGTGTACATGATTACAGACGACAAAAACTTTGTCTTTTTAGATATTTAATTATTGTTACAATATGTGTATGATAAATCATACCATATCAAGTTGACGTCAATGATAATACAATACATTAACTAATTTAATGTCTTGCATTAACTTTCTGCAGCTCGGTGATCATCAACTTTTTCATCTTCAAACATTCAAAAAAGTTATAGTTCATCACCTTATTTTATATCAAAACCAAGAGAGGGATTTGGATAGGACAAGAACAAGAAATAAAGTGATAAGAAAGATCAAAAGGTTGGATAAGCGATATGGATTGAAGCGTCAGATACAAACCAACGATGAGGGATAAAGGAATGCGAATAGGACCAATGATAAGGACCAAAAGGGATATGAACAATATGAAGTAGATAAAATAATGACACTCATGAAGATCCTCAGCCTTGTCAAGATCAAAGAGGGAAAAAGGAATATGGGTGGAAAGAAGGATGATGGATATGAGACAAAGGGTAGGGAAGGATGTGATGGATAGGATAACATGGATGAAAATGAATAAAATATGTCCCCAAGTATAGAATGATGGGGGTATGATATAAAAACATGGACAAAACTTTCCCCTAAGTATGGAACACAAGATGTTCATAGATTACACATGATGTCTATTTGCTAGGTTTTCATCATGGTACTTGTCCAAAGCACCCATTTGCTAGGTTTTCACTAGTAGATGAATGATTTTTTTCTTTTTCTTTTTTTTTATATCACCAAGATGCATGTTTACCAGGTGTATCATCTTAAAATGGAAGCACTTCCATTTTAAGAATGTGTATCCCTCCTTAGGGGATGTTTTTGACCACCATCATACTGTCCCCTCATTTATGCATCATCCTCTACTTCTGTGCCTGTTTAGGACCCTGATTGGGCCTCTCCGATCACCTTCTACCCACCTGGCATATTCTCCAGGGGTTCTGACCCCCTGGGTCAAGGTCGACCTCGAACCTGACCTAGGCCAGGTTCGACCTCGACCCTAACTAGGGTCCCCCTTTCAAATCTGAAATCTTGTCGGCTGTCGGGGGTCATCCAAAATTCAATTTTCCCGCTTCCGGGTCAGTTGTTTCGGGTTCCGAAGCATTGATTCCTAAATTATATTTAATATAGGTCCTCTTCTAGGGGCATGGGTCTAATTGGAAATTAATTATCCTATGTCGGCCTCCTTAGAAGATTGTGCCCTAGTTTCATATAAAAGGAAGCTTTCTCTAACCATCAACTAAGTAATAAATGGTGATCAAGCAAAAGTTCAAGCATTCATTGTTCTACATGTCTTCAAGTTATCAAGGTGTTCAAAGTCTTCCTTTCAATCATTCAACTTCTCCATCGAAGATCAAGGATTCAATATTTCAATCCTTTGAAGGGATTTGGTGCAAACATTCAAGATTCATCATTCAAACCCTAGATCTAGCCACCATGGTAGGGTGATCTTCCTTCAAGATCCTTTGTGCATCCTCAAGATTCTTTCATACTTTCTTCAAGGTGGATTCCAAGCATACAATCATGGAGGTTTATGGTTTCTAAAGTCCATGCTTTCATACTTTCATACTTGCATACATTTGAATTACAATTGCATATCTATTGAATATCATAGCTTCATT
>MU227941.1:1131808-1152088 GCA_018584345.1 Thuja plicata | reverse complement strand
ATCATGAAGCTATGTTATCTATGGTGTTGTTCTTGTCTTACTTATGTAGTCATATATGTTTTCTATGTTTGACTGTTCTTTACTTTCATATCTTTATGTATGTATGTTGAGTTAGAATCCTTGGTTTTGGGGCTCATATCCTTGACTTAGTGATATTCTACCTCATTGCAATCTACCAGGATCTTTTTCCTCTAACTTTACCGTGAGCAAGTTCAATTTCCGTACTCCCGCTAAAGTGGGGGCTTAATGTATCATCTTAAAATGGAAGCACTTCCATGTTAAGAACTTTAGCCCTCCTTGGGGGATTTTTTTGACCACCATCATACTGTCCCCTCATTTCTGCATCATCCTCTGCTTCTGTGCCTGTTTAGGACCCTGATTGGGCCTCTCCGGGCACCTTCTACCCCACCTAGCATATTATCCAAGGGTTTTGACCCCCTGGGTCAAGGTCGACCTCGACCCTGACCAAGGTCCCCCTTTCAAATCTGAAATCCTGTCGGCTGCTGGGGGTCATCCAAAATTCAATTTTCCCGCTTTCGGGTCGGCTGTTTCGGGTTCCGAAGTGTTGATTCCTAAATTATATTTAATATAGGTCCTCTTCTAGGGGCATGGGTCTAATTGGAATTTAATTATCCTATGCCAGCCTCCTTAGAAGATTGTGCCCTAGTTTCATATAAACGGAAGCTTTCTCCTCTCATTTTTTCTAACCATCAACTAAGTAACAAAAGGTGATCAAGCAAAAGTTCAAGCATCCATTGTTCTACATGTTTTCAAGTTATCAAGGTGTTAAAAGTCTTCCTTTCAGGCATTCAAGTTCTCATTTGAAGATCAAGGATTCAAGCTTTCAAGCCTTTGAAGGGATTTGGTGCAAACATTCAAGATTCATCATTCAAACCCTAGATCTAGCCATCATGGTGGTGTGATCTTCCTTCAAGATCCTTTGTGCATCCTCAAGATTCTTTCATACTTTATTCAAGGTGGATTCCAAGCATACAATCATGGAGGTTTATGGTTTCTAAATTCCATGCTTTCATACTTGCATACATTTGAATTACAATTGCATATCTATTGAATATCATAGCTTCATTGTTAGATTCAATTCTACTACTTGCTAGCATTCCATACTTTATTGATTTCAAGGTTGATTCCTAAATCAAGGTTTGACTAACGCAAACCCCTCCCCCACAACAAAAAAAAACTTCTTTTTCTTGTAGGTACAGGTTCAGGACTGTAGATTTGAGACCAGATCTAGATACCCCTTTTGGCTTTCTTTCAGACGGTGCGAACAGATTCTCTGTCGGACCTGTGCAGGTCAGGGTCGACATTATTGGGTCAGGGTTGACATTTGTGGGTCAAGGTTGACCTTTTTCATAAGACGACATTGGAAATGAAAAAGATTTATGGGTTTTGTTCGTCTATGCTTTCCGGTTCGGGATCATCTGTCAGTTTTTCCAGAAACAGTCTACAAACCTCAAAAAATAGCATTCTTTGATCTGCAAATTTTGTAAGGTTGGTTCTTCTTCCTATCCTTTTCAATTACTGTAATTAAACATATTCATTTAATCAATTAAAAAAATTTAAGATCCCCTTCTTTGTTCTCTTTCCGAATAGTTGATTCATTTGTGCATTAACCCTTCTTTTGGGTTGATCAACTTGGACCTTCCATTTGTGCATTTGAGGATAGAAAAGGAGTATCGTATCTTCTCCCTAATCACAATTGCAATACACAATCAATACAATTCAATTAAGTGTAAAGTAGGGTTAAGGAATTCAACACCCTTAAAGCAAATCAAACAACAATTAATAAACAAATATCCTTATCCTTTTCCACCCCTTTACATTTTGGTAACATAATCAACAATCTATCCATTTTACATGTTACACCAGGTTTTCATCAAGGTGATGAATTTTGTTCTTTTTTGACATTTTTGACCTTTTTGGATGATAATGGATGCATGACAGAAAATGGACAAATAACTCAAGCATCTTATTCTTTGGATGGTACTCGTTGAAAAATATACAATAATGGACCATGGATATGAAGGTATGCTCAAAGAAGTTGGTAGGGGAAATGAAATGGATGAATGAGCACAAAGGATTACATAGGATGGATGAAAGGATGGAAAGTAGGTGTTGGATAATGGAGTGGGTCTAAGAAGGCTTTATTTTGAGTGGATAGGAATGTGGGAAAGAACAACATTGACACACACCTTGAGGGGTGGTGAAGTGACGGAGGATATAAAAATTTGGCATTTGGCAGAATGGATGTAGACTTTGGGACATAAGGACCCAAAATGGATTTGGGTGGTGGGAGACATTTAGATGGAGGGATAAAAATTTTGGATGCCAACTTTGATTTTGCTTTATGAAGTTGTGCTTCAAGGAGCTTTTTGGTAATCCACATAGTTTTTGACTTTTCTTTATTTTGTGGTTCCTTGGAACACATTGTTTGTACAAGAGATTTAGGAAACCATATGGCTTTTGATTTTTTTGTCTTTTTCTTAGTGGGCCTTTGTGGCCTTTTGGATATTTCTTTTTTTCTTTCTAGATCATATTTTGATTTATTTTTACATGTTGATTAGACCGGACATGTTGATCCTTGACTACATGTGGATTGCTAGACTTAGAGACTTTGTTCTTGGTATCCAAATTGTTGGGAGAATGAATGGGATTCATGGATGGATAGGAATAATATGGAGGCATCTTGGATGGATGAGAGTGATATGGAGGTATTTTGGATGGATGGAAGGTCCTCAAAGATATGTTCCTTTGATGATCTTGACTCATGAAAGAATAAATGTATTGTGAGCTAATGGATGGACAAACATATGGACCAAATATGGATGGAAGGGTTGAAGGGGGAAGTGTATGTTTGAATTTAGATTTTGTAGGGATACAAACATCTTGAGAATGTGGTGTATAACTAAGGCCATGACCATTAGGATTTTCTTTGATATGAATGGGTTCTAATATGTTTTTCTCATGGAGGTCTAACCCTTTGCCTTGATGCTTTGAAAAATATTTCTACCAATGGGATACTTGCTACTAGATGCAAATCCATTTCGAGGTGGATATGACATAGAGGACATTATAGGATTGCCAAGTAAACCAGACCAAACGTAATTGGAGGAACCCTTTTTTATATGTAACATGTTCATGAACATATTGCATAGAATTTTTGGAGTCATGAGGGGAACCAAGAGGCATGAAAGGTTCTTTATGAGGTGGAATAATAGGAATTTTGGGATCATTGAGAAAAATAGGATCTTGTGGTGGACAAGGAGGAATAGGACATTAGGATGAATGGATACATGGATCTTGAGGAGGATCCAGAGGGACGGTAGTGGGATCTTGTGGTGGACATGAAAATGAAGGAATGATTTGATCTTGACTTGGAACGGGATCGTCAATCTCCATTTTAAGGGTACTCTACTCTTAACCTTGGGTAGCATCATGATCTTTCTTAGGATTAGGAAGGTTAAAAGGACTTGGAAGGAACTTTGTTCTTGTAGTGGATGGGGATCCTCATTGATAGGATGTTAAAAGATGGTAGGATTATCCTTAGGGTCTAGGAAGATAAAATCTTGGTCAACAATTGGATTGGATTGGTCATTCTTGGGATATTGATCTTGATTTATTTCAGGACTCATTTTTTCATGCTTTGAATCATCCTCTTAACATGGGGTATGAAATGGAGTAGGTATGGGGGATTCATGGAAGAATTAAATGTTTTGACATATGGAAGGAGGTTGGATGGGGCTCTTTGAAATGGGTTTACTTGGGAATGGAGCATATGGTGGCATTGGATCTAGAATCGCTAAATTGTAAAAGGGGCTTGCATTATGAAAGGGATTATCTTGGAAATCTATTAGGCCTCATTTTTTTGAGGGGTGGAATTGGGTTTTGATGCCCAAAACCAGGATTTGGGTTTAAATTCGTTTTTTGGTGCGTTAAAACAATAACCCAAATATAGTTTCCATCTTCCAATTTCGGGCAAAAATGAGGGTTTCCATCTTCCACCCAAATAGGTGGAATATGATTTCAAAACCTGGTTTTATGTTTTTTTTAAGCCCATTTTATAAATTTGTCAGGTCCGTGAATTGGGGATTGCGATATAATACATGTCGTTACTGTGCATGCCATGGCAATCTAGAACAATGGGGGCACGAGATAGGGATTAAGGAGGCGGAAAATGGCGGTGCAGCCTTCAGGATCTGATACTCTTTCCAGGTTTTCTCTATATTTCTTCCAGGCTCCGTCGGTTAACTCTTTGTCGGCAGCTCGTAGTGTTATCTCCACCTGACAGTTGCAACGCACTCGTCAAAACATCGGCTGGAACACCTGGTTTTGGGCCGAACTACCTACTCCTATGGTACGGCTTTTCAAGTGACTTATGTGCGATCACCGCTTGATCAACTCGACGCTTAATCGATGCTATCCTCTCTCGGATCTTTTCCGACAGGAGTAGTACCAATTTCAAGAGCATTACCAGTAGCAGGAAAGGCAAAGGCACCTAAAGCAGCACCACCTATCATCTAATTAGTCCTACGTGAATGCTCGGAGCTTGATGAGTTGTTGATTCTACCTGAAGGTCTACAAAATAGATGAAAAGCTTCATTGGCAAGGAATTAAAATGTTCTCCCGATAGAGAAGTCATCGGGCAAACCACAACCATCGGAAGGTGAGATTAAGTGATGTTCGACAGGCTATGCTACGTTGATGAACATAAAATTCCACATGCTAATTCATTCTACAAAATAACACAGAGATGTTCCTCAGTGAAACATGGTGATTGAAGTCTCTCATGATACCAAGCCACAGACAAAATGACAGAAATTGCACGCAAAATATTTGGCATATGTGTTCTCGAGGTGTATTGATTGCATGATCCACAATTACGAACACCCATTTCCAACATCCTCTGTCAGGTACCGACTATGAGATTCAGAAGGTATTTGGGTGATCATATGAGATTCAGAAGGGATTTGGGTATTCCAATTCCAATTTTGAACTTGGCAACCGAACGCAGAAGATGGATTGACTCATTCATCTTCCGGGTCAACCAAACGGTCCAAATTATATCCCGAAGATGCAAAACCAGAATTTCAAAACCTGATTCTGAGATAATCAGGTTTTGACTCAAATTCCAATTCTGCAAACAAATGGGGCCTTAGGGATAGCCCTTGGGAAGTTTCATCATTTAATGTGTCATTTGGTGGAGATGGAATAGATTGTTCTTGTAAAACTTTGGGAGTTGAAGGAATGGTGAGAGATACAAACGCTGATTGAGGGACAATTTCTTTATGGGATATGGATGTGTCATTAGTGTGATTTTTATAGAATGATCCATTACTAGACATGGGTAAATGCCTTTTATCATGCTCGGAAATAGTTTCTTGTATATGACCCAATTTTTGAGGTAAATCTTTGAGAGTTTGGGTTTGTAATTTTTTGCTTTTCAGATGGTTTTGTTTGTTTTCCAAGTTATAATTTAGCCTCATTCCACCTAGCCTTAATCTCATAACTTGATTCTATTTTGTCTTGAAGGCGAAGGGCATATCCAATAGGGTCACTAAGAAATAATTCTTCACAAGCTTTATCAAATTTTTCTTGAGAAAATTCTGCTAAAAGGTCATGACCATCTTCCGAGGAATTTGAATATAAGGATGGCTGAGATTGAATGTGAGACTCTTTTTGAGAATTCCAAGGTGATTTGGGTTGGACATAATTACAACCTAGATGGAAAGTTGACTCAACATGTGAGGGCTCCAAGTCTATGGATGGTCGAGATCGAATATGAGACTCCTTTTGAGAATTCCAAGGTGATTTGGATTAGACATAATTATAACCTGGATGAAAACTTAATTTAACATGTGAGAAGGATCTTTGTCGGTCATGAAATGTGTTCCCTTTCTCAAAGCCAAATGTAAATGAGGAGCTAAGTCTAGGGAATTAGGGATCATTGCCCAAGTTGGGTTATTGTGGAGCTCCAAATAAATTCATATGTAATGATGGGGATAAATTTTTAGGTGATCTTCTATTAGCATCAAAATACGAGAATTGTGTGGGTTCAAATTGAAGTGGCCTTGAGTTGAAATTGCCCATGGATGGTAGTGAGGAATTCACTCGTCTCCATCTAGAAGCTCGGGACCTTGTTTCAACCATGGGTATGGACCTAAAGGAAATGCCTAATATGATTGCAAAGTGGTGGAAGATAAATGCAACCTAAGGGAGATAAGAGGTACCCTATAACACGAAGGTGTTCAGACAATGCAAGTCAAATGTGACCAATGAAATGAGATGAGACTCTAAAAGTGGTCTAATAGAATGAAAGCAAAGGACAATATGATAAGGACAAGGTTATGACAATGTGTAGGATAAAGACCTAAATGTAAACTAATGATAAGGACAAAATGAAGGATTGGAATGCAAACCAAGGGTAAGGACCAAATGAAGGATGACCAAAGGATATGATAAGTCCAAAAAGGATAATGACAAAATGGTAATAAGGGCAAGGTTCTAAATGAAACCTAAGGTCATAAGTGAAATGAATGAGAATAGAGGGTATGCAAGGATGGACTAAGGTAATGACCAAAGGAATGACCTAGGATCAAAGATGCAAGTGGGACAATCTAAGGAATATCTATGTGTGGAGGGTTAAAACAAAGATGCAAGGTTTGGAGTTTCCTAAGTTTGAAAGTTTGGACAATATTTTTTATAAAGGTTTTATAAATGTGTTTGTACAAATGTTTGAAGGTTTGGACAAGTGATGTTTTGAACACACACACCAAACAAAGTGGTATTTGGTGATATAAGACAAGCACAACCTATTATTAGAATAGGACAAAATCTGCTAGATCCCACTGCCGATAAATCTGAGCCGCACTTATTCAGAGGGGATAGCTTAAAAATTATAAAAATTATAAAAATAAATTAACTATTTTATTTTTAATTACACCTTATTCTATTAATATTCAATTCGATCAAAACATGATATCAATTTTTTCTATGTAATAAATCAATCAAAATAAAAACTCCATTTTCACCAGGAGTTAAGGAATGTGGAGAGACCCCCTATTTAACTATCTAAAAATTCTAAAAGTCAGCCAAAGTTAAATCTTTGAATATTTTTGGTGATGACGGCCACCAGGAGGAGCACCTCCAAATTTAGCACACGGCCAAAATTTATGCATTTGCAGCACGAAAGTACAGCTACAGAATAAGAATAAGAATGATAAACTAAGCAGAATTTTGAGGACATGTGGACAAAATCTCCGTAATAAAATTGCATGCATAGCTCTATATATATCTAGGCTCTGAATTCATGGAACACTCAAATCATTTTCAGTTAGTTTATTTATGAAGCATGTGTTAGCTTATTTATTTAATAAGATAGGAGTTTGTATTTTCATTAGACTGTGAATTCATTTATAAAAGAGCGGAGGTTGCAGTTGTAAGTGTTGAAATCATGTCTTTAATTAGATCATCAGAATTGCTTTGAGTTTGTTTCCTTTGAGTTTGACTGGTACTGGTGGTCTAATTAAGACATGGTTTCACCATCTACACAAAAGTCAGTCAATTATGTACAAAACAGCAGACTTCAGTCAATGGAATAGAGTTGAACAGCAGGTTCATTCTCTTTCATTTTAATATTTTTTATCAATAGTTTTCTTTTTTTAATTTTTTTTTAAATCATTCTTAAAGTATTTTGTTGGGTATCACTATTTGTAAAAGGACTAGGAGTTTTTAGAAGAGGAGCTCATATGAATTTTGTAGCAATAACCAAGTTTAAACTTTTGAAATTTAAAGAAGTTGGTCTTATAATGATTCTTTTTAATAAGTCTAAATCAAAGAAAAAATTTCTAGATGAATAACATATGACAAAAAAGTCTTTCAGACTGGAAGAAAATTTTTCAGGCTTGACCATAAAGATACCACCAGAAAATCTGAAAAATACTTATTTTTCTGAACAGAATTCTAGTCTGACCTCTACATTTTTTAAATCTCACCAAACCCCCCTGCTCCACAATAATAATTCCTAAATAGACTTCATAAGACTAGTACATAAAAAATTAAATTATATATTTAAACTCTATAAACTATTCTAATCTTTATAATTTATTCAATGCTTCTGATCTGCATGAAGGTAGTGGCAGTGTACCATTAGATGCTGCACTCTGGTTACAAAGTAATTATTGTTCTTCTCAAATTATGTATTCCATTTACTGATTCAATATTAGATGCTATAAGATTGACTTAACTAGTTATGCCCTCGTATTTTCCCTTGTAATTCATCTTATTCAGTCATAATTCCAAATCAACAAAGCATGTCTAAGGTTTCTAATGCAAATCTACTTCTTCCATTTCACTTATCTCATTGATTTCACTTGTCTCATTGATTGTCTCCTCAAACATGGCTTGGTGGTATGCTTGGCTCAATATTGTATTCGAGTATAATATGTTTAACAGATTTGAATAAAACTGTGCACTTTTACACTAGTTCTTCAAACAAGATATAATATTCATCAAAAGGTTTTTAGTGGTTTTCCTGAATATCATGATGTTTGTTTCTAACCCTAGCTTGTTGATGATGTGAGCTTCAAAATTAAGCATTATTTACATTCAAGTAAAAACTTTGGCTTTTATTTACCTGCTCTTCTTAACTATGGACTATGAAATTGTTAATAGAATATTGTATTTAGGACGCCAAAGCAAAGGTATTTTGGCTTTTTGGCTGCAACAAGTGAAATTATGAGAAAACTGTTTTTTTTTAACTTATTAAGAAGATTATAAATAAACATTAACAAATTCAAAAATAGCTGTTATTGGTAATCATGCAAATCAGCCAGTTTGCATGTGTTGTTTCTAATTGGTTAAACAATTTTCATTAGTATGTTTTGCAGTTTTAGAAGTTTTCTTATTTATAATGAGTGAACTGTTGTTTTTAGAGGTTGCAACCTCCATAAAATACTATCTTTTTGTATTGTTTATGTAGGTCAGAATAAAACTTCTATATTGAAGTAAATTGTGATGTAATAGAAGTGACAAAATTTTATTTACATGTTTCAAATGGCTAATAATAAGTGGAGAGTTGTAGAAGGATTCTAAATGGTGGATTTTATTCTTGAGATACTTCTCAAGGTTGTCTCAAACTGAATCTTGCACAAAAAAATGTTTTGTGCTCTTCCATGATTCAGTTTTGTAAGAGGACAAAGCATTTTTTTGTATAGATGCTTTGATTAAGATGACTTTAGAATATCTCGTGAATAAAATCCACAATTTAGAGTCCATTGTCAAAAAGTACAATTCTATGCTGGTTGAATGAAGTGTGCAAGCCAGACAGATCCTTAATGTACAAAGAGAAATTTAATTTATATTTTTTCAAATATTTTCAAAAAATATAAAATTGTTTGTCGAATGCTTTTTTTAAACACATCCATACCTGAAATACCATCTTCTTTCTAATTGTAGAACTGTTTCTAAAATAGTTTTATTATTATTAACTTTGTTGTCCCCCTGACAATTACAACATTCATTACAATGAAGCTTTAGAGTTGTGTTTAATTGAATTTTATTTTCAAATCATTTGCAAGAGACTCAACTTTGTATCGGCATCTTGTCACCAATGATACAAGAGTTGGTGTTCACGTTACTTTTGAGAAAGTTATTAAATTCTATTTCTAAGTAAAAATAATGGTTAAATCTTGTGAGACATAACATTTGTGACCTATTTAAATTTATCAAAATGTATGAGGATTATATAAAAACAAGAGCTGCAGTGTTGCTGTGTGATTTGTTTATGTAAATGGTGGAGTAGAATTCTATTTCAAGCGGACTGTAGCAAATCTGATTTGGCAAACTTAATTCTCTCCAACTATACTTATTTTATTCTTCATTTGCCACTGCTCTGATCCAAGTGTGGGCTAAGGCATGAAATCATTGACCATTTTCTATTTAATTGATATTAGTAATGCATTTGTTTTTCTTATTTATGTAATACAATCAACTCTACCATGGCTATATATAAGAAATAGAATGTTATAACTGGAAAATTCAGAACTTTCATGTGGATAAAGTAGATTGGGCAAAATAAGTATACTACATCAAAGAGCTTAACTTAGTTAAGGAATATGATGAAAAAATATATTTAGCGGCTGCTAATAAAAGGGAAAGCGAGGATGGGATTGTATCATCTTAGGTGTAAGACTGGTAGGTGGAAGATAACCTTGAGAAGACCTACATATTCTACAATAAGAGAGTAGTAAAAACGGAATGACACATTGTTATGGAATGCATAGCTTATGAGGTTATCCTTACTCAATATGAAAAGGGCTTCAAGGACGACAACATGCACCAGCTATTTGAGGAAGAAAAGATTAACTAGATCGTTAGCTTCCTTATCATTATTAATAGTAAGAAATCTGATAATGAAAAGAACATGAAAATAAATTAAGAATTTTTTTTTCTCAATCCTATAGACTATTTGGTCTCGTAGACCTCATTAAAATCATATTTGTTTTTTACTCATTCATTCACATGACACAAGATATTTACCACAAATCATGAAATAAGCCATTAACCATAAAGATTGTATGTTTCACATGTCTATATAATAGAATTGTGTAATTATTGCATACAATATTAACTACGAATAATTTCATCTCTTAACATATATACATGAGTCATAGCTTCATATGAACATTCTTGTGAGAACTTTCTGCAAGCCTAAGGATAAAGTGAACTCTTTTATGGTCTTATATCCCTTTTGACCTCCTACTTGGATATAGATTATCCAATCACTTGTCAAACCCAATTGGAGAAACTAACTCTCCTAATCTAGGAAAAGTGATTGTTGGTCTTTTTTAATAGCTTCAATAACTAGCTATAGGACCTTAATTTAGGGATTATCCTTCCATACTAAGTACCTATCTGTTCATTACAAAGATTCTTTCTTGCCAATCCAGGGACGTATTACTTGAAACGGGTCAGCAAAGTTTACTAGGAATTCATTTTGTAGCCATGCTTCTATTGCTAAAAAGGAAACAATATTGGAAACAAAGTGCATGGAAAGAAAATAATTGAAACACTTAATAACAACTATCGTCTACGTTGAACCCAATTGAATAACATAAATGAAATGCATTGACAAACAAATAGGGACTACTTTATTTGCTTTGGTTGCGGGAACAGACACAAGAAGGGATTTCCAGTGGCTGCAGGAACAGTCAAGTGTCAAATCAGCGACTAACTATTGCACATGTAAAATGACTGCTAAGTGTTATAGATGTAATACTCACTAAGTGGGCCCCTTTAGTGAGTCTTCTCAAAACTCAACTATATGCTTTCAAACTGAGATTTCATAACATTGATTCAAAAGTGTTGTTACATACTAATGGCTGAAAACTGATTTTCTATAAACTGGAAACTGAAAGTTACAATATCTATAGTTCTAACTCTTGAGAAAGAGTACCTAAACCTTATTTATAGAAATGAAACTTTAACTAACATTATCTATCAACAAGTCCACTCTCATGCTAATAGGAGGATGCTACTTTATTACAACATAGAACAGGGAGTTATGCTCCAAGAGAGAAATAGTCAAATTTGTTTTCATTACAGAGAGAATTTAGCATAACTAATATCCCTAAATCTACTCTACTTCAGAGATCGATGATCATTAAGGTTCCATTATTACACTTTATGGCCTTTTGAGAATGGTTGTTGAATTCTTGAATATTTGACTTTGTCTTCAACCAGCTAACTTGTTAGAACCTCCTTGTTGCAAGATCTTTGACGGCTTCTTTGTACTCCTACATGTTATTATTAGAGTGCACAAAACATAAGCATATATATCTTAAATCAAAATAAACATTCATCCATTCACATGCAGAATTAACATGAATATATAACATAGAAACATGAGTCATATACTAGGCTCATCATTCAACCAAAAAGGAAATAGAGGAAAAGTTTATAACCATTATAGAAATCTTAGGGAGTTATCTATAAAGTTAGCATAAAACATATAAACAAGGTACTTAAATCTCATCATTATTTTGGAATCTCTTCAAAGAACCTCTAGAAGCATAAAACATATAATATAAAAGAACCATTAAGCAGGCTCATCATTCCCCCCAACTATATCTCTTTCTAGTCCTCCAATAGGTACCATATTCCTTATTCTTGCCTGCATCCTATAGTCATTATGAGTAGGTTGTCCTAGGCCTCTTGCAACTAAGCTCCAGTAGAATCCCTTTCTTTTCTCCAATCTATTCCACCTAGCTCTTTATGATGTCTCATTAAAAGCATTTTCAAATTTCATGCAATCTGGTATTGGCCATAACAATATAGGTGGTTGGAAGATAAGTGGAAGACATATGTTTTCTTTTTCCCTTCCCAAGTGCAGATACAAGATGGCTTACACATGGTTGCATAGTACTTCTATAGACAATGTGGTTCTACCTATTTTAACTCATCTGATAAACTATTCCATCATTCTGCAAGGCACCCCATGAGTGTTTGTCCTTCATTGGGATCTATTTGTTCAAATTCCTGGTAAAACCCTTCCATTAAAGCTAATATCTGAGGTCTCAAATCAGTCCCATATAAAAGCTTTTTCCAATCATAGTAGAGAATCCTTGGATACTTGGACTCATCCCTGAGAGTGAGGGAATTAAAATTTCTTCATCCCTGTAATTTCTAAATTGGCGCCCTCTAGGTAGAGCAATGGATTCCATTCAGTATCATGTGGAACAAAAAAATTATGCAGGCATAATTCACAGAGTAAATTCTTGGTGGTTGTAGGAGAAGTTTGATAAACATCATAAAATTCTTTCAAATTTTCAATGGATGGATTCAAATCAAAATTAATTCTTATGATCTTAAAGGAAAGATTGAGTTCCTTTAAGTATAATGCATATACTTTTGGTGGTGGCTTACATTCCAATATTTGTGGAACCAATGTTACCACATTATCCAGTTTAGTTTTCAATGGATCAATTTCTTCATTTTTATTTCTGACCTCCTCATCCTTTTTTTATTATTTATTACAATTTCATCTTCTCCTTACTTCATTTTGCTTCTCTGTATAACATGTCGTTATATAAATCTATAGCTAAAAAATCAATGAAAATGCAAGGAGCCTATGTCTTCCTTCTTAAAACCCTCTATGACCTCTTCCTTCTTCTTTCCAACTGGATCCTGCTCTACCATCAATTCAACTGCAGCAACAAGTCCAGCTAAACCTTCCAATCCCATATTATCTTGAGGTTGAGCCTCAACTATCATCAAATCATGCTCCTCTTGAGGCATTTCACCTAAATCACTCTCTTATGACACTTCCTCAACCCCCTCCTTATCTAAATCATAGGCGTCCATTGCATGTTTATCTTGATGTTCTTTAAAAGAGGAAAATAGATGTAGGAGCATCCTTACAATCTTGCATCACCCAAAAATATTTCCTTTCAGTTTTGTTCTTGTTTTCTAGTTTCTGTGTTTTTAGTTGTGTTCCTTGGTTTTGGATCATTTGTTGTTGCAAACCTTGAGGTATGCTCTCAACATTATGTTTTACTTATGTCGAGGTTCGCACCTCAATCAGATACTTCGCTGAGGAGATATTATAGATTCATGGTCAATTTTGTGTGTTCTTCAAGTTCTAACGGTCAGACAAGTTTTCTGATCTTGTGAAGCATTTTCCCGATCGGCAAAGCTTTGTGGCTCATATCATGATGCTCCCGAATCTTTGGCCAATGTCTCTCTTGGAGCGCACATCATTTCTACATCTTCGCATCGAGATCCTTATGATTTGGGTCCTGACCTATATTTTTGTATTACGTTTTCTTTGTCTTGGGAAAATGTAATTGATCTGGCTAACATATGTGTTGTGAAGGCTCTATATATTGACGCAGTTGATCTTTGTATAGAGAAATTAAGTAGTGGTAGCTCTCAGTAGGATAATCTTTGGAATGTTAACACTAGGGTTTAGATATAGATTTTTTTTGTAATCAGGCATGTATGCCAAAAGTATGTAAGTTGAATGTTGCATGCCAATTTGATGTAATTCTTGAATCTGTGATAATGTGAATGTGGAATTGTGCATGTTTTCAGTACATTATTGAGTTCTTATTGATCTTGTGTTGTTGATTTCTATTTTTTTGACTCGTGTTGCATGGTTTGGACCATCTCCATTGGGGAAACTCCTTCCATGACTACTTCAAGTGGTATTAGAGAAAGATTTGTTCCTGTGATTACAGATCTGAGTTGCTAAGCTTGTGAAGCCCTAGGTATTTTGGTCATGGGGTGACAAAGAGTAGATTTGGATCACACTAACTAAGGACTTGCGCAAGGTGGTTATGAAGAGATATGTATTGGTTATGAAATTTCTGAGTTGTTGAGGTATCCCATTAGTGAACTGATCACTGAAAGGATGCAGACTATGAGTGTGTTCAATAGATCGTCGAGTGAGAGGCAATTGAATCCTTGTAGCCATATCGCCGAGTTGAGGTAGTTGCACCTGAGGATTGGGAGAGATGTCGCTAAGAAGAATGAACCCTAGGGGATTAGATCAAATGATGGAGGACTTCTTAAATGAGATGAGGAATTAGATCCAAAATGTATTGAATGGATTACAAAGGAATCCTGAAACTGAGGAGGAATATGCGGAAGTTTTTGAAGACCTTGAGACTGTAGATACTGAGATCCCTGCAAATGAAGAAATATTATTGAGAGTTCTGGAACAAGTAAGTAAATGTCATAGAATGGAGGTTTCTAACTTTTCTGGCTAATTGCATCCTGAGGATTTGATAGATTGGATTGGTGAATTAAAATATTACTTTGAGTTTGAGGATATCAGAGATCCACAGAGGGTTAGGTTAGCACATACTAATTTGAAGGGTCATATTGCTTTATGGTGGAAATAGTTGAAGAAAGATAGAGAGGAAAATAGTGAAATGAAGATCACTAGATGGAGGGTAATGGTTTCTAGATTGAAGGCTAAATTCATACCTAGGGACTATGCGTTGGAAATATTCAAGAAGTTGCAAAACTTGAAGCAGAAGGACATGATTGTACATGATTACACCAAAGAATTTTACAAGATGACAATCAGATCCGAACACTGAGAGATATCTAAGGAGAAGGTGGCTAGATATATTAATGTCTTGAGGTTCAATATTCAGGATGAGCTATGTTTTTTGATGATTAATACAGTGGAGGATGTTGATCAATATGCATTAAAGGCATAAGATAAGGTAAAGAGGAGACAAAGTAATCCTAGAGGAAAGGAGAAGCAAGTGAGTAGCAATGGTAAAGAGAATTTGTCTAGTGGAGAGGAACTTGATCATAAGATACTTAGGAGAGGAAGTGGTAGCAAGAAATTTAAAGGTACTTGTTTTAAATGTGGTGGCATAGGACATAGAGCTTTTCAATGTTCCAAGGGATCTAGTAGAAGCCTAGGAAAAGAGAATCTTGTGGCACATGAGGAGAAAACTACTAAGCCACTTATGGAGAGTATGGAGGAACCTAATATGGGAGAGTCTCTTATGATTAGGAGAGTCATGTTGAGTAAGAAGGAAGATGAACCTATACAAAGGAGGAATTTATTTAGGACTGTATGTAAATCAGGAGATAAATATTATAAGGTTATTATGGATAGTGGTAGTACTAATAATTTGGTATCAGAGGAGATGGTGTAGAAGCTTGACTTGAAAAGGATTAAACATCCTTGTCCTTATGGGATAAGTTGGTTTCAAAGATTATCACATGGTGGAGGTGAAAGAACAATATTTGGTAAAATTAAACATTGGGCTTTACAGAGATGAGGTATTGTGTGTTGTGGTATCTATGAGTGCTTTTCATGTTCTATTGGGAAGACCTTGGCAATATGATAGGGGAGATATCCATGATTGCACAAGTAACTTGGTCATAATAGAAAAGGATGGGAAAAAGTTTACTTTGGTTCCCTTAAAGGAGGAAGAGGGAATAAGTGAAAGGAATCTAAGCATTGTGAGGAGTTATTGTTCAGAGAAGCAGAATAAAGAGGTTTATATGAATATGAAGAATGATCTTGGAGACATATCTGAGAACCGATTGGTATCAAATAACACGAAGGGTAAATTGAAGCAGCAGAAAATTTTGGTTGTTGATTAGATGAAGTCATGTGGTAGAGATTAATAAGGTGTGCGAACAACCAAAATATTCTACTGCTTTAGTTTTGTTAAATTGTTTTCCACTTTTTGTGTTTTTAGTGGCATTCCTTCATTTTGGATCATTTGTTGTTGCGAACCTCAGGGTATAATATGGACATTATGTTTTACTTATGTATGGGTTCGCACCTCAATCGGATACTTTGTTGATGAGATATTTTGGATTCATGGTCAATTTTGTGTGTTCTTCAAGCTCTAAAGATCAGACGAGTTTTCTTATCCCGCAAAGAATTTTCCCTATTGGCGAAGCTTTATGGATCACATCACGATGTTCCTGGATCTTTGTCCAATGTCTCTCTTGTATTGTTCATCATTTCTACATCTTAGCATCGAGATCCTTATAATTTGGGTCATGACCTATATTTTTATATTACGTTTTCTTTGTCTTGGGAAAATGTAATTAATCTGGACAGCATATGTGTTGCAAAGGCTCTATATATTGAGACAGATGATCTTTTTTTAGAGAAACTAAGTAGTGGTATCTCTTAGTAGGATAATCTTTGGAAGGTTACCACTAGGGTTTAGGTCTAGACTTCCATTGTAATCAGGCATGTATGTCAAAAGTACATAAGTTGCATGTTGCAAGAAGATATGATGTAATTCTTAAATCTGTGATAATGTGAATGTGGAATTGTGCATGTTTTCAGTACATTGTTGAGTTCTTATTGATCTTGTGTTGTTGATTTTTACTATGTTGACTCGTGTTGCATGTTTTGGACAAAATCGTTCCATGACTGCACCTAAATCACCCTAAATCACCATGAGGCATTCAACCTAAATCACCCTACTGCAACACTTCCTCACCCCCAGTGTTATCTAAATCATAGGCCTCCATCACAGGTTTATCTTGATGTTCTTTAGAAGATTAAAATTGAGGGTTGTCCATAGGTGGTCTAGGAGGATAGTTAAAAATTATCCTTTCTTCCTCACTCGGGATGGTATGAATAGATTTAGATGATTCAATTTGTATGTTGACACTAGGTTTCTTGGGCACAAATGCTTTTCTAGGCTTTCCTCTCAGCCTGTGGCTTCTCCTATGAGGCATTGAGGGGTAGACATATATACCCTAGGGGTTTTCACTTTTTTTTTTTTCTTGGAGGGTTTATTAGTAGTGGTTGCAAGTGAATCTTTTGCCTCTTCATTTCTCTTTCTTAGGCTGGGATCTTTATATTCTAATTTTTGTTTCTTTATCATCCCTCTTGAACCCTATGTTTCCTTGACTTTTTGCTTTTGCCTTTAAAAAACATTACTAGTTTTTTTGGGGGTTTTAGTTGGTTCATTAATGTTAACTCCTTCAGGTGAGCCCTTATCATTACAGGAAGAGGACTCAAAGGAACTAGCCTCATCTATAGGAGAACCTACAGCAGGGGTTTCCCTTGAGTTTGAATCCCTTGGTGTAAACTTGAAAGTTCGTCTATTTGTGTTAATCCTCTGGGTCACATGATGACTCCTAAGTCCCACATTTGCATTAAAATCCCCAATTTTCACAAAATCCTCCCATGTCATCTGAGACACATCCCCTAAAGACCTTTCTACCAATAATTTTATCAAACAATGGTGGGATATGGAATTGAGCTTACCTTTTTGAGTTTCAAAATCCATATTTGACAGCATATTATAGAGAATGTTCAGAACATTCATGCACCTCCCATGTCTAAGATGAATCAAAAGATTGAAGTGCACTAAATGGAGGTTTGATTTTCTACCTTTACATGTCATTTACTTGATAACATACACTTCCATTTGGCTCCATCTTGTGGGTAGAGACAAACTCTTTACTCCTTGCCTATCCACACTCAAAAGAGGGTCATGAGGTCTTGTAAAATCAGCCCTGAAAAATTGGCCATCTTTTGACTCAGGGTAATTCTCACCATCGACTATTAAACCTTTTACTTCTTCTATCCTCTCCTCTGTCTCTATTACCTTCAAGCCCTTCATCATGGCTTCGCCATTTGAAAAGGTCTGGGAATATTCTAGTGCAATGATGGCATCGATTTTATCATACAATGTTGTAGGAATTTGACCTTGCAATTCAATAGATGCTTTTCTTAACTTATGCATGTTATAAACTACAACATCTTCAATCATCTTCTAATCTTGTTCACTGACTTTATCATATAACTTCCTGACACCAACTAACACACCATGTGTCTTCACTTTAAGTACTATGCTTTCAATATAGATAAAAAAATCCAAAATTAACTTGAGGGGATTTAGGTTCAACAGATTTAGTAGTGGGAGAACCTACTACTTTGGATCTCTTACCTCGAGTCTTTAGTTCCTTCCGTTCTTTCTGTAATTCTCTGCTCTCATTATCTTAATCGACATCTTTCTTATCTCTTTGTGTTTTTTATTTCTTTCTTTTTCATGTCACCTTTGGATTTCTTGGTGTGTCCTTAACTATTGTATCCTTAGGCTTGTCACTCTCTATAGGTTTCTTATTTGTTATGACTAGAGGAGAAGGTTTCTCCTTCACTTGAGTTTCACTCCTGGTCTTTCTACCAGTTGGGGCACTACCGGTTTGTATCATCTTAAAATTGAAGCACTTCCATGATAAGAATGTTTAGCCATCCATAGGGGATGTTTTTTACCACCATCATACTGTCCCCTCATTTTTTCATCATCTCTTGCTTTTGTGCCTATTTAGGACCCTGATTGGGCCTCTCCAAGCACCTTCCATCCCACCTGGCACATTTTCCAAGGGTTCTGACCCCCTAGGTCAAGGTTGACCTCAACCTTGACCTAGGTTAGGGTCTACCTTGACCTTGACCTAGGTCAAGGTTGACCTTGACCCTGACCTAGGTCCCCCTTTCAAATATGGAAACTTGTCGGTTGCCGAAGGTCATCAAAAATTCATTTTTCCCGCTTTTGGGTCGGCTATTTTGGGTTCTGAAGTAGAAAATCCTAAATTATATTTAATATAGGTCCTCTTCTAAGGGAATGGGTCTAATTGGAATTTAATTCTCCTATGTCAGCCTCCTTAGAAGATTGTGCCCTAATTTCATATAAAAGGAAGTTTTCTCCTCTCATTTTCTCTAAGCGATTTTGAGCAATAAGGAGTCTTTCTAGGTGAAATCAAGCAAGAAGTCATCAAGCAAAAGTTAAAGCATCCATTGTTATACATATTCTCAAATATTTCAAGGTATTCAAGTCTTCCTCTCAATCATTCAATTCCTCCATTGAATATCAAGGATTCAAGCTTTCAAGCCTTTGAAGGGATTTGGTTCCAACATGCAAGATTCATCATTCAAACCCTAGATCTAGCCATCATGGTGGTGTGATCTTCCTTCAAGATCCTTTGTACATCCTCAAGACTCATTATTTCTTCCTTCAATGTGGATTCCAAGCATACATTCATGGAGGTTTATGGTTTCTATTGAGTCCAAGCTTTCATATTTACATACTTGCTACATTTGAATTACAATTGCATATCTATTCAATATCATAGCTTCATTCTTAGATTCAATTCTACTACTTTCTAGCATTGCATACTTTATTGATTTCAAGGTTAATTCCTAAATCATGGTTTGACAAAGGAAAACCCCTCCCCCCAAGAAACAAATCTCTTTTTCTTGCAGGTACAGGTTTAGGACTGCAGATTTGAACTCGAATCTAGATACCCTTTTCCGCGAACTATCGGGATCCGTGAACAGATTTTATGTTGGACCTGTGCAAGTCAGGGTCGATATTATTGGGTCAGGGGTGACATTTGTTGGTCAAGTTCAATTTTTTTCACAAGACGCTGACAGATCAAAAAAAGATTTCTAGGTTTTGTTTGTCTCTGTGTTCCGGTTTCGGATCATACTTCAGATTTTTCAGAAATAGAGCACGGACCCCAAAAAACAACATTCTTTGATCTGCAATATTTCAAAGTTAGTGTATTTCTCCTATCCATTTCAATTCAAATCCTTAATAATTCTAAATCTATCACACATTTACATTCATTCACACCACATTTTAAGAGGGAAACCTAGGATCTCCTTCTTTATTCTTATTTCCAATAGATTGATTCATTTATACATTGATCCTTTTTGGGTTGATCAATTTGGATCCTTCCTTTGTGCATTTGAGAATAAAG
>MU227941.1:1076255-1123022 GCA_018584345.1 Thuja plicata | reverse complement strand
TTTTGTATCCCATTTAATGTACTTCATAATATTATTAATTATTGGGCATAGATTTTAGGATTCCATTTTTTAGATTTTTATCACTTTATAGGATTCTAAATTTTGCCAAAAATTGAGAACTCCAACACCACCATCATACTTTCCCCTCATTTTTGCATCATCTCCTGCTTTTGTGCCTGTTTAGGACCCTAATTGAGCCTCTCCAAGCACCTTCCATCCCACCTAGCACATTTTCCAGGGGTTTTGACCCCCTAGGTCAAGGTCAACCTCAACCTTAACCTAGGTCAGGGTTGACCTCAACCTTGACCTAGGTCAGCGTTGACCTTGACCTTGACCTGGGTCCCCCTTTCAAATTTGGAAACTTGTCGGTTGCCAGAGATCATCAAAAATTCATTTTTCCCGCTTCTGGGTCAGTTGTTTTGGGTTCCAAAGTGAAAAATCCTAAATTATATTTAATATAGGTCCTCTTCTAGGGGCATGGGTCTAATTGGAATTTTATTCTCCTATTTCAGCCTCCTTAGAAGATTGTGCCCTAATTTCATATAAAAGGAAGTTTTCTCCTCTCATTTTCTCTAAGCGATTTTGAGCAATAAGGAGTCTTTCTAGGTGAAATCAAGCAAGAAGTCATCAATAAAAAGTTCAAGCATCCATTTTTATACATGTTCTCAAAGCTTTCAAGGTTTTCAAGTCTTCCTCTCAAGCATTCAAGTCCTCCATTGAAGATCAAGGATTCAAGCTTTCAAGCCTTTGAATGGATTTGGTTCCAACATACAAGATTCATCATTCAAACACTAGATCTAGCCATCATGGTAGTGTGATCTTCCTTCAAGATCCTTTGTACATCCTCAAGACTCATTCATTCTTCCTTCAAGGTGGATTCCAAGCATACATTCATGGAGGTTTATGGTTTATATCGAGTCCAAGCTTTCATATTTACATACTTGCTACATTTGAATTACAATTGCATAGCTATTCAATATCATAGCTTCATTCTTAGATTCAATTCTACTACTTGCTAGCATTCCATACTTTATTGATTTCAAGGTTAATCCCTAAATTGGGGTTTGACTAAGGCAAACCCCTCCCCCCCCCCAAAAAAAACAAATCTCTTTTTCTTGCAGGTACAGGTTCAAGACTGTAGATTTGAACTTAGATCTGGATACCCTTTTCAGCGAACTATCAGGATTCGCGAACAGATTTTCTGNACCCCCTCCCCCCCCCCAAAAAAAACAAATCTCTTTTTCTTGCAGGTACAGGTTCAAGACTGTAGATTTGAACTTAGATCTGGATACCCTTTTCAGCGAACTATCAGGATTCGCGAACAGATTTTCTGTCGGACCTGTGCAAGTCAGGGTCGAGATTACTGGGTCAGGGTGACATTTGTGGGTCAAGGTCAACCTTTTTCACAAGACGGTGCCGGATCAGAAAAAGATTTTTGGGTTTTGTTCGTCTCTATTTTCTGGTTCCGAATCATACTTTAGATTTTCCAGAAATAGAGCACAGACCCCAAAAAACAAAATTATTTGATCTGCAATATTTCAAGGTTAGTGTATTTCTCCTATTCATTTCAATTCAAATCCTTAATCATTCTAAATCTATCACACATTTACATTCATTCACACCATATTTTAAGAGTGAAACCTAGGATCTCCTTCTTTATTCTTATTTCCAATAGATTGATTCATTTATGCATTGATCCTTTTTGGGTTGATCAATTTGGATCCTTCCTTTGTGCATTTGAGAATAAAGTGGAATGTCTTATTTATCCCTCCACTCTAAACATTAAATGTAAGGTGATAAGTGATTTGAGTATTAAAACACTCTTAGTCCATAAACATCATTTTTCTAGTTTACATGGTTATACCAACAACTTCAAATTCTTCTTCATCTCTAGTTGCACCAGATGTACTTGCTTGTTCTGCAGCGTTCTTATCCCTTTCTTTCTCAAATTTCTCCTATGTAGAACCTTTATGTGTCATAAATTTCTCAACATCCTTCTTCACTTTTCTTTCAATCATTGGTTTCATCAACTCATAGTTTAATTTGAGTGATTTCTCTTCATATGTCCCACACACTGGAGTATTGGGATCTATCAGTTGAGCTAACAGATTATCTATATACATAGTATGAGGTTTTAGGATCAACTGCTTCCATCATACATGTATCAGTGTCAACCATGAAACATATCCTTGTACTTTTCCACAATATTAGATGGAATTCTTTCTCTCTCATGCATCAGTTTCTGAAAATCTTTAAGGTATCCCCACACCGTGCTTATAAATTTATTACCTACAAGTTTGATATAGTTGTTGATTTGAAATAAAAAAGGGTATCCTTCAACCAAGTTTTGTTGCCGATACTGGGGAAAATGTTCTAAAAGTTGAAAAATAAACACATAATCACTTGACCATAGTTGAATTTATGCCTCTTATCCTTCTTGATCTTCTCCAAGTTCACCATTAAGTGATCTCTCATGACTTCAGCCAATTCATAGTCTTCATTCTCCTTTATCATCATATGAGAAGTATGAATAGCACCACTTGGTATATTATTCAACCTACTAGAATGGTATACTTTATATCCAATCACCATTGAAGAATACTCCACCTCTTCATCAGAAATATCATTCACTGTCATTGCACGACCATCCCACTTAGACTTGGTCAGTCTGATCACTTTATCCTTCATAATGGTTTGAAGAAAAAGTACATTATCGGTTGCACATAGACCAGTTACTGCATGAATGGATTCTTTTTTTATTTTATGCGGTTGGTCCAGCCACATGAACTGGTCATGAGTCATGTTTAGCAGATATCTAATATGATCATCCTCAAACTCATCGGGATAGTTGTCTCCATGATGAAAACCTTTTTCTGGTATCTTTTTGTGCTCTTCCTTCAATTCCATGTTTGTTGGATTAACTATGGAAAGTTAAGTACTAAGAGGGGAGGGGTGAATCAATACTATTAAAACTTTTAAATATACAAGTTTATCATTTACCGAACTGAATCAAGTAATCATTTTAAATCATATAAACTAAAGCATGTAATCAAAGCTCATAACACCAATATTTTTGGTCACGTAGAAATCCTTTTTTAGAGGAAAATATTGTGGTGGGGATGACAGCCACAATCCTTCATTACTGCAACAAAAAGGTTTCTCAATTAGAGCTACAATGTTAGTTATTTATGATAGATTACCCTGTTAGGAGTATAATAAGACTTATACAATCTACCTTGCTAAAGGATTTTACAATCTCTAATCTAAGAGATGTAACTTGTCAAAGGATTTATGAAATGAAACCTATTAGGATCTACCCAATAATGGGATTTTCACTCCTCTTAGTACAATAAAACATAATACAAAATGTCTGTGAAAATGCATCAACATATGCTAGTCAGACTTTGTATGCTCAATGATTTCTTTACCTCATACTACACTCGGTAGCATCAAACTCATTCAACTGCTCTTCTCTACAGTAACTTCTTTGTACTTGGTGTTTTTTTGCACTTCAACTTGTCTTCAACACAACTTCTCTTCATACTCTCTCACTTTTCCATTCAAAACATCCTTTTTATAATCATTTATTTGCCTCTTAATCTTATTGGTTAGGGTTTCCTTATTTTACTCTCGACCATTATATCATCTTCATGAACAGATTCAATGTATTAGTTACTCGGTCAATTGTGTAACCGTTGTTTTGGGACTTGCATTGATCTTGGAAATAAAACCATTACTTTTGTCGTTGGATCTTCACCGTAGATATTTACCTTGAATTTTCTCGATCGTAGATCATGTAAATAACTTCTTCTTTGGCTTTAGAATCTCCTAGATTGTCGTGTTATTTCATTAAATGTCAATTTGACTCATGTTTACCAAAATTATTCTTTTTGTTCCTTGCTCGGTAACATACTTCATAAACTCGGTGGCTTGATAACAGTTATGCACTACTCGGTGCTTGGCTTTCTCGATGTATTACCGACTGACTCAATGTGACTTTCTCTACTTTACTGACTGTCCTTATACTTTCCTCTCCTTTCACCGATTGACTTACTTAGTCAATATGACTTTGATAAAACTAATGACAAAAAAAGAACTCTATAAGAGTATCAATGTTATCATCACACAAATACTTATATTGTGCATGAATAGATTCTAATATCCTCAAAAAAAATTACAATGAATGTAGGCTCTAACATCCTCTACATGTAGAACTTCATAGGGGACGCTAGATAGGGCACCCACTGGGTCATTTTCTATAGACTTGAACGAATGTCTTTTAAATTTTGTTTGAGGTCTTTCAGTTATATCAATCAAATTTGGAGTAGCCATCTCAAATTTCCAACACAAGTAAATACCAGATAAATACCTCAAACATTTTGAAAACTATGGTTCTTCCTGACGAACACGATGATACTCAAATGATTTGTTCCTTTTGATTAGCACACACAATCTCTTCTTGTCTCTTAGATTATAGGAAACACTTCAAACAATGATCCTTTAGTTCCACGCCAACTTTCATAATGCGCAAAGTAATAAATGAAATCCGGAAAAAATATTTTATCTACCTTCGCATATATGCATTAAATGCACTTACCAATAGAGTTAACCTTTTCACCAATTGACTCAAACACTCATTACCGATTATCAAAACATCACATAATTCATCAAAACTTCACAATACATTCCAGAAGTACTTATTGCATCTTAACATGCTGATAGATCTTACCACACAACTTCGGGGGGTCTGAAAGATGGATTCAACAATCTCTTGTCCCCCCTAAGCCACATGAAGGCTTAGTTTTATGATGAATTATCCATTCCCAATGGAGATGTGGATTCCTCCAATGTCTTTCTATCTTCCTTCTTCTTCCAAGTCTTGTTCATCTCTTTCCTGACGTCTTCTACATTCACTATCTACTTCCCTTTCTGATCGTCTGTCTGATTTACTGATTGGTTCCTTAACCTGCAATTCCTTGGTAAATGTCCAATCTTATGACAATGAAAGAATGTCATACCATTTTTTCTCCATGGTCCAACATTGCCTCTTCCAGTCCTCATCCTGCAATTCATAGCCATGTGTCCATAGTTACCACAGATTGAGCATGTGACATCAAATTGCCTCTCCCTTTGGTAAGGGCTTCCCGGTTCATAGGTGACCTTTGATTGATGACTCTTGACCCGCACTCATCAGTTTTGTGACCATATTTTTTGCATTTGTAACAATATCCATCAAAGATACTAGATCTACTGATAGGTATATATCTATAATCATAGCTAGTATGACCATACTTATTGCAGTTGTAGCAATAACCATCAAAATTACTTGCATTGTCTACAGACCTACTTATGCATACATTTGTAGTATGACCTACCTTGTGACAATTGAAACATATAGGTCTATAGGATTTCTTACCATAATTTCTTTGTGTTACCTTCGGTGGAGACTTTCCTTCTTTCTTGGTTTCCTTTATTCCAGAAGATTCTCCAACTTCAAAAGTAGTCTTACTAGTGTATCCAAGGCATGTGTTCTCTTGTCTCCTTCTTCGATACCTTAGTTTTTCATCCAGATTGTAGTACTCTCATTGAATTTTTGTAGCAGTCTTCAAATCTCCTTTAATTTTCTCATCCTCATTTCTCAGATCTTCATTTAGCCTTAGGGCATCTTGATATTCTTCATTAGTCTCATGTAAATGTTCATGCAATGTACTAACCTCTTGTTCATATTTGAAATTTTCATCCACTTTATCCTTTAGGGTTTCATCTTTGGATTTCACGGCATCCTCTACAACTTTCCTTGCATCCTCTATAGATCTCCTTGCTTCCAGTCATTCAGTCATTATGATTGATTGGGCTTCAATCTCTTTCTTGAGATCTTTATTATCCTTTTTCATTTTTTCAATCTCCATAGTCATGGCTTCTAGGGTTGCTTCAAATTCGTTAGATCCATTTTGTTTAGAAAATTTCTCAATGTAGTATTGACTCTCACTTAACTATTCAACAAGATCTTGACTTTTAGCTCTTGATTGCTTCAGTTGATTCTTCAACTCCTCAATGACCATTTCATCTTCTTTGAGTAGCATTCTTTGCTTCAACAAACCCTCCATGTTTTCCTTAAGCATCCTACCCGAGCTGTTAGGCTTCTTCAAGGGAACAAGGCTCTGATACCAATTTTTAGTCTCCAAAGGCACTGAGAGGGGGGTGAATCAATGCACCCACAAATCTGAAACAATACTTAAATATCTTCCACAAGATCCAACAAGCAAAAATAAATACAATGTAGAAGCATAGAACATAAAACATTCACACAATGTAGATACAAGACTCGAGATTTTTCCCATGGAAACCCTTGTTATAGGATTTACACTTTAGATATTGTTAAAGATCCTGCTCACCCTGTTAGGAGTGACCTAGTTTAAGGATTCTACTTTTAAAACATGTTAGGGCTTTCCTTGAGATACACCCAAGAATAACTTATCTGAAAATGACTTTCCTATCTGACAGATCTGCTACAGTCCTGATCACAACGCCTCTCCAAGAATCCAACAACTTCACAAATCACAATCTCTTATCACGTTGTCTAAACATCACCACATCTATCCTAATTCAAAAATTCATCCTTCTTTTCTAATAACTTTATCACAGTCGGCCTCTTGACCTAAAAAAATTTACCCACCGACTTAAAACTTAAATCTGATCCCGCCAAAACACATTGTTCAACACAATAAATTTAATACAACATAAATTGGGTCGCAAATAATCATTAACAAATATTAAATAGACTGTGGAACCAATCTAAACAAACTTGCTTTGTATGTCCTCTTTTCTTCCTATCACTTGAATCTTTAATAACTTTCTCAAACCTTCAAACTAAATGATTCGATTGTATATATAGGTAGATATACATATGTAGATGTTATATGCATGATCGCACACATTAACTTGATCTCCAACGCCAGATCTGATCAACTGTTCCTTTCATTTTATCTTATGCTCAGTTGAGTGCAGACTTAGTCAATTCTTCAATTAGATCTTCAACATCATCAATATAACTGATCTCTTGCCCCCAATACATCATGTTTCCAGCATTGACAACGCCACAATACATTATCATGATCAACACTCAGATTATCTACACAAAATGCCAACAATGATCCCCTAATGCACATTATGTAAACAAAAGAACCCACAATAATGTAAGCTGCTATATTTAAATAATGGAGAGAAACATAATATAAAAGAAGAAATACTAAGGTGTGTCTTTGATATCAAGAAAATGTAGAAGATTAGTTGTTAAACAAAGAAGAGATCTATCCACCAAATCTTATACAAATTGTCTAAACTCCACACAAGCAAAAAGATAATGTTTATTACTATGATGAAAGAAACATAAAAACTCACCATTGACATCTCTTTGATTTTTTGGAAAATTTCTATAAGGAAATCGGATTAGAGAATCATACTTAATTCTCCAAAATATTCTTATAGAAAAATTAGGTGGTCGTCAAAAGGTGATGGAACAAAAAACTGTGTCAATAAAAGGATATCTATTGGAGGTTTTGATTGAGATGAAGAAGGAAAAGTGGTATCTTGAGGGATGAAACCTAGACCACATTTAGTGACTTTCATAGGAGGACCAATAGGGACCTTAATACTTTTTTCATTAATGTTAAGTCATGAGCCATTATAACCTTGTTGAGTAGTGATATCATAAATCACATTATAATTAGCCTTTAATGTAGAAGGTGAAGGAGATTCATCTTGAGCTTTATGAAAATGTGTGGTATCAAGAAGAATAGGAGGAGGAATATTCTCCTTAGGAGGTGCCTTGTCACTATTCTTATCATCTTTAGGTATTGAATAAGAAGAAGGCTTATCATGATCTTCTTGTCCACTTAATATTCTTGGAGAAAAGTCATCAAGAAAATGTTGGACATCGGGATTATGAATAATTATTTGATAAAAGGAGGATTGTTTAAGGTCATCCAAGGATTTGCATAAACTAGCCTCCCTAAGATTATCCATTAATGTATGTTGGAGAAGAAAAAATATAGGTATCACTATAAATGGATCACTAGGAGATATATATTTATCATCATGGTCAATATAATTAGGACGATTAGTATTATTTTTAGGTTCATTGACAAAGGCTCTTATATAATCTACGTATTTCATGCATTTTGTTAAAAATTTAGTGATAAAAACACATGAAATATTAATTAAATACTTGAAACATGACTTTAAAGGGATAAATATATTTGATAACCTCATAATTTCATATGTAAGAATACCATGAAGGAATAAATACATTATAAAATGCAATAAATTATGATTCACTCCATGTGATTGATAAAGAGAAGTAAGGAGAAATGTAACAATACAGGTTATCACACACCAATCAAACATAGTGAGCTCCATTGTTAATGAAATTTATCAAGCACACAAAGGAGATCTAACACAAAAATCAGAAGTATGTAAGAGGGGTTTGGCTCACCAAAATATATAATAGGAAAAAGGGAAGCAATGTAAAAGAATAGGTAAATCACCTCCCTTTTCAATAATTATACATTCGGAAGGAAGATGCCCACAATAGCTCAAGAGTAGATCCAAGCGCTAAATGGTGAAAATGGTCCTTTGATAAATTATGTTATTGAAGAAGTGGAAATAGTAAATTAATGTGACTAAGGTGCTTAATTTGGTAAGTTGCAAAAAACTGGAAATAATAGACAAAAACAAACTAATATTGAGAAAAAAGTTGCAGAACTGTAAAGCAGGGATGGAGACTGGCCTGTTTGTAAAATATGAGCTGAAAGTGGCAGGAACAAGCTAAAACTTTATCTATACCTGGGCATAGGATCCCAATGGTGTCCTATACTTGGAAATTATGATTGAAACTTTTTGAGGTTTTATGATTGTACCTATACTGCCTAATCCTGATTCGCTAGCTCCATAACTTGTACCTATACACAGAAAAATGGGGAAGAAGGTTGAATAGAGGATTTTTCCTCATTTAAATCCTTGTTTAGGAATCAACCTTGAAATGATATGAAATAAAGGAAAGTGTATTTTCAAGTAG
The DNA here is from genome assembly GCA_018584345.1 of Thuja plicata. Lineage (NCBI taxonomy): Eukaryota > Viridiplantae > Streptophyta > Pinopsida > Cupressales > Cupressaceae > Thuja > Thuja plicata. The sequence continues at coordinate 1,113,946 of MU227941.1, read as the reverse complement.
CAGAGGCTAGATCTAGACAACGAAATATATCATACCATGATAATGCAAATGTTTCTTTGAATGAGATCAAGTATGTTGATGTAATAGATTTGATTAAAAAAAACCTAAAAAGAAAATAATGAAAGACAAAACCTTATGGAATATATGTTTTAATTTTCCACAATGATAGATTGAGGAGATGAGAGAAAAGACTTGAATTAAGCTAGGTGCATGTGGATCTCCTTCCTTGATTAAAAAAAACTCCTTTGCTTGGAATCCAATGGGAAAAGAAGCTATATGTATGAAAGAGGCAACCTTGATTTTATTGAGAGGAATGAATACTTGAATTTCTTGAACTTGATGACTCTTGATTTTCTTGATTTTCTTCCTTCCACTTGATATATTGATTGACAATAATGGCTACACTTGTGAAATCTTGATCATGAATGCTAACAATAGATATTCAATCCCAAAATGAGGAGCGATAGAGGGTTTATATGTATCTCACATAATTTTGGGGATTTAAAATTAAGTAGACCAACCACATGATCAAATTCCCCCCCCCCCCCCCCCCNTCAAATTCCCCCCCCCCCCCCCAACACTCTGGCACATACCCTTGGGCCAAATTTGAACAAAATTCCTCAAGGATAGGATAGGCCACTGATGGCGTCCTATACCTGGGAAAATGAGCGTATATTTGAACTAGGTGCTAGAGGAATAAGGTATGTGTGGGATTTCTGATTACATCTCAATCTGAGGTTGGGGCACATCATGAAGGCCAAAAACAGGATTATAGGTCCTAGGTGAGAAAATGAATTATTGAATTGGATAAAAAATAGATGAACATACCTAGAAATAAGGGTCAGCCTTGAGTTTAAGAAAGATTGAAAGGAATGGAGGACCCATATTTGAATTTAGGTATTCTTTAAGTTCCATATGAAGTCATACCATAAAAATACACTAAAGTGGGCCCAAAATAATCCTCAAACTGTACACAAATTAGGAGGGCCTCAAGACTGAAAAGATGGAAAATATCATATCCTTTTCTCCGGAGCAGTTCAAGCGCGTGCTTAGATCATCTCCAAAAAGAAGCGAGTTTATTGAACTCACTCACCATCATAAAGCTCACAGAAAAAAAGGGAAAACAAGAGAGAACTCCTCTCATCATCCTATCAAATCACAGAATCCGCTTGGACAACCATAAATCAGAATCAAAACTTGCAAAATCAGAATTTACAACAACCTCGTCTTATTGCTTTTTTTGCCAATGCACAGAGTTCACCATTGAATTTCGTTGGATAGCTCCATGAATTTCCCAAAAATCCAAAGAGGTTTTGCACATGTTTTGTATATGGCGAGTCAAGAATAGAAGAAGAGCACATCCGTACCTTCAAAGAAATTTGCAACCGCAAGAAGATTGCCCACCAAGATGTTGTATGTCATATTTTCCCATACAATTTGGGAGAATTTGCGTACAACTGGTACCTTAATTTAACAAGGGGATCTATCTTTGCTTGGAACGAGTTTGAAACCAAATTTCTCAATCAATTCAAATTGTATGTGAATCCGGCTACGATACACTGCTAATTCATTACAACAAGAAAAGATCACAAATGTACCAAATGTAGATCTTTGCTTGTTCTCTCAAGTAGTGATACTTGATAGAAATGTGCTTGGTCTTTGAATGCATAACCGGGTTCTTTGATATAGTAGTAGTACTTGTATTATCACAAAAAATAGTAACTGGATTTGTGATCTCTTCTTGCATACCTTCAAGTAATTGCTTAATCTATACTATATTTGCACAATTCATAGCAACAATAATATATTCAGCCTCGGCAGTAGACTGTGAAATACAAATTTGTTTCTTGCTCATTCATGTAACCAATCTTTCACCTAGAAAGAATGTGCCTCCACTAGTACTTTTTTTGTCATCAATATTTCCAGCCCAATCTGCATCAGTGTATACTTGCAGATCAAAAGTACCTCCTTTTTTGTACAATAAACCAAACTCTTATGTGTCTTTCAGGTATCTCAAAAAAAAATTTACTGCAGACATATGTGTTTCCTTTGGATTAGAAGAAAATCTTGCAATAATTCCAACAGCGTGTGTTATATCAGGTCTGTTGTGAACAACATACCACAATTTACCAATCATGGATTGATAAAGAGTATTATCCACCTCTTGTGTTTCATCCTCTTTAGATAATTTACATCTAGTAACCATGGGTGTTCCAACAGGTTTGGAATCTTCCATACCAAAATCTTTAAGAATCTCTTTGATATACTTGGCTTGTGTAATATAGATTCCTCTGGTAACTTGTTGTATCTGTAGACCTAGAAAGAACTTAATCTATCCAATCATTGACATATCAAACTCTTTTCTCATTTCATCAGCAATTCCTTTACATAAAGTGTCATTGTCTCCAAAAATAATATCATCAGCAAAAATTTCAGCAATCAAATCGTTATTATCACTGTCACATTTCAAGTAAACATTATTGTTATCACTTGTCCTTTGAAATCCTATTTTGATCAGATAAGAGAGAAATCTCTCATACCATGCTCGGGGTGCTTGTTTCATACCATATAAAGCTTTACGTAACTTACATACCTTGTTCTTGTTTGTGTTCTAAATAAATCCTTCAGGTTGCTCAATGTATACTTCTTCCTCAAGTATCCCATTAAGAAATGCAGACTTAACATCCATCTGATATACCTTGAATCCTTTGTAAGCAGCATAAGCTAGAAGTATTCTAACTCCTTCCAATCTAGCAGCAGGTGCAAAAGTCTCTTCATAGTCAATTCCTTCTTCTTGTGCATAACCTTTGCAAACCAATCTATCTTTATTTATGATAACTTCTCCATCCTCATTCAATTTGTTTCTGAAAATCTATTTAGTACCAATAACATTTTTGTCGCTGGGTCTGGGTACTAATGTCCATGTATTGTTCTTCTCAATTTGATCATACTCTTCTTTCATAGCTTTCATCCAATCTTTATTATCTAGTGTCGCCTTAACTTTCTTAGGCTCAAATGTAGATATCAAACATGTATTGTCTCTTACCTTGCTTCTGATCATCATTCCAACGTACTTATTTCCAATAATCTTTCTCGGGGAATGGCATCTTCTCACATATTTTGCCAAAATAGGCTCGGTAGCTCTCAGTTCTTCAATATCAACATTCGGTTATGGAATTGATTTTTTGTCTTCCTCCTCGGTAGGTGCTCTCGGTAAGGTGTCAGGGGCATCATGTTGTACATATAAAAATTTCTCATAATCTTCATGTTCCTTCTTACTATCCTCATCATTCCTTTCTGCAAATTCATCAATTCTTACATTTTCACTTTCCACCATTTTATTATTAACCTTGTTCAAACATTTGTAAGCTTTACTCCTTGTATAATATCCCTTCTTCTCCTTTTGAATCAAACTTTCCTTTTCTAGAATATTTCAAAATATAACATTTGCTCCCAAAAAATTTAAAATAACTAACATTAGGTTTGTGTTCATACCAGATTTCATAAGGTGTCTTATTGGTTCCTTTCTTCATTTGTACTCAGTTCAATGTATAAACAACAGTACTCACAGCTTCCCTCCAAAATTTCTATGAAACTCCTTTTTCAATCATCAGTGTCCTAGTACAATCAACAATAGATCTGTTTCTTCTCTCAGCAATCCCATTCTGTTGTGGTGTCCTCGGTGCTGACAATTGTCTCTTAATTCCATTCTCATTACAAAATTATGTAAACTCATCAGAAGTAAGCTCACCTCCTCTATCGAATCTCAGACATTTCAAGTGTCTTCCAGTTTCTTTTTCAACTCGGGCCTTATACCACTTAAACATTTGAAATGCATCAGATTTTTATTTTAAAAACATTTCAAACATCACTCTAGAATAATTCACAAATAAAATAAAATATATGTCTCCATAATAATTTTGAGTCCTCATGGGTGCACATAAATCAGTATGAACTAAATCCAAAATTCCTTGTGTAACATAACTCTTGCTTGCAAAACTAGATTTAGTCATCTTACCCATCTGAAATTCTCTGCACATAGCATTCTCTAGTTTTCCTAGTCTCGATAGTCCTCTTACTCTACTCTTCTTACTCACTTTGATTAATTTGTCAAAATTAACATGACAAAGTCTTTTGTCACATAACAAGGAGTTCTACAACCGAATGTTGAAGACAAAGGATCTAGGCCTACCAAGCCTATTTTGGCAAAGTATGTGAGGAGGCATCATTCCCCGAGCAAGATTATTGGAAATAAGGATGCTAGAGTAATGACTAGAAGCAAGGTAAGAGACAATACACATTTGATATCTACATTTGAGCCAAAGAAATTTAAAGAATCACTAGATAATGAAGATTGGATGAAAGCAATGAAAGATGAGTATGATCAAATTGAGAAGAACAATACATTGACATTAGTACCCAGGCCTCAAGAAAAAAATACTATTGGTATTAAATAGATTTTCATAAAGAAATTGAATGAGCATGGAGAAGTTATCATAAATAAAGCTAGATTGGTTTGAAAAGGTTATGCACAAGAAGAAGGTATTGACTGTGGAGAGACTTTTGCACCTATTGCTAGATTGGAAGGAGTTAGAATACTTCTAGCTTATGTTGCTTACAAAGGATTCAAGGTATATCAGATGGATGTTAAGTCTACATTTCTTAATGGGATACTTGAAGAAGAAGTATACATTGAGCAACCTGAAGGATTTATTTAGAACACAAACAAGAATAAGGTATGTAAGTTACATAAAGCTTTATATGGTTTAAAACAAGCACCCTGAGCATGGTATGAGAGATTTCACTCTTTTCTAATCAAAATAGGATTTGAGAGAACAAGTGATAACAGTAATGTTTACTTGTAGTGTGACAGTGACAACAAAGTTTTGATTGCTGAATTTTTTGTTGATATTATTTTTCGAGGTAATGACACCTTATGTAAAGGATTTGCTGATGAAATGAGAAAATATTTTGAAATGCCAATGATTAGAGAGATTAAGTTCTTTCTAGGTCTACAAATACAACAAGTTACTAAATAGATCTATATTACACAAGCTGCTAAGTATATCAAAGAGATCCTCAAAACCTTTGGTATGCAAGATTCCAAGACTATTGGAACACCTATGGTTACTGGTTGTAAATTATCAAAAGAAGATGAGACACAAGATGTGGATAATACTCTTTACCAATCCATGATTGGTAAATTGCAGTATGTTGTTCACAGCAAACCTGATATAGCACACGATGTGGGGATTGTTGCAAGATTTTCTTATAATCCTAAGGAAACACATGTGTCTACGGTAAAAAAAAATTTGAGATATATGAAAGGCACTGAAGAATTTGGTTTATTGTACAAGAAAGGGGCTACTTTTGATCTACAAGTATACAGTGATGCAGATTGGGATGGAAACATTGATGACAGGAAAAGTACTAGTGGAGGCGCATTCTTTCTAGGTGAAATATTGGCCACATGGCTAAGCAAGAAGAAAAGTTGCATTTCACAGTCTTCTATCAAGGAAGAATATGTTGTTGCTTCTATGAATTGTGTAATATAGTATGGATTAAACAATTACTTGAAGGTATGCAAGAAGATATCAAAGATCTGGTCACTATTTTTTGTGATAATACAAGTGTTATTAATATATCAAAGAACAGGGTTATGAAATCAAAGACCAAGCACATATCTATCAAGTATCACTACTTGAGAGAACAAGTTCAAGAGAAGAATGTGAGATTGGAATATGTCTATTCAAAGGAACAATTGGCTGATATCTTTACAAAGCCACTACCTAAAGATGCTTGTGAATATCTTAGAGGTAAATTAGGGGTTCTTCCCCTATCCAATATTCACTAAGAAGCATGAGGCATGAGGCATGATGCATGAATTATATATTTCATTAGAATATCTATTATTGAATTGGTGTTAGTATGACACACTTTAGGAGTTTCCTGAACTTGTGATATTTTTGTATGCAATGATTTATGAGTACATGTCAGGTATAATCCACTACTGGAACAAGTTTTCAGGAGTATGACTTTTTGGCATTATTGTCAAAGAGGGAGAGAATGAATTGATGACATTTATCCTTAAGGGAGATATTGATGACAGAGGGAGACAATGAATTGCTAATATTTTCTCATGAAGGAGAATGAGAATGTATGTTGCGAGAATCAAAAGATTTATCCAAGATGGAGATTCAGATTGAGAGATCAGATATCAAAGTGGAAACAGAAATATCAACTCAGAGGGAGTTTGGTTATGTATTTTAGAATTGCCATCATCAATTGCTATAACATTGTTATAGTGGTTGTCATCAATGCCAAAGAGGGATATTTTTAATCAACTAATGAAGATCTGATGAAGATGATGAAGACCGAGTGATACTGAGTATCATGATTGTAGAAATGGTTAGATCAGTTGTTGTTTTGTCATTGATGTCAAGTAATTGATTATTGATTTTTATTATGTTACCATATCTTAATAGGAGAAGTTAAATGGGTGACAAATACATATCAGACAATGATGAAGTAATGTTGATATAGTTGTTTTCCACTATATATTGTTAGAATAACTGAGAGGGGGGTGAATCAGTGGCCTCAAAAATTAATCCAATAATCCAACCAAAACTTATATCACAAATATAATATCCTCTAGTTATATTTCAGTCCTTCAAGATGTATGCCTTGTATAAATCTAACATATATATATTTCTCAGTGATTATATTGTTTATATATTTCTAGTCTTTACCAAGGAACAGTAATTAAACTTAGTGTTTACCGACCAATCATGTTTTAGTAATGTGTAAAGCAAAACATCAAAGCAATGAACCATATACACATTTGACACATGGATTTTAACGTGGAAACCTTGTTAAGGGAAAAACCACTTGGGACCGGTAACCCAAAATTTTCACTCTTCTGAAGTGACTTTGGTGAAGAGCCAACCCTGTTAAAGGTTACAAACACACTGTTAAGTGCAACCTTGTTAAAGAATTCAAAACTAATAGTTTATCATTTGACCTAGACTTCTCTATGCTTTCAACATGAAAACCTTTTGATACTCTTGAGTATCTCAATACAATAAGGATGGTTAAATCTCACTCGGTTAAGAGATTTTATGAATCAACGATTAAACTAAAACAGTAAATGATAGATTCAATAATAAAAATTTAACTTGCAGATTTTCAGATCTATTGTTAGTCCATAATACCTCTCTGATCAATGTTCTCTTCAATTCCTTTTCTCCCCTTCTTTCTTCTTTATGCTCGGTGAATGCTCTTGCTTCTGTTGCTCGGTGTTTGCAGAATTTCTTTGGCTCTATTCTTCAGCCTATATGATTAGATATGTATGAAGACTTCTATCTTCACCAGAATTATATTCAGCATTCCTCCCTTCATAATGAATTCCTTGTCTCTTTATGTAGACATGATTTCACCGTTCAATCTCCTTGTCTTCCTTATTCTTGACGTAGATTGCTTCTTGATCCTTAAATCTCGCCATGCATTTCTTTAATCTTTTAAGCTTTGCTTTAGTTTTATTCCGTAGATTTATCCTTGACAACTGTGAATAAAAATAGATTTAAGTATTCTTCTTATCCTTAATTCAACTAGTCGGTAAAAATAAAGCAATCAATCAGTTAACTCTAAATATAGCTCCTGTCAACTAAGTAGTTTTGTCGTTTTCTAACTCCAATTGATTTCGGTCATTAACTCTCAGTTTGCTTGGTAACACTTACTCGGGTAACACTATTCTTGGTTACCACTGTGTCCCTCGGGTAACATTGTCTGTCGATGTTGACTGTCTGTCGGGCAACACTGTGAACTGCTCGGGGTTCATTTTTTCTCGAGTAACCCTATCACGCGGTGTATACCTTTATCGACAACAAAAACTTTGTCTCTTTAGATCTTCAAGTGTTGTGACAATATGTGTATGAGTTATCATAACATATTAGGTTGACATCAATGAAAATACAATACATTAACTGATTTAATGTCTTGCATTTACTTTTTGCAGCTCGGTGATCATCAACTTATCATCTTCAAATATTCGATCAATTATAGTTCATCAATCTCTCCCTTTGGTATTGATGGAAACATACTATTAACACAATATGAAATATGTAATATAAAACATGCCATAACATACCGAACTTATTGTTTTATAACCAATTCAAATATCTGACTCTCGATAAGCTCTTCTAGCTTAGATTTGATTCTTGCATAATGCTCTTCCTTTCTTCATTCCCTTCAATGGATAGGTGTACCAATTCTCTCTTCTGATTCTGTCTCTCCCTTTGTTGTAGAATCTCTTCTCCCTTTTCTGGATAGATTCATTTTCTTCAATTCTCTCCCTTTGATGGATGGTTTACTTCATTGAATTTTTCTCTCCCTTTGTAGAATCATCTTCTTTCTCTGATGTTTTCTCTCCCTTTGATTGTTCCTCTCCCTGATGGATATTTCTTTTCTCTCCCTTTGGATGATCATGATAGATATTTCATATGGATATATTCCTCTCCCTTTGATAGCAATTCCAAACAAAAATATATCATTGAAGCTTCTTTCCATCAGCAATACAGTTTTGTAGTAGTCAACAATATCTCTGGTGTGTGGCTTAGATAAGTACCTTATTGTACTGATGTGTCATTTTAGTACATATCTTTGCTTGCATCAACATGATTGATCTTTTGATAATGTGTAGGCTGACGTAGCCTTCTAGTTAGATTACTGACTAGTAGACAAGGGTCGAACCCCTAGTCTCTTCCTCAGGAGCTCAAATGTATCTTTTGGCAATGGCTTTATGAATATGTCTGTTAATTCTTCTTTGGATTGTACATATTGCAGCATCACCTTCTTTCTCTTGTACTTGTTCCCTCAAGTAATGATACTTAATAGCTATGTGCTTTGTCTTAGCATGCATCACAGGTTTCTTTGAAATGTTGATAGCACTTGTATTATCACAATAGATAACTATTGGTTCAAGAATTTTCATATTCATACCTTTCAGCAATTGCTTGATCCATGCAATGTTAGAGCAATTTGCAGTGGCAGCCACATATTCTTCTTCTACAGTATATTAAGATATGCATCCTTTCTTTTTACTTGTCCATGTGACAAGTCTGTCACCCATGAAGAATGCTCCCCCTGTTGTGTTTTTTCTATCATCTGTGTTTCCAACCCAATCAACATCAATATAGACTTGTAGCTCAAATTTGCCTTCTTTATTATACCACAAACCATAGTCTTCGGTATTCTTTAGATATCTCAGAATTCTTTTAATAGCATTCATGTATGAGTCCTTGTGATTAGCAGAGAATCTTGCAACTATTCCAACTGCATGTGTTATATATGGTCTAGTATGTACAACATACATTAGTGTTCCAATCATAGATCTGTATAAGTTTTGATTTACCTCGGTTGTCTTGTCTTCCTTTGTCAATTTGCATCTAGTTTCCATAGGTGTTCCATCTGGTTTGGAGTCCTCCATTTTGAATATCTTCATAACTTCTTTGATGTATTTGGATTGTGTGATGTAGATGCCTTCATCCTGTTGTAGAATTTGTAGACCAAGAAAAAAATTGATCTCTCCAAACATTGACATCTCAAATTCTTTGCTCATTTCATCAGCAAATGACTTGCATAGCATATCATTACCTCCAAATATGATATCATCAACAAATATCTCAGCAATCAGAATCTTATCATCAGTATCTTCTTTTAAATATAGATTATTGTTATCACTTGTTCTAAAAAATCCAATAGTAATGAGATAAGAGTGAAGTATTTCATACCATGCTCTTGGTGCTTGTTTTAATCCATGCAATGCTTTGTGTAGTCTACAAACCATGTTCCTCTTGTTAGGATCAACAAACCCTTTAGGTTGTTCAATGTATACCTCCTCTTCTAGTATTCCATTCAGAAATGCAGATTTAACATCCATTTTGTATACTTTGAATCCTTTGAAAGCAGCATAAGCAAGTAGAATTCTTACTCCTTCTAGTCTAGCACCGGGTGCAAAGGTTTCTCCATAGTCAATATCTTCTTCTTGTGCATACCCTTTGCATACCAGTCTTTCTTTATTCCTTGTAACTTCTCCATTCTCATTCAGTTTGTTTCTGAATATCCATTTGGTACCAATGATATTTTTGTCACTCGGTCTAGGTACTAATGTCCATGCTTTGTTCTTTTCAATCTGTTCAATCTCTTCATTCATATAACTAACCCGTTCTTGATTCTCAAGTGTAGTATTAACAGATTTAGGCTCAAAATCACAAATCAAGCATCTAGTGTTAAGCGACTTACTTCTTGTTCTCATTCCAGCTCTTTTGTCTCCAATGATCTAGTCCTACAGATGGTGTCTTCTGACATACTTAGCAAGTACAGGCTCAGATATATGTTCCTCATTCTGATCATCATTTTGACCTTCATTTTGATCTTCATCATCGCTCAGTTCAGCATTGTGAGCGTTTTCTTGATTCTCGGTGTGTGCAGCATGTTGCTCGGTTGCATTGTTCTATCGCTCGATAGCGATACACTATTGCTTGGGCAAGGTGTCGGGTTCTTTTATGTAGAAAAAACTATTGTAATCCTCTGGTTCATTTCTTCTTTCCTCATCATTTTTCTCAGCAAATTCATCCACTTTAAAATTTTCACTTTCAGTGATTTTGTTAGAAGATTTGTTAAGACATTTATAATCTTTTCTTTTGGTAGAATATCCTATAAATATTCCTTCATCACTTTTAGATTCAAGCTTACCATTTCTATCATCTTTCAATATATAACATTAACTTCCAAAAATTCTAAAGTAACTCACATTTGGTGTGTATCCACACCATAGCTCATAAGGTGTCTTATTGGTGTCTTTCATCAATTGAACTCGGTTCAGTGTATAGACAATAGTACTCACAACTTCTCTCCGGAATTTTTGTGTGATGCATTTTTCAATCATCAATGTTCTGGCACAATCAACAATTGATCTATTCCTCCTTTCAGCAATCCCATTTTGTTGTGGTGTTCTCAGTGCAAAAACCTGTCTTGTAATTCCATGCTCATTACAAAAGTTAGTGAATTCATCATAAATAAATTCTCCTCCTCTATCTGATCTTAGACATTTTAGTTCTTTTCCACTTTGCTTTTCAACTATAGCTTTATACCATTTGAACATCTTAAATGCTTCGGACTTTTCTTTTAATAAAATGGCAGTCATCATCCTAGAATAATCATCAACAAATATAATGAAGTATATGTCACCATAATAGCTCTTTGTTCTCATCCGTCCACATAAGTCAGTATGGACTAATTCTAGAATAGCACTAGATGTGTAGGTTTTTCTCTTGAAACTAGAATTTTTCATTTTTCCTTTTTGACAATTCTTGCACATGACATGGTCGGGTTTTGACATGTTCAGTAAGCCTCTTACTTTTCTTTTCTTGCTTATCCTAACCATGTTGTCAAAATTCACATGACAACCTTTTATGCCACAACCAAACATCTTCATTCTAGCCAATAAACAAGTGGTCTCAATGTTATCAAGATAGAATAGGTTACCTTTTGTTTGTTCACCAATACCGATCAACCTTCCTGTTCCATATAGATCTTTGCCTTTTTGTTCTCAAATGCAACTCGGTGTCCTATGTTATTCAGTTGTGAAGCACTCAATATATTATAGTTAGGTCCTTTCACCCAATATGTATTTTCACATCTAATCATATTATTCAACATGATGGTTCATTTTCCTTCAACTGGACAAGGTGAGTCATTACCCATCCTAACTGATCCACCATTATAATATTCAAAAGTTTCAAGATTTTCCTTATCACCAGTCATGTGGTGAGTACAGCCACTATCAATAATCCAGACATCATTTTTACTAACCTTAGATATGAGTTCAGTTTAAACATGCATTTATTTTCTTTGTTTGAATCATCCTTCATAGCAACAAATACTATTTCAACATCTTCATCAGACTCGGTGTCAGTAATTTCAGCTTTGTTCTCAACCAGGTAACAAGCCTTCTTGCCTTTGTCCTTGTAGTCTCATTTATCTCTTCTGTCAGAGTGTCGGTTTCTATTGTAGTCTCAGTCATCACTTTTGTCAAACTTCTTTTCATAAGATATGTCATTGTTTCTTTCATCTTTTCTCGTGTTAGGGCATCTAGCAGCAAAGTGTCCAATTTATTTGCAATTAAAACAAACCAATGATAATTTACCTTTGTATCTCCTTTACCTCTTTGCAATCTTCTATCGATTAGTGCTTCAATTTCATCAAGTTCTTGTTCATCATTATCACTTTCACTATCATTTCTCATAGTGTGTTTATGACTTGATTTACTTATTTTTAGAGAAGATTTGAATGCAGACTCAATAGTTGGTAAGACATTGTTGTCATAGTTGTTCATCTCAAATGAAATAAGTCTACCAATCAAATTATCTAGAGTAACATTAATATTTGCTACTGCTCTCATTTCTTGAATTGCAGATACTCTAATAGCATAAACAGGCAGTAAGGTTCTAAGAATTTTACTTACCACTATTTTTTCTTCAATTATTCCTCCTACTCCTCGGATAGCATTAACAACTTCTTTGATTCTGCTACTATACTGAGTGATGTTTTCTCCTTTCATTCTTAGGTCATCAAACTTTCCTCTTAGGCTTTCAGCTTTAGCTCTCAGCAAATTGGTGCCTCCTCCATGTACTAGCTTGAGTTTGTCCCACATTTTCTTTGCAGTTGTGCATGATTTGACATTTTCAAATTCATCATCAGATAGTGAAGAAAAAAGTTATATCATCATAGAGTTGTGTTAATGTTTTTCTCTCAATTGATCAACAGTAAGAGGTCCAGTAGGTGCAACATATTCAGCATCCAATTATTGTGTGACATCATTTCCAATACCTGGTAGATTGAGTCTTATCCTACTTTTCCATGATGCAAAGTTTTCCTTGTTCAAATTAGGCACATCCCTTTTACTCATCTTGTGATCTTTAGCTTGAGTCTTTAAACTCTCTTCCAAGCACCAAAGGTCTGATACCAATTGTTAGAATAATTTAGAGGGTGGGGTGAATTAGTGGCCTCACAAATTAATCCAATAATCCAACCAAAAGTTATATCACAAATATAATATCCTCTAGTTATATTTCAGTCCTTCAAGATGTATGTCTTATGTAAATCTAACATATATATACTTCTCGGTGAACATATTGTTTATCTTTTTCTAGTCTTTACCGAGTAGCAGTAATTAAACTTAGTGTTTACCGACCAATCATGTTTTAGTAATGTGTAAAGCAAAACATCGAAGCAATGAACCATATACAAATTTGACACATGCATTATAACATGGAAACCCTATTAAGGGAAAAACCACTTGGGACCGGTAACCCCAAAATTTTACTCTTTTGAAGAGAGCTCAGTGAAGAGCCAACCCTGTTAAAGGTTACAAACACACTGTTAAGTGTGACCTTGTTAGAGGATTCAAAACTAACAGTTTATCATTTGACCTAGAATTCACTATGTTGTCAACATGAAAACCTCTTGATACTCTTGAGTATCTCAATACAATAAGGATGGTTAAATCCCACTCGATTATGAGATTTTCTGAATCAACGGTTAAACTAAAACAGTAAATGATCTGTTCAGTAATACAACTTTAACTTGCAGATTTTCAAATCTATTGTTAGTCCATAATACCTCTCTAATCAATGTTCTCTTCAATTCCTTTCCTCCCCGTCTTTCTTCTTTCTACTCGGTGAATGCTCTTGCTTCTGTTACTCAGTGTCTGTAGAATTTCTTTGGCTTTGTTCTTCATCTTGTATGAACAGATCTGTATGAAGACTTCTATCTTCACCAGAATTATATTCAGTATTCCTCCCTTCATAATTAATTCCTTGTCTCTTTATATAGACATGATTTCACCGTTCAATCTCCTTGTCTTCCTTGTTCTTGACGTAGATTGCTTCTTGATCCGCAAATCTCGCCATGCATTGCTTTAATCTTTAAAGCTTTTCTTTATTTTTATTCCATAGATTTCTCCTTGATAATTGTGAATAAAAATAGCTTTAAATATTCTTCTTATCCTTAGTTCAACTGGTCGATGAAAATAAAGAAATCAATCAGTTAACTCTAAATATAGCTCCTGCCAGCTAAGTAGTTTTGTCATTTTCTAACTCCAGTTGATTTTGGTCATTAACTCTTAGTTTGCTCAGTAACACTTGCTCGGGTACCACTTCCTCAGGTACTACTGATCTCGGGTAACACTGTTCTCAAGTACCACTATGTCTCTTGAGTAACACTGTCTGTCGGCGTTGACTATCCGTCGGGCAACACTGTGAACTGCTAGGGGTTCACTATTTCTCGGGTATCCCTGTCACTCGGTGTATACCTTTACTGACAACAAAAACTTTGTCTCTTTAGATCTTCAAGTGTTGTGACAATATGTGTATGAGTAACCATAACATATTAGGTTGACATCAATGATAATACAATACATTAACTGATTTAATATCTTGCATTTACTTTATGCAGCTCGGTGATCATCAACTTATCATCTCCAAACATTCAATCAGTTATAGTTCATCATATATTTGATGTTATCAAGTCAGTACAATTGATTGATTAAGTTAGATTTTGCAAAGAGTTAATTTATGACTGAAAGAGTTACTTTACCGAGCTAGATAGAGTTAGTCGATATAGAGATTATGTAAGTTGGTCACAGTTACTGAACACCGAGAGAAAGACAAGCACAAAGCACCGAAGATGAGTTAGACATCGAGCAGTGAATGAAGACAGTTACCGAGTTGCAAAGAAATTTTACCGAGTATAGGATATTGATTGTAAATGATGATAAAATCAAGTTTAATGTGAAGCGATGATGAGATGGATGAGGAGAAGAATTAAATGAAGTTTTTTAGATGATCTACGAATGTGAAAATTCAATGAGAAGATCTAAGACGAAGATCAAGCGGTTAAACCTAATTATGTGAGTCCAAGAAAATTTCAAGTTCTAAGGTAAAAGTGAAGTGGTTTACTGAGTTGAGATTTATGAAGAAGATGATCGAACGACAGGGCACAAATGATGGATAATCTAATTAAGGAGATTAAGAGGCAAAAGTATGTCTATATAAAGAATGAGAACAGAGAGAGAGAGAGAGAGAGAGAGAGAGAGAGAGAGAGAGAGAGAGAGAGAGAGAGAGAGAGGTTGAAGAACAGCATTTACCCAGCATAACAGAGAAATAGAGATTGAAGAATCTACAGTCTGAGAAAGAGAAATGGAGTATGTGATGCCAGTATTCAATTGAGCATAAAGGATCTAACACAAGAAAAGGTAGTTGCTATATTTACAGATCAAAGTTTTATATTGTTGCTTATTAGTATTTGTAACATAGAAATCTCTTAACCGAGTGGATTTAACCATCCTATTTGTAAATCCTAGAAGTAGGCGACATTCCAAAAGAGTGTTTAAAGACCTCTAACAAGGTCACTCCTAACAGGGTGAAGATCTTAACAAATGTGAGGTAAATCCCCTAACAGGGTCACATTTAGCAAATGTGTTTGTAATCTTTAACAAGATAAGTTATTAACCAAGCGTACTTCACAAGGGTACAATTTTATTGTGGGTCACAATTTTCATAGAGGTTTTTCTCATATTGGGTTTCCTCGTTAAATCATGTGTCAACTGAGTTAAATCTCATGTTAATTAGTTTGAATGATTGATTTACATATTATGAGATGTATGATTGTTTAAGTTATTAAGTTGTTTGGTGAATCGGTTATTATTGTATTCAGTTCTACCGAGGGAATCAGTGAGTTAAGTTTTGAGCATTAAGATTTGATTTTTTCTGATTCACCCCCCCCCCCGCCCCCCTCAGTGGACCAACATAAAGTGTATATCACGCGTAGTAAAAACTATTAGATGGAAACCCCTAAATTATATTTTAACTTGATTTTATGTAATAATATAAATTGAATATAGTATATAAATAAATTTAATGGCTTGTATGTTTAATTTTTTTATATACCAAAGGAGGGAAACAATATTTCAAACTAAAATGTATATCAACCCTACTAAAAACTATCAGACGGGAACCCCAAAAGAATCTTTTGAAATCTGCACTGAATCACATCTTGCAAGGAATTTATTACAATATTTCAAACTAAAGTGTATATCACCCCTACTAAAAACTATTATATGGGAACCCTAAAAGGATGTTTTGAGTTTTGCATTGAATCGCATCTTAAAATAATGTGAAATGATTTATCAATACCCTTGCAATTCATTTTTTACACCATTTGACATTTTAATGATTTGTAGCTCCTTGAGTCACCACCAAGTAAGATTTAAAATTTGAACTTGAATTCTTTTGTTCTTGTCTCGTTGGTATGCAATTAGTAGTCAGGATTTTTCTTATTTGCGTGAAAATAAGTACAAATTGTATAAATTAGCATGCTTTTAAATGATTCCTTCGAGCATCTACCCTATTAATCAAGTCTTAAAATTATCAGTAGTGTAGTTTGGAATGACTAACATTTATATTGTATTCATTTATTAATAAGATGTTAAGACGGTGAACTTTGACAACATTTAGTGGTTGAATCTTGTATCTTTTATAACATATATTCTTCAAGTCAAAGAGGGGCAAAAATTATGCTTTCCTTCAGGTCGTGCATATGAGAGGGATAGGTTTTGGTCTTTGCAAGTCTATTTCTCTAAATAGAGGGGGCAATATATAAGAGCCAAATATTACTAAAAGTTAAGAAAAACATAACCATATTCCCCTTTACAAATTGTTTTTGGCAGTCTTGTTTGAGGATTGGTCATTGGCAAGTTGTCAGATATCAAACCTAACCATCTTCCCCTTTAAAAAAATTTTGCCAATTTAGATCTGCTAGGTTTATCCCCAAACCGTTCTGGACAACAAGCATTACAATTTATACTGTCCAACACCATCAAAACTGGAAAAAAAATCAAAGGCACAAACCGTCCAAGCAATCAAGTGTTTGCCTCATTTGCTTTTTTTGTTGGGTTTGCCTCATTCATTTTTCTAACAAGGGTTTTCAACAACATTAATATGAGAGCCAAATATTTCAAAAGGCCAAGCAAATCCTAACCCTCTTGCCCTTTGAATTTTATTTTTTGCAAGTTTAATTCTCTAGGGTTTATCGAGCAAGGGTTCAGGACAAAAACCATTAGAACGTATATTGTGCAACACCATTAAAATTCTTTAGAAACAACCAACACTCTGTATAACAAAAAAAACACTTGTTATTCTGACTACAACCACAAAAAAAATGTGTGATCATGGCGGCAGGAAAAAACCAGATGGAACAGAGTGAAGGAAAACCTAGGAGACCTTTTGATTCCTGAGTTTCTCACCCAAACAATCCTCTACAACACAACCACTCCCACAAAAAATGGAGAAAACAATAGAAGGCCCTTGGAAAGAAACAAGAAAACTACCAGCAAACACAAAAAATGAGTAACATCAACCCACGAAATCGTTGCCATATCCACCAACAACGCCAGCGATATAGTGTATTGAATGCACAGTAACGACGAACAGATAGACATTGTCACTTGTTCATCTCATAAGAAGCACCCACCGAAGGACGCGTCACCACCACATGCAACCTCGCCACCAAAAATCGGTGATGATAATCGACCAAGAAAGGCCGCCAGGAGCAAATTTTTGGGATGCCTGACAACTTCCTAGCGGGCAATCCCCAAACAAGATGCCTATCGGCATAAAAATAATTTTTAGTACTTAAAGCTCATAATTCACAAAATAAAATTGTATTAAGGAACTTTGATAGCTCTAGGTGCATTCATTATCAAATCCATAAGATTTATGTTGATGTGTTATCTATAGACTAGCACTTGCACCAGAAGGAGGTGCAAGGGGTACCCCGATAGACAACTATATATAAGTTAATATAATTTATCTGTGCACAAAAGATATGTTAATTTTATGTATCATTTTTGTATATAAATATATTTAATATATGGTGTATTAAAATTTCTTTTTTTGTGTATAAAATATTCCACGGGATATATGAAAATATACTCATATTACATAATCCTTTAATAGGTATGTTTTGTAACAAGTTCAAGTTAGTTTGGAATGCCATCTCCAATTTGTTTTGCTTACCTTATGTGATAGTTAGAATATAGATCCTTGACATTACTCATGTTAGCTTGCTTATGATACCCTTTGAAAGAGTATACGTTTTGACATAAATACATGTGTCACAGAGAATGTGTATTGTTGATAGATTTTTTTGTAATATTATTATTGAAGTTGGAAATATGCTTACATGCAAGCAAAAAAGAGCAATTGATAAAGTTAAGGTAACTATATATTAATAGAATTCATTGGTGGTGTCACCTTCAACTTCTTAGCAATGTATCCTCCACATCACATAGTAATAGATTTGACACCTATTAACTCCATGAAAGTGTTCTAGGAAATAGTGTCATTAAGCCACCAAGAGGTGAGTCGGATAAAATATATCATCATGAAGCAAATATGAACATGCAATCATCAAGAGCATAGAAGCACATGAAAGGGTGTGAGAAACACCAAAAAAAGTGCACCTTCCCAATGTGTAACCATTATCTAATAGAAGCTTTATCCATTGTCAACAAAATTAGACACCGGGATATACTCACATTCTTTTTCATCTCTCAAATTGCACAATACATTGTCACAAAGCATCGTTTGTAAATTTGTTGTATTTGAAAGGCATGAATTACATTAGGAGCTGCCTTGAAAGGGAAGTTGCAGTACTACAATAGTTAAAACTTAAAATCATATATATAAACTATCTCAGCTTGTACAATTTTTTTTTATCAAAAGTAAATCCCCACATATCTCAATGCCAAAACTTACATTTGAGAATAGCATGCTCTTAACAATTATTTTCATTGGATACAACATTTATAGATTTATGAGTTTATCTTCCAACCATCCCCTTTCAATAGAGGAGTGATTAAAGGTTCAAGCATATCATAAATACCATAACCCGATGAAGGATCTTCCTTATCAAAGCTGAAAAACCAATCATGCACTTCATTCTACTCAAAAAATAATTTTTCTATTGTATTGAAAGTAAATGTTGCAGCTGCCTGCACATCCTCATTGCAAATCAGATCACTTTTATAGTCTTTTCCTGCATACTTATCTGTGAAGAAGGGTAGTAACTACTGATGATATTAAGAAAGCTACTATTAAAGAGAGATGAATATTCACTTTTCTCATGCTTTGTTCAATATGTATAAGAGAATTGGAAGTTTATATTTCATTGAAGGAGATTGGCCGAAGACCAGAGACTTATGGATTGAGCTTGGTGTAGAAAACTGGGGATTCCTGCAGTGAGATTAGCTTTCCATAAAATGAAAGAAAGAAATCTATTAACATAAATATCTAATAGTTAATCAGTAAGTATGGGAGAGTACATCCACTTCGATCTTATCATCTTGAAAGATCTAAAATGAGGAGTTGAAAATAATATAGATTTAAGACTATGAGAATGGATAATTTTTTGTGGTTAAAAGACAAATCTTGTTTCCATAGCCCATAAAAATTCATCCAAATTTGGGGATGCATTCATTGAAATTTATAATTTATTATATAGAGATGATAAGTAATCTTGAAATTTTAATAACAAGGATTTCTCTTGCAGGGTAAAATAGAAAAGGAAAGCTATGTGGTGAAGAAAGCAATACGCAAATGATGACAATTTTTTAGGAATAAGACCAAGAAAACAAAAAAGGACATTGGCAGATAATAGTATTCAATTTTTAGGAATAAGACAAAGAAAACAAACAAGGACATTGGCAGATAATAGTATTCAATGAAAGATAGATGCTCTAGTATATTGAAGGGCATATACAGTCAACAACCAAGGAACAATTTCGATAATTTGGAGCCACTTGAATGGAACGACAAATTCAGTCACAAAACAACTCTCTCTCTCTCTCTCTCTCTCTCCAATTTTCTCTATCTCGAACTGTTTAATGGACGGAGCTAAAGCTTTCAACCTTCCATCATATACATATGGAGTGTCGTGAAGCCATGGTACATTGTCTTTCATGGAGGGCTTCACAAATTCGTTGCACATCTCTTCTCTGGTTGAAAGTGTGTTGTGGTAATGGTAATAACGGATCTCCCCATTGTATGCTTCTTTTTCCCATGGAAGTTTTCAGAGATGTGAATGCCTGTAGCATCCACATTTTTTTTTGCCTGAACAACACATTTTTTTCCCTCGTAATGCCCTTCTTTACGTCTCTGAACACCAGTTTCTCAAATTCCCATTCTATGCACATCACAGATTTACAACATGAAATCTTCGTTGATGAAAAACAGATATAAATTTGAAACTAGTGCTAAATAAGAAATCAAATTTAATTCATCATAGAGACAAGAATTTTATATGAAAAAAACTTGGGATTTTACTCTAGGTTAAAAATAGTACACATAATCTTATATGAAAATAGTAAACCCGAAATTTTAAAAGAAGACAGCTAACCATCCATAACTATTTACAGTGGCGATCATCCATAATCTTAATTCACAGATATCGTATGAGAGTATACCTGAAATGCTTCGCAGAATCTCTGTGATCCAAGCAAAGTTTATCGGACATGTGGTACTACGCCTAAAATATATAACATATTGCTCTGCATATGTCCACTGGCCAAACTAGTTCGATTCTATGACTGACTACAGTTGGTGGATTGTCGAGCATAACTTTCGAGTCTGCGAATTCGGGGGGCCGCACGATCAGTGGTTTTGAAGTTATTTTCGTTGCAAATTTCCACTATGGCAACTGTCTCACTCCCCTGTACCGATTCCCAGGTCTTTACTCTCTATTTTCACCCGAATTCTTTCTAAGTGTAGCTTTGTTATTTGTAAGCTATATTTAATAAAAATCAGGGCGGTGGGGAGTGAAAGTGCAAATGCATCCCAGCTATTGACTTAAATATTTTAGCAAATCAAATTTGATATCGTACTACTTAAAGATTTGATTGTGCAAGATTTGATTTGTATTATTGAAAGATTTGATTCTGATTTGCTTTTGTACGCAAATAGGAAACAATATGTTTGTATGAAATGAGTTTTGTCTATTCAATTTTGTCTTTTCTACACATTAAAACAATAAGTTAGTGGAATAAAAATTAACTGTATGGTTGTTGTCATGTTAAAAGTTTATTGGGTAGGAAAAGTGAATGCATGCATTAAGAAGATGAATTATATGTAAGAAAATAAATTCTTGGTAACATAGATTTGTTTTTTAAAATGAGACGAACTAAAACCAATCTTATTCCCATCCATTGAATCTGGGATATAATTTCACTTCCTACCATGGTCGAACTAATGCTCCTTGAAACGGAGGCTGAACTTTCTGTCCCATTTGAGTGATTGAGGGACTAATATTGTAACTTTTAGGCTCTGATTTTATATTGTTTTGTTTAGGAACTTTTCCCTTCACTCCTTTTCCTGCAACATTTCAAAACTCACCCAGCAACTGCTGAGTGGGTTTCATATAATTTGAGTGCTTAATACCGTTAAATTGCCCTGAGGAACCCAAATTAGGATTCTAATACCTTTTCCCTCACAAAATCCCCTCTGATCTCAAGAAAATCCCAACTTTAACAGCATTGAAAACGTCCATAGCTTTGTTCTTCATATCTGAATTTGACTGCAACCATTTAACCAGTTCATGGGCAGGAATCAATCTATTGGTATCAAATGGTTGAACCTGAACTTGCGAATTCCAAGACAAAGATAACGAAAGGCCTTGAACAGATCAGCCATCCTGTCTTCTAAAACCTTCCCCAAGTTTGGTCTACATGGGAGATTGTTCACACTACTTAAAGAAGAAGGCAGTACATAATTGTTAAGTCATCTCAAGCTCTGGTGGGTGAATTCAAACTCTGAAAGATGAGAAAATAAAATTATTTTTTAGGGAATTTTAGCTATATTTTAATGTAACACTTTGGTGGGGAATTTTTTTCAGTGAATTCTATTTATGTTTTAACGGAACACTCTGGTGGGCAGAGAACAATGGATTGAATGGTGATCATGGGATTGACACCCAAGGCAGTAGGAAAAACGCTGGCATCGCTCACAAACAGACCCTCCATTTCCCAGCTCTGTCCATTTTCATCCACACACAAGGTGGAGGGATGATTTCCCATCCTGCAATTCCCCATCTGGTGCACGGATATCACAAGGAACCATCCGCCATTCTCCTTCAAAGTAGTGAAATACATAAGGTTAAGACTACTAAGAATAAGGGTCCAATTGATAGTGAAATCAATCTGAAAGATTTAGAATGAAAAATTTTGAAATCTTATAAATTCAACAAAGAAATTTTGGGGGGAGTAGTAGAAAATAAGGTGAACTTGTTTTCCAGAATACTACCATGGTAAAGAAATAAAAATCTCAATGCAAATACTAAATCCTAAATAAAATGAAAATTCACGAACAAAACCAAAACACAAATAGTAACTGATATATTGGCAACGAACTACAAAATAAGAAATACATACCATTGATATTTATTATCCTTTAAAATGCTTTGTAGTAGTCTGCTATAATCGTTGTGGTCAGTACGCAAGTTGTAACTAATCAGTTTTCGAGCAGACCGATTCTTGTTGGCATGCCATTATACGTCCAACTTGTGTCAACAATCCCTATTCTTTCATTGTGTTTTGAACAAGGTTTGGACATCCATCAAAGCACAATGAATGAAGAGGGATTGTTGAGATATTACGTTTGGAAATGCTCTGGTAGACGTGTGCAAAATCTGGAAGCGTAGAAGCTACACGTGAATTGTTTGACAGGATGCCACAAAGAAATGTGGTCTCATTGAATCATGTGTTTCATGAATAGAATTAAAAAACATTCAATCGACAGATTTAAAGTCAAATTTCACACTTTTTACGAGCATCCTCCCTGTCTGTGCGAAAATGAGAGCTTTGGAACAGGGTATGGACATCTGCCACAGGATCAACACTGCAATCATGTAAAAAGAAATCATATGCTCAAAAAAATAGAGTCTATTTTTATAAAGGCAGAATGCAATGCACTGTATCTTTATTGCAGACCTGAGAAAGTAATTCACAGATGCTTACATTTACAAAAACATAGTGTTAACATAGACATTTGCTACAAGGATGAAGGAAAGGATTTTGTGAGCGTTGTAGAAAAATCCCCTGCCCTGGTAAGCATATACAAGGCACGTGAACTATTTGACAAAATCCTCCAAAAAATTGTGCTCTCGCAGAACGCTCTGCTTGCAGCATATGAACAAGAGAGGAAGAGGGTGACAAAATTGAAGGAGAGTGCGAGGAAGGTGGTGTCTGTGGGGAGAAGTTCCATGGATGTTCTCGCAGTTGTGGCTGCTAAATTAAAGAACAGGGTCTTTTAGATGTGACTGATGGGTCTTCGTATCTATGAAATATTTTATGTGATTGCATATTGATTCAAAGATCTGATTTTATCCGGATAAGATTTGATTTGATCAGATCAATGAGTTTTTTGTTGATGTTACATATTTTATTAGATAGGATTTGAGGAAAGCAGTTTGCAGAAACCTGTTTTGGCGTCAGATAGGTTTCGGGTGCAGCTCTCCTATTTCAAAGCGTCAGACAGGTATTGCCGAAAGCTCACGCAATATAGCCTATCGGCTAAATATATACACTAATTATGGATCAAATTAGAATTGTAAGAATTTATGTCCTTGGCTTTGGTGATTATCTTATGATGTAATAATGTTTTTGAATCTATACCCTTTATAAACGTGTGGACAACTTCAAAACATAATTCTACAAATAGTTCCATGTAATTCATTTATATAAATAAGAGATAGTATATCACGGTCCATTTACATAGTTCATCTCATCATGGGGAATATTACAATAATTGAGTCCATAAGAAAGTTCATCCACTTTGCGAATTCCCCTGACCTAGGCATCATAACCATCTCATCCCTATCTATCATGTCACCTAGGCATTATGTTCAAAATATCACATCAATAAATGCACTGATACAATATGATATTGGAGTCTCAAATCGCCACAAACCCTCCATCTGCAATAGTGAGACAAGAACGTGATTCAAGGGTTTTTCTGTCCAACCAAGAATCTAACGCTTCCCCAAAATTCTTCGTAACTCAAAGAATACCCAACCCTACATAAGGTACCTAACACTTTGAAATCGACAGAGAAACTAGAATCTGATGCAACGGGATATATCTAACATACAATTTCACACATATAGAAAAAGATATTCATCTAATATCATGATGCGATAGAGATTAACACAAAATCATTCACAAGATGGTTTCAAAAAGATTTGGTTAAAACATTTATTAAAGTCGCTTATTGGACAATAGACCTAAATGGAGACCCACCCTTCTTTGTTTACCCATATTTAGCACTATAAAACATATTTTCTTCTTTTTTATAAAACATCGTGGGGACCAAAGGCCTTTCAGTTGAAATTGTGAGATAAAACTCAAACTTGCTTAAATGAAATAATTCAACATTAATGTAGTTATAGGCAATCCAAAGGTATAGTTGATAACGGACAAAAGGCTAAGGGCTATAAATAAGTTGCACTTAATTGGTTAAATTATTGACTTCTCAATATGGAGATCCAACTTCAAAGTCTCCGATAGGGAAATCCTCCATAGCCACCATTATCAACTTATATTATTGGTCTCATTTGAACCAAACAACTCATTTGTGCCATATTTAAAACTATTTTTAAATATTTTTTTTTTAAATCTCTTTAGTCATTTTGAATTTTTTGTTTATCACATTGTTAATATGTTCTATAAACATACCATTGAGTGCATGCTAATCATCTTATAAAAGAATTTTTGGAGTTGTAGCATGTGTGCTTTAATAAAGTAGTGTAGTGAGTTGTAACGTAAGGCAAGCATGGTAAGCTTTGAAGAAGTTGTCTAAGTACCGCAATTTTCATGGAAGTTCTATTGAAGCAATATCACTTCTAAATATTAAATGGTGATCGTGGCATGACAAGGCACAAACCCGCTTTTGCGCAGTTTTCTCACATTGGGTTTCTTTAGGGTTAGAGTATAATTTCTTGTGTTGATTATTATATTCTTGCACATTTCAATTCTTCCATGTTTTTTACATAAGCACAACAAAGTCTTCAACAAATATTTTATTAAATAACAAGAAGCATTGGATTACTACCTCTCATGCTCATGTAGATTCGGGTTGATGAGCTAGCTCTGCAATAGCTATAGTCTATACTAGTTATGGATCACTAAAAACCAAGAAAAGGGACTCATTTAGAGGAGTCCTGTTAATAAATTTGGAAGGTTATAACTCCAAAATTTTGATGGATGCTAATAATATTGTTTGGATCTCAAAGGAGTGAGATTTAGTGCTAATCACATAAAGCCTAACAACTAAATTTCAAGTAACCTCCAAAATGCATACTAATTACATAAAGCCTAATGACTAAATTTCAAGTAATCTCCAAAATGCTTAAACTATTTAATCAGATAATATTCTTTTTTTTCAAATTAAAGTAATATTGTGATCAATGTGGTTTATAAAAGCTTTAGCTTGGATCTGAAGGCGGAGTTTGTGACTACATTTGTCATCTAGGGCACCACCAGACGGTGGGTGGAGGAGGTCGAGCCTCCTCCACATGATTAGGAAAATTGTCGTAAGTGCCCTCTTTTCTTGTTAGGTTTCTTCAACATCAATTACCTTCCATCTTTGGTGTTCTTTGTGCTTTGTTTTTGTAGTTGGTTTACCTTAGGCATATATGCAATGGTACTTTGACAACTGATGAACATTTAGTAAGTTGTAGGGGGGATACGGGATACTTGAGTAACCTTTTTTGGTAACGATTCACATTTAATCTTGTCAAACCGGAATCGCATACTTGAAATGGGCTAGCACAGTTTATGCATCATCATTTTATTCAAATTGTTATCTAATTACTAAAAAAGAGTGTAGCAAAGAAACTATCTGCTAACTTGTAAAGCTATACTTAATTTACTTAAATACGATGCAATTCTGTAATAACTCTTCCACTACAATAACTCTTCCACTACGTAACAACAAATTAAACACTACTGGCATTTCACTGAAAACGAATCAAATATTTACAACAATTAATCTACTAATACTATTTGAAGCTACAGGAACATACTCATATAACTTAAACAGCAAACTTCAACAAATTTTGTCAAAGGACTGTAACAAACTATTACACTATTGAGCTACTACACTATAATGCAGAAAAAAATAAGATGGAAATATACCTCAAGTGGGCCCCCTTAAGATAATCCCAATTGTACTTAACAAAGGAAAATAAGTTGGTTAACACTCGTTCTATCCATCATTCATTAAATCATTTTGACAAAATACAATTGTGCAGAATCAACTATAGTAATGGTATATCATCCAACAGAAAAGCAACATCCTTACATCCATGTGAAGTTTACAATATATAGAACTCTCGAAGTTGAAAGAGTCAACCACACATGCATGCAAAATCCTTCAATGTAGGAAAAGAATCATTGTTAATAAAGACAGCACGCCTACAAGAAAGAGTCATATAATCACTACCACTCTTAGATCAGTTATGAATAGATTAACTGATTCTACACTTTTCATTTGGAAGCAAAGAATTCTTATCTTCCTATTTACAGAATTAGAATAAGTCTTCAAGAGTATTCTTCAATGGACAAGTTGATAATGACGCTTAGAATTCTGAAGACTATTTCAATGTTCAACTAGTCATTAGCTGCAAGAAGTTACACAGCTCACGGCCACAGGAATTGTGGCAGTCCACTCCATCATAAGCTTCAAAACCCGGTTAGGAAGCAAACAACCATTCATATAACATTTAATGATTAATCTAATTTCCATCACATTTAATCCATAAATTGCCATATAACTATAGTTTAAACTATATATATATATATATATGGTGTTATAGCGTGAAAGTTTCCTTAATCACATGAAAACACTTTGTCTAGAGCATAAGGACATAACCATAGTGACCAATGAAGTCTAAGACAGAACTATAAAGTCATATTAAAAGTGTACCAAAAAAACCTACTCATCAGTGTGTTATAACTCCTACAAGATCCAAAGCGTTTAATAGTTTGTGGAAAGCATGGGAGATGGTTAAGGACAGTCATTAACTGTCATTTTATGTAGGATAATAATAGAAAGATTTCTGCTCATAGATCTATCTAGGGGAACCTGGAACATAAAGGTAAACCTCTTGCTTTACTTCAGGGGTGTTCGGCCAAGGGACAGTATCAGAAAGGTATACAATACTTTAGTGATAACATCCACAATGGGCAACTAAAAGATTGGGCCTCCCTTAGCAATGAATATGGTTTACAACCATCAAACTGGAGGACATACACTATTAGGAGGGAAGCCTGTGAATGTTTTCAGTTTCCATTAGACTGCATTCAGGATATTGAATAGTTTAAAAGCTATAAATGGATAGATGGTAACTCCTTTAAGTAATACTAAAGCTAAGATCATATAAAAAGAACTTTCTCATACTGTTTGTTTCTTTGATCAACTTAATAAGTGTTAAAATGTTAAGCCAGAAGATAAACAATCGCATATATATTTTAGAGCCTATAAAGGCTTGTTTTATATGGTTTATTTATTTTGCAACGTTTACCTTATAAACTTTAAAATACTGATATTGACATATGCACTATCTGAAGAAAACCTGAAACAATCAAACATATCTTTTTGAGTGGTTTTTTGCAAAAGAAATATGGAATCTGTTTTGGTGCAGGTCTGAAAAACTAGGATATAAGGAAGCATTACAATTGGATGGAAACTGTATTAGGATTTGTCAATAAGTTGGATAAAACTCACATTATGTTCACTTTCATTTTCAGTTGAGATATTATAGTTTTATCTGGAAGGCAAAAAATGATCAGAAATTTAATGGGGTAGAGAGGACACTTACTGAGTTGGTAAAAAGACACGTTTACAATGTGACCGTGTAGGTCACGATTACCATGGAAATATTAAAGATCTAATTTTGTGAAGCTGCTTGGCAATGGTACAATGAGAGTTCAGAAGGAGGAGGTAAGAAATGGCCACACATAGTCATATAGTCAGTTTGAGAAGAAGCCCCTCCCCTTCTATCAAGGACTAATGGTGTTTCTGAAGAACTACAATGAGAAGACAATGGTAAATACAGAGGAGTGGATAGAGTTAGACTTCGTCCTAAAGAGGATAACAGTGCCATTGAAGCAGTAAGATCTAACAAAGAGTAACGAAGAGCTATCGGTGGTGTCACCACCTACTGGATGGTTGGAATGGGAGTCATACAATGAGAGTAGATATTATATCTCCGTTTTACAGTAAACAATGGTCTTAACTGTAAGTTGATATTTTGTATTGTCATTTAAACTATTTCTAATACAAACAAACAAACAAACAAAAAAAGCTTGAACTCTTTATAATGCATGAATGCAATGGCAAATGCACAAAAAAAAACATTATCGTTGCCAACCTTAAGTATTTAAAGCAAATTTCAACAAATACAATTGCCACCAATTTCAAGCGACCTGAAAGTGATTACAATATTTGAAGCAATAAAATTCTCTTCTTCAAATTACACTATTATAATAGTCCTTGCACAATAAGATTAATATATTTGGGAGAGCCTTGGACCTTCATGATGCATGTATGTCATGCACAAAAAAAAATTGATGTACATAATTGTAAGAGGTTTCGAGTGTCAAACATTTCCAGCAAATTACCCATAATATTTTGAACTTGATGCCATTTTCACTTCCATCCATGAGGCTGAGCATACTCTTTTTCAAATACGACAAACTAATAATTTAATACTAGTTACTTATGCCCGATAATTTCTTCTAGCACACTGAAATCAACTAATCAATTCTTTAATTGGTCGTCTTAAGTCCAAAGCTAATAGATAAGCAGAGAACTTCATCTGAATCCACTGAATTGCCTCTGTTGACTCGCAAGACCTCCCTGGCCTCCCTGGCCTGTACCCAATGCGAAGTTTGATGCAAATCCTGTCCCAGAGTTTGATGGAATGGTCATGGGATTTCCTATGACAATTTCAGGTGCATTTGTCCCTGGAGTCGATACCATTCCAGGCCCCATCATCACACTCGTGCCGCCACCAACTACCTTACCCACACTGGTTCCATATGCACCCATGCCTATATTGGTGCCATATGCACCCATGCCATATGGGCCCATCATAGAAGAAGCAGGAGCAGCCATTGTACTTGCACCTGCACGACCCAAGCCAGAACCAGATCCCATGGCTTTTCCCATAGAAAAAGTGGGTGTCTTTTTCTCCTCTTCCCTTCTTTCTGAGCTGGTAATAGAATCTAAATGAATGCCAATATCTGCCAAAGAATGGCTCCTTGCTGCATAACAAAAGAAATACTGGAATCAGTTGAACAAGAAGTTTCGCCTATGAGAAGAAAAGAATAAACTTTATTAGGTAACTTTGAATTCAAAGATGTTTACTCAGAATACATACGTGCAGAAATATTTAAGTCAATTAGTCCACGACTTAATGTGTCAGCCCAAATTGATGATTTGGGCTCAAACTTTTCTTTCTGCTGTTGGGACTTAGCTGCAACTGCTGTGTTTGATTGTTGAGCTACTATTGGCTGTACTTGGGTAACTCCAGTTAAAGAAGGTTGTCCTTGACTCTGAAGTATACTGGGAGGTTTTGAGGCATCCGGAGTTCCAAATGCACTAAATGAATTGCCATCCAATGGATCTGCCTTGCCATAAACACTTTTTGCAGTACTGGATTTAGAAGGTGCAGCTTCAAACATGCCAAATTCTTCATCGATCCCAAAATTTGAAGATGTTGCAGATATTGTACTTGGCGTTTGAGAGGCAAAAAAGTCTTCAGAGGATGGAAATAAGGCATCAAGTGGTGACTGCGGAAAAGAAAAAACATAAGTTGCCAACACTTCAGAAAATGGTATTAGATATCAAATCAGTTTAAGTTTAGTCGAAATGGTAACTCTGTGTAACCCTGGAAACCTTATAGATAAAACTCCATTGTATAGAGATATGTAAATAAATATGCATGGAATGAGTATGAGCAATGATTTCTAACCTTATTTAGAGAGTTTGTGGCTGATGTTGGAGGATCTAAAGAAGTTGTACTAAAACTAGCATCTGCAAACAAATCTGTCTCGGGCTTTGGACCATTAACAGGTGCACCTACAGACGGACTCACAGCACATGGGGGAGGAGGCAGAACTGCTTTCATAACATCAGAATGGGACCCTGCTGAAGGCGGTCCAAAAAGATCATCTGTGAAATTTGGAACAAGGGTAGCAGCCACTGACCACAACAACAACATTATGCTCCTTCAGTCATAACATCTTAAAGGGAACAGCACCAAACTGTACTAAGTCTGAAATTATAGGGACAGAGAAAAGCATTCAAAAGATAGGAAATACACTTCAAACTTTCACATAGGAAATAAATATGATCTGACAATAAACCTTCCCTGCATGTGATGGGTAATGCAGTTATCAGGAACACATTGTTTTATCATATCTATCTCAAACCGCATGTGCTTTATTGTGCTAAAAGAAACCAGTGTCAGGTTCAAAGCACGCTAATCTGACATCCTTATGATATCCTTAAAAGAAACAATAATCCCCATTTACCATTGTTTGCGACTTAGCTAGCACAGAAATTAATAGAGAAGATACATTTATGTACGTGTTATGTAATAGACTGTAATGTCAGAATGTGCTTGCCATTCAGCAAGCTCAAATCAAATAGCATTCCACCAAACTGTAATGTCTTATGCAAAGTTAGGGAAAAGGATATGAATAATATCCACTGTTTCTCCAAATTTGAGAATGGGGGAATATGAGGATGGGGGGCAGGTTTGGAAACTGCAATGTTTTTTCAGACTTTAGGGGAAGCAGGAAACGGGGGGCTGGAAATAACATAAAAAAAGATACATGAATGACTACTCAAATTTCTTCTGGGTTACATTATTGAGCAAATTTTCACATAAGAAATACATATGATCTGACAATAAACCTTCCCTGTATATGATAAATTATGCAGAGGACAGGAACAACATGTTTTATCTCTTGTTAGTGTAATGTGTCCTTTCTGAAATAGGATTTAATAATAAATAATAATTAATAAAATTAAAATACAAAAAATAAATAAATAAATACTAAATAATAATAAAATATAATATTTATAAGTACACGTTAATTAAGTTTGATGAAAGGTCAAAAGGCATGCAATGAAGAGTTGTGACTTCCTCAACATAAGATATAACGGGGAGAAGATGAAAGGGGAGATGGATGGAGAAAGGAAAATTGGAAAAGAAAATATGGAATAATCAGGTGCGAATTGGAGATGAAATCAGAAAAATACCTTAATTAGAAATAAATAACAGCAATCAAGATTAGTTAAGGAGCAATTGAAAAAATGGAAGAGACACTCCTCTTGGGAAGATATATTAAGAAGTTGTACAGTGCATTTGAGGGGAGCAAGAGTTCATATCAGACTTACATTTGCAGATCTGTGAATGAGAAGATAAAAGGAAAGATCATCAAAGAAAGAGTTAAGGCAAAGTTTATGACAGAATTGTAAGAAGAGTTTATGCAGATATAAAAGAGTTGTATATGCAGAGATAGAAGAATATGCTGATGTGAATTGAGAAGGAAAGTACATGCAGACGTAAAGGAGAAGTATAAAGAGAAGACAGTTTGAAGGTGTAAATCAAGAAAGAATTAATGAAGAAGAAAATAAGGAAGTGACTCCCCCAAAAGGCTAAAGTTATGAAGGATTGTGACTCGTCCAAAGGGTGGTAATTGTGAAAGGTTGTGATCATTGCAAAGGGCAGACATGAAGAGGTGTGACTCTCCCCCTCATTGGAACATATAAAGGGCAGAAGGTTTTATTTGAGAACATCTAAGGGAGATCAATTTGGGAATAATATATTATTCTCAAAGGCAACAATGAAAAGTCGTGACTCAATTCATATGAATGGTGGTGACCCTTTTTACCAATAAAATATAAAGGGAAATTCATTCCAAGCATTGAAGGATCTCTTGTCACTCATCACTCATGAATCCACAAAAGCAGTTATTAAATCAAGCAAACAATCAATCAGAAAATCACTTTATCAAAGATTCATACCTTAAATTCACCAATGTATCAAACCAACACTCGTTACATCATCACGCATCAATTGTCTAATCAGCAATCTCTTAGTCATCACTAACCAATACCTCAAATCATACAATCAAAAGGATTCATTCAGTCAATCAATCATTCATACAAATATCAAACATTCAACACCATCAAATAAACAAGCATTCCAAGTTAAGGAAGCAGCAGACTTCAGATCGAGCATCCATAATTCCATCAGCAAATATTATCAGTGGTGGATAACATTCAGATCAGACTAAGAACAGCAAACTGATACTCTTTCCAGATCTGTTATTCTCAGCATTTTATAATCTTACAGCTGCTTTGTAGGATATATCGAGTTTGTGCATTTTTTACAATAATTATCTCTTATGTATGTGCATTCATATAATGAAATGTTAAGTGTGCCTGATAGTGGAACTGTCTGAAATTCATCTTGTCTGAAGGATCGGTGGTGTAAGAGGGGAGTTACAAGATGGTTATCTAGGTAGGCCACCCTAGGGATGACTATACTACTGGTTCCTAGGGCCAAGAAAGCTTTGCTATCAATCCGCTCTTAGGCTTACATAAAACAACCCAGAAACCCCCTTTACAATCTCCTCTCCGACTCTGCAATGATGGCTCGTCTTTAGGGTGACGAGGCATAGATAGGGAAAGCTTTGGGCTCTTGTTTTCTGGGTTTCTGTGATTAAAGTTTATTTGCAGATGTGTTATGGTGCAAACGAGTTCCTGTTTCAGTTAGGGTTTTGAAGAATTTTTTTGATGATTTTTGTATAACAATCAAGGGCTTTATTTTAGGTTTGCACAAGGGTTTTTAGTATTTACCATTTTTTTTCAAAAAAATAAGTTTTGTACTTGGTGTGCATCTGTCTTGGGATTTGTGCCAGCTCTTCGCTGAAGGTTTTTGACTGATTTTTGATAGAAAAATCAGAATTTTGTAAAGCTCGAATTTGCCTCATGTTTTTAGTGCATAGGAAAACGAGACGGATGGCGTCGTTGACCAACATCATGTTGGAGGGAAATCAGCCATTCAACAGCAAGAATTACAATACCTTCAACAACAGGAATTACAATACCTAGAAGCAGAGGATGATTTCAATTTTTGAGTACCAGTGCTTGGACCAGCTTGTTCTAGGTAACTCTACTCGCCCTACAGCAGTGGGCAAAGATCAAGACAAATTGATGAACGTAACCGAGAAGCAGTTATGTTGCTGAAGTTATCTGTCACCGATGAGATGCTTCCAAAAGTGTCATCTGGCAAGTCTGCAATGGAGATTTGGGCGCACTTGAAAAGTCTCCATGAAACATCAGATAAAAGCAAGCTTTCTTTCTGAAGAAAATGTTGTTTTCTCTTGTAATGGATGAGAAGATGTCTTTGCAAGAGCATCTTATGAAGATTAAGGATATTTGCGATCAACTGGACGCTATTGGTCGCAAGATGGAAGAGGACATGGTAGTGATTATGTTGAAGAGTCTACCACGGTCCTACGAACACTTTGTTAAAACGCTCAACATTACCTCCACTAATGTTGACTTGAAATTTGATGAGTTGTGCAATAAGCTATTGCAACAAGATGGGTGGAGGCAGCCACAGATAAAGGCAAAGGCATGTCCACTCAGCAGAAAGGACAGCACGCATCTGAGGAGGGTTCCAAGAAGAAGATCACATGTCACTATTGTGGGAAGCTTGGTCATATCTAGAGGTTTTGCAGACAGCGGTTGGCTGATCAGAAGACCAACCAAGGAGAGTCAGCAACAGGCTCATTTGGCAGAACAATCTGAGGAGAAGAAGGAATCAGCCATCTATGCGTTTTGATTTGAAAGTTTTATGTCTAGGTAGTTAGTAGAATGACCATTAAGGGAGGGTAATAAAGTAATTAATATTAATGGTCATTTAGATTTTTAGATATTTAGTCTTTTAGGCAAGTTTTATTTTTAAGTTAGTTTCTAAATAATATGGAAACTTTCCTGTTGTCAGCCTTTTAGAAAGTTTCCATTTCATTCTCAGTTATTCTCTATATAAGGAGACTTCGTCTCCATATTGTAATTAATCTTTTACGAATATGAATATACATTTTTGTAGCACTACATTTTTGTAGCACTAATTGCACTTTTAACACATCAAATACCACTTGACTAGAAAATTAACACAATTACAAACAATCAACTAAAAGGAACGCTTAAAACATATACAGATACTGAAAAGCCAAAGAAGAAAGACCTGAACGCCTTATTTGGAACATAGCCCTTTTAGAAAGTTGTCAAGAAGTCACTTACTGACATATCAGCTCTTGTAAATGATGTTGAGTAATCCCTTTGTGGATCAAACAGCTATTAGTGAAGCTTGATTACTGAAACCACTGAATATTTTGTGGATAAGGGTCGCTAGTCATCGGTGACTTCTTTTACACATATTATTGCATGTAAATAAGTGAAGTACATGATAATTGATTACCATCGGAATCCAAATTACAGATTGTTCAATGAATCATATTGTTATTTGTTTTGATTATGATAAATCATCACCATTCATAAGACATGAGAAGTTCATGCGACAATATTTACATTTGAAGGTTGTTTATTTTTCCTGGTAATTGACTAATTTTGCAAAATGCCAAAATATATTTGTGTGAGGAAGATGAGAATTCAGCTCAATGACAGTACCAGACCCAAGAAGGTCTAATGGGAGGGGCCCAAAGATCCCAATGAGTTCATAAAAAAGCAATGAAAAATATATCAAGTAGGATCTGTAGACAGAACATCAGTACCAAGTCCTTAATGGTAACATGCCAAATAAACTTGAAAAAAACCAGTGTACCCCAGGGACGCGTCCCCCCCCCCAAAATCCCTGTCTCCGAGACGGGGACGCACTGGGGACGGGGGGATGCCGTTCTGGCGTTTCCGGCAGCGCCACTCATCCGTCACTGTTCTGGCAGAGACGTGGAGACGTCCTGGCATCCCCGAAGGGGATAGGGGGACAGCAACGCGTCCCTCGAGCCCTCCAGGGGACGCACAAGCGTTCCCCGTCATAGCCAAAAAAAAGTGACTTTAACCAAAAAAAAACATTTTTTTTATATTTCATTGGTCGGTTTTTGTAACCCATAATTTTGATATCTATTATATAGTAGAACTCTTCCATTTGCTGATTCGACTATTTAAAATTTTATTGTTCAAACTTCAATGTTCAATGTTCCATGTTCAATGTTCAATGCAATGTTCAAGTATTTAGTAATTCTAATTTACTATTTTTAATTTTACAGTTACTGGTTTCAGTTTTACTGTTTTACTTTTACATCTTTATGTCTTATATTGTTATACATCTTTCATAGCTAGCATTTTAAGTACCACATGTATAGTATATAGTATACACACACACACACACCCTGGTCCCCCACCACTGTCCTCCCGCCGTCCCGAAATCGAGGCCCCTTTGTCCCCCCTACCCGGAAACTTGTCCCCCCATTCCGACATCCCCCCGTCCCCCAGGGCGGTATAACTAGGAAAAAAAACTTTGAAGTTTTCATTGTCCACGGTCCAAGATATTATTCTGTCATGCAAACCTACCCTCTTTATTAAGAAAAGATTTAAGTATCAAATTGAGGCTCCCATCTTAGTCACCTGATTTATGATCATCTTAGAATTCCAACAGTGGATAATTCTTCAATGTTTGTAATGCAAAATAAATATGATAAGGCTCGGCACTAGGTTTGAAACAAAAAAATTGAGTAGATTTTACAATAGAAAACTAGTATATACTTATAAAGCAGTGATTCCCACACTTGCTCAAGAGTAAGTTTGGATTTATGTAGTTTATACTTTGATGCAACTGAAAGTGTGGGTTCAATTACATTGTTTTTAATATAGAGCATTGATTACTGCTACAATATATAGAAATCCTTATAAGAATAATAGCAATAATAGAACCATATTTAATAACAATTACACTAGATAATAGACATAAATTGACAGGTTCATCAAGACAGCCACACTAGGAAGCTTTCCAATTATGGAAACCCTTCCTTGATACAACCATTGGGAACAAAGAATATTTTAGCAAGCATGCATTAACAGAAATCAAGAGACAAATCCTCAAGAACAAAAGGAAAGCACATGTTTTTAAACTCCAATGGAAGGAATAAAGCCATCAAACTGAGGTAAGCTACAGAAAAATAAAAAATACTGTCAGAACAAGTAGAGTGGTGTAGAATCTGATATAAAAGAAACAATACAATAATTTTTTTATATTTTATGCCAACAAATACATGAATTTTATTTTGTATAAATACTAAATAGCTGTAAGCTTTTGAAAAGAATGTTTCTGACCAGGCTTAGAAGAACCACGGGGATCAAAGTCATCAAAGTCATCATTTGCCTTAGCTGAATCAGTTTCACCAGTCTGTGTGACTTTTGTGGATGGTTGGCTTTGACCTGAATTTGATGCTTTGGCTGCATCAACTTTTTGAGAGCCTTGGGCACTGTCCAAGAATAACTGTATTTAGAGACATGCAGTAATACATAAAAAGAGTTTGAATTGAAAGCAATTCTAAAAAGGCTTTTTTTTTACCAACATTAACACCATTTTTATTGCATTCTAAAAACAGTAACCGCATAAACCGGAAAAGAGAAAAGTCTATCTTTAGTCACATCTTATTTAAAAAAGACTTTGTCATCCTGTGAATGAGCATCAGATATATCTTATATTCTTATTCTCAAAATGAAAAATTCCAAACCTTCTAAAGCACCTAAAAATAGTAACTGAAGCAAAATTACCTCTTTGCAAATGGTTTGGTAATGGGAAACGTTTGATGAAATATATGAATTTTGATCACATTTTTCAAGCAACTAGAAGAAACAATATTAACACATTTAAGACACTCTGGATACAATAATCTTAAAAAGTAAAATGGTATAATTTTTTTATTTGAATCTTAAAAATCTCAAACATAATAACTTACATAACTCTAAACACCATAAATCAGAATAACAAAAAAATTCTGCCACTTCATGTACCTCAATCATGAATAAGATTTTCAATGTAATTTATGCTGTGTTACCAGATTCGCGTCTGGGACCCTGGATCCGGGTCCGGATTCTCGTCCCGTTCCGTGTTGGATCCGGGCAGTGTTCGGATTTTGACCTGTGGGTCCGGATGGATTCGTGGCCTGCGGATCCAGACGGACCCACAGGTCCAAATCCGGACCCTGCCCGGATCCCGCACGGATCGGGACGAGAAAATGAGGATCCTCGAGGATCCCATGCGGATCCGCGCGAATCCACAGGGATCCGCGGCCAGCCAAGATGTAAAGTGGTAAAATTAAGAAGTTTTTTTGAAATAACTCTCGGAGGCTTTATAAAATAATTAAAGTCGGTTGAGCTGCCCCTTGACCCCGCAAGGGGCGCTGCCCCTAGACCCCGTCTTGGGGGCTTTGCCCCCAAACCCCCATTTAATAATTTGGGGTGGAAACTGCGCCA
>MU227941.1:1028856-1066159 GCA_018584345.1 Thuja plicata | reverse complement strand
ACTTCTAGAAGCATCTCAAATATAACTTTAAGTTATTTGCACTTTATAAAATATTACTTTATTAAAAAGTGCAATCTCAACATCAAATTATAACATAAGGTCTCCATAAAGTGAAATAATAATAAAAGCTAATGGAAAACCTTACTCTACTCACATATGAAGCCAAATAATCACCAAATTATCGCCAGGCGACTCTCTCATCACCATCATTAGCCTACGAGAGCCATTAATAGGCTAATCCTGCTGAAAAATCCATGTCAACTAAAAAGGGGACATTACATTCATGCTTGAGAGTTGTCAGAAATCAGAGAAACATGCAAAGAACTTGTTGAAGGTCAAAGATCACGGTTGCTACCCAACGCATGCCAAGGACAAGGAGATGTCAAAGATCAAGGGTTGGGACTGCCACTTGACTCATGCTAGGGAGACGTTGGAGATTGGAGATTGTGATTGCAGCTTGACTCATGCTTGAGAGTTGATCGAGATCACAGATCAAGGTTGTTTCCTACCGCATGCCAAGGTGATGTCAAGGATTGAAGTTTGGAGATACCACACAACCCATGCCGAGTTGAAAGGAAGGAGAATCTCCAAACCTCAAACAAGAAAGTCTATAAGGCCTGTAAGGCTGACATGCGATGTAACGTAAAAAAAATTCACTAAGGCTGACTTATGATGTAGCATGTAGAATTCAAATTTGGGCCTAGTTTGATCTTTTGAGGAGTAGCATATAAAACTAAGAAAACATTTCAGTTGTAATCACCCATGTTACGTCATTTTACCTTTAGGACAATTGTTCAAGTCACTTCTATGGATGAAAACTCATAGGAGACTGCAATCAGCGAACAAAAACCCTTTAGTTGCCGGAATCAAAAGACAAGAAACCTTTTGGTTCTTAAGGACATTCTCACTCAAGGAGTGCATTGGAGCTTTGAGGTTTGCACTACAGTTCAAGCTTTCAATGAGCACATCATTTGTTGCAGATTTGTAATTATTGTTTGTTGTTCTTGTAATGATTGTCATAACAACCCCATTTGTTGTGGAAATGAGAATTATATTAGTACAAGAGTCGTGGGAATGTTTTAGTCATTTGTGCAAGTTGCATATGTTATCTGGTGCTGTTTGGTGTAAATTGGTGAAGTTTATCATTGTTGTAGAGATCAGATCTAAATCCATTTAAATTATCGTTGGCGCTGTGATTCAATTGTGCAATTTTATGTGTCTAGCCAAATATTTGTCTTGTTTGAGTATGATTAATTGTTGTTGTTTGGATACAGTTTTGTGAAGATTGTTGGTTATGTTTCAAAACTGTTATTTTTTTATTAAAAATTTTGGAAAGCTTCACTACGATGGTATTATAGCCAAGATCTTGTCAGCCTACAAGGTAAATTTATGTGGTGATGCGGGCTCATGCAAACAAATGATAGAAAAATCAGGTACTTGCAAAGGCAAAAGAGAAGAGAAAAAGCTATAGGTGATAGGAATGAGGAAGCAAGCCAATGTCTAGGAGGTTGTTAGGACTAAAAACAAAGAGGTGGTCAGAGAGCTACTCCAATCCAAGAGGAAGTTATGACGAAGATGGTGAGGACTTAGAAAGAAATGAGTCAACAAGGTAATGTTGGGAGATCTGCTCCAAATGGTGCAGAAGGAAGTTTTTAAATAACCGGCCTAGAAGATGTTGAAATCTAAATCCTTATCCAAGAAGGAAGACGTGGATCCTATTCAAAAGATATTGCTAAAAATACAAAAGAATCAAGGAAGGTACCCATTTGAAGCCGCCAAAATCTTTGACCAATAAATATCAAGGGATGTCTTATGAAATCAAATTTGTACTTCCTACTAATGAATATTTGAGATGTCTTGAAAGGAGAAATCCATATAAACTTCATGACTACACAAGTTGAAAGAGAAAAGAAGAGAGAGATTTAGAAGTGGCTAAGAAGGATACCAAGAAGCGAGAGCCTAAAGAATCATTCTTTAAAGAAGGAGATCTAAGGATGGTGGAACCTAAAGTAGGCAAGAGCACACCACAGTTAGAATCACAACATAAGGTCAAGAAAGAAGTTGTGATGGTCGAGCAGGAATAAAAATCAGTCATGAGATGTCATGGAGGATAAACAAGAGGACACCTTGAGGACAGAAGGTAGTGAGGTCCAATGTCAGCATGGCATTGTCCCTAACAAAGAGTTGGTATTGAGTGTTGAAGATATATCAACAATTGCAAGTGATGTCCAAGAAACATCTGGCCAATTTTCAAGTATGGAAGTAATTGCACCATGTAATGATGACTTGCAACGTATGGGAGTGATTGGACCATGAGATTGAGATTTGCAAGATATTAGTTATGTTGTTATGAAGAACGATTTGACTTTGATGGACTCCCATGAAGAGGAATTGCAAGTTGATCATGAAAACACTAATGACATTAGAGAGATAGAGGTTATTATCTATAGCTTGGGGCATCGAGATCCCTTTGTTCAAGATCAAGGACATTCACATGCAATAGTGTGGGGACCCAAGAGACTATGTCTTTAATGGAGCTACTATCAACATCGACTGTAGATTTTCCATCCCTTATAGGCCGACAAAACAATGGTTAAGCTTGAACTTAAACACGTGTGAGGTATGAGATGACTTATATTATGGGACTAACATGTTGATTCATCCTATTGATGAAATCCCTCGAATTTGTCAGATGCTTCATAAACATTTGCAACACGAAAGAGAGTTGCCAAAAATGAGCCACGGGATTTCCAATTCTTTTTCCTTTTTGGCAATGGCTAACATGAGGGATGAAAACTCCATGACAATACACACCAACTACAAAGAGGTGGACCAAGAAGCATTCTAACTCCTTTGCTCCAAGATCAATGAGTTCTTTGATGGGTTACTTTGTAGTTGTGATAAGGAGACATTTTGTTCACGCATAATAAATTTCGAAGAGGCCAACATGGGCATTGAAGGGCAACGGATGCATTTACCAACTTATCACTCCACTACACTTGAAGACCAAATGGGGATAGTCACCCTAAGACGTTCGACACTAGATGAAGGATTACCATTGAGTAGAAAGTGTCATAGTGAGTTGAGGAGGCATGTTGTTTCCATTGGAAAAGTTCTGACGTAAGTTAGGGCGGCACAACATGAGCAAGATGGGATGGTTGATCTCCAACATAGCACAAGGAGATTTGAGTTAAGATAAGGTGGTATCCATATATCATAGGAGAAGCATTTGCAGGACAATTATGGACCTAATTTCTAGTTCTAACACTACTATCATCATTGTTAAGAGTCACCTCATTACTTCATTGGCATTCGCATAGGTGGTTTGGCAAGGATTCCTAGCTATGAAGAAGAACAATTTACAGTTGGTGACTACTAATGGAGAGTTCTCAATCTATGTCCGGTTGTTGATTACAACAGCTCGCCAACATAGTAGATGGATACACATTGTTGTCCTCAATTTTGTATTCACAAAATTGGGGCAGCCCTTCGGAAAATTCTGTAAGATAAACTCTCTAAGGTGTTTTCTTAGTTGTTTTATTTGATTTTGGTTGTGTTTCGCCCTAGGATTGTGGCATTTTCAATTCAGCTCATTTCAAGCTATCGTAGGCCTCAATCGGAGTGGGCTTTTTAAGCCTGACTACATGTCTTCATTCCTTGTTTATAATCTTGCATAGGAGGGGATTTTAGAAGTCATTACATATTCCAAATGACTTGTCAATGCTCGAGAAAAACCCTAAATAACTTGCAAAGGCCCTTGAAAAATTCACCGCTGCCTATGTAATGGTGATTTAAACATGTTTATCGTTTTCAAAAACCCGTCCATGGCTGTAGGAGTGCATTTTTGGGGGTTTCTTTGAATGCAAACAAATTTTAAAAGCTTGTTTTAAATGTAATGGCTTTATAAAATCACGTTATGTCTCTCAAAGTCGCTGTTTAAGGTGTGTAAATTCTTCCCAAAATCCCGTCATCATCATTAAGAGGCATTTTACACATGCTTCTTTCCTTCAAAAGCCTGTTATAGGCTATAAACAGCGATTTTTGGGATCATTACATGTTTGTAAAACGCAGGCATGCATATGCGAATGTTTTTTAGAAACTTGTGATCATCCAAAGGGCATCATTTTAATATTGAAAGCCTGCGTTCTACATTCAAAATCCTGTCACAAGACCAGGCGTCGATTTACAAAGCAATTACATATTAAAAAAAAGTCATGTAAGCATTTGTGTGCGGTGTTTTTGGCTTTGGAAAGCCCGTTATTTATTCAAAACGCCATTTCCAAACAGCAAAGACACATGCGAATGTTTTCAAGAAGTTAGTCTTTAGTGTTATTGTGACAGGTTTTTGGAGGTGGAACTCATTTTAAAGTTGTTATGTCTCTTCTAAAGCCATCCCAGGGCAAGCCGCAATTTTGCAAGGAGATTGGCGTGATTTCTAGAGGAAAAGGAAGCATCTCTAAGTTGCAATATTCACCAAGAAGCCCGTCTAGGGCAGAATCATTATTTGCAGCTTACAAACACTTCATACAAACTGCATTTTAACTCATAGGACACCGTTTTTCTTCCTTATTACATATCTACTTGTGATGGCATCAAAAATCAGCGTGGTGCAAGTTTAAATGAGTCCTTGGCTTCCTATATTCTTGCATTTTGGCTCTCATCCATGCCCATTTGTCAGAGATTTGTAGAAGACTCAGTTTTGCCTTCATTCTTGGGAGGATTTGGTCAATCTTGATTGCCTATATAGCTGCAATTTTTTGGAGATCTTTCCTAGATCCAAAGTCATTAAGATTTGAGAGATTTCTCTTTCAGAGATTTGTGTGGTCTTTTGAATGAGAGCATTGGTTTCAAAAACGATACAAGTTCTCCCCCGAATGATGCACAAAGAGAAGCAAGTTCTTCCCACAAAGAAAAAGCTCAAGTATGTGTTTTTCCTTCATATGCAGTCAGGATTAAAATCCTCATCCGTAGGCTTGTCTTGCATAAAAAAGAGCAAGGTTTTTCCCCCATTATGTAATGCGAGCTAAAAAGCCCACCTATAAGTGTTTTACACACACTTTTGATGCTCTTTCCAAGGCTGTAAATGGACTTCTAAAACCTATTTGTAGGCGGCAAGTACATTCCAAAATGACTTGTAATGGGACTTAGAAACCCCACTTACAAGAGAAAAGTCTTCCCACTTATCTATATATGCTTGTGCAAGGAGGTTAAAAACAAAAAGCGAAATG
The DNA here is from genome assembly GCA_018584345.1 of Thuja plicata. NCBI lineage: Eukaryota > Viridiplantae > Streptophyta > Pinopsida > Cupressales > Cupressaceae > Thuja > Thuja plicata. The sequence goes on along the minus strand of MU227941.1, from coordinate 1,060,931 downwards.
TTTGCAGGCATAGAATGCTTTCAAGACAAAAATGGAAAGGAACATGAAGATGCTTTCCCAGTAATCACCAATCAAGGATGTAGGTTCCTGTTCAGATCAAGATGTTTTCATCAAACCTGGATACTTCAATCAAGGGGCATCCTGTAGTAGCATGAAGGCTGACAAAAGGATGATGTAATAGAAGTCGTGTCTTGTTAGACACTTAGTCATTTTCACATGCTTTATAAATAGGTGTAGTTTTGTGGACAAATTACATGTAATGTGAAAACAAGTTGTAATTGCATGTGATAGTATCATGTGCAAAGTTGTAACATGTAATCAGACTACAAGTGCATTAGGCTTTGTAATCTTGAATAAGTCAAAGGTAGTTAAGGGTTTCCCCTTGTTTTTCCACCTTTTTCTCAGAGCCTCTCACCTATAAATAAAGGAGGGTGTTCATTCTATTTTTCATCTTTTGGCAAGGCAAGAAAATTCTGCCAGTTTTGCATATGCGCTCTAAGACTTTGAGCTTAGATGTAAATTTGAATTGCTTTCAATAAAAGAGGCAGGTTGTTTTGAGACTTTGTGCCAATCCAAATTGTTATGTGACGACATTTTCTTGAGTTGATTGTGGGTTTTGGTGCTTTGTTCAAGAGGGATTTGAATTCGATCGTGCAGACTTTGAGTTGCCTGTAGCATTCAGAGTTATAGTTCAATTTGAACTTTTGAAGACTTTGTGCTGCAAGAGGGCAAATTGTTATAACTAATAGTGGCTACAACTACTTATAGCTAAAAGACTTTGTGCTTCAATTGTAAGTATTTTTATTTAAGTTTGAGAATATTCAGTAAGAGACTTTGTGCCTTACTGGTTATTCTGATTATAGAATCCCCATTTGGAATAAGCGCAGGAGACTTTGGGTTCCTATATCTATCCCACCTAGTATAAAGTAAATCACTGCCTTCGGTGTTGTTCTTATGTCAATCCTTGAGTCACCAATATTATCGTAGCAATAGGACCTTTTTGTTAAGTTTGAAAGTTGTTTATAAATCATTCCTGAAAAAAGAGGAATTGATTAAGAGAACCACCCATTTTTGTAATTTTAGTTAAGTTCTTGTTGAAGCCACCTACAGTAAGAAGGGAGCCTCCCCTATTGCTGAGAGGAGAGAGAAATCTCATTCAACATTGTCTAAAGTCACAATTTTGTAAATTGTAGTCATTGTGACTTACAATATTTTTAGCCAACACACATAATGCAACAAATAATACGTCATGGAAGAGTTCACTATGAAGTTGAAACCCAAGGGAAAGGTAATAGAAATTTCAGGCATTAAAGAAGGATATCGTAGAGTTGCCATGGCTCTATGGATTAAAGATCATTTGCTGATAGTCACTATCTCTTCCAAAGATAAGGTACTTGATCCCAATGGTATTTTGTCTATTTTGGTCATGCTCAATATTACACTTCTAAGTTGGCAATCAAAGGGGATAAAAGAAATGAAATTTTATGGTTGAAGAACATCAATTTGACATAGCTGGGATGAGTATTGATTGCAATAGATATGAGCCAAAGGCAATTCTAACTATGATTCCAGAATTTATATCTGCTACCCTCAACATCTCTAGCAATTCCCACACTTCCTGGGCAGCCAAAAAAGAACTTCCAGTCACATGATGGGATTCCCACACTACTATAATTCATTTGTTAGTTGCCTTCTATAATTCTAAATTTAATTCATACTCTCCAAAATTATTATCAGCAAACTACATTGTGGGATAACCATCTCTACAATCTTTGGCACAGCTACGAACAAACTGCATATATCTTGACAACACATTCACCTTACAAATATTATGACTTCCAGACCTTGTCCTCATACAATAATTGGATGACCCTTCCAGCTTCAGATGCATCCCACCAATAGAATGAATGAGATGATTCTTCAATCATGTAATCTATGGCCGATCTTCACACAAAATTCGAAGATGTTCTCCAGAATCTCAAGCAAAGTAAAAGGAACTTCAAGGGCAACTTCTTCCAATCAAAGAGCAAACGATGAAACTTCCTCTGGTCTCAATGGCTTGTAAAATTTGTAGTGAGTTCAAAAGTTTCAACCACCTTTAGTTAAGGACAATTAGTTCAATAAAAACACACTACTTTATAGAAGTAAGCCACTACATACCCAGTGAGCTGCAAAGGTACCTTGTTGACCAGGCCATATGATTCTTTCTACCATAAAACTTATAAACAAAAGTTTCCCCAATCACAGAAAAACGCAACTTTCTCTGAGCAAAGAGCAAATGATAAAACTTCCTTTGGTCTCAATAACTTGTAAAAATTGTAGTGACATCTTTAGTTGAACTGAAACATGCATAAATATTAAATGTTTGTGTAAGTGCATATTAGCACATTATACAAATATAAGCCTCACTTGTCGGTCTCCTTAATCACCAGTTGTGGATACAAGTTTGCATCCTCCCTACCTGGTATTTCAGTTGGCATAAAAAAATATTCTAAAGTAGGTTTCTAAGTTCTCGCAAATAAATTCATTGTCAATGTAATTAAAACACCGTTTTAATACTAATTTAGAGGATATTAATCTTATCATGTAATGCCAATTTTAAAATTTTAAATCAGAAAACATCAAACTTGCAATCATTTCAAATGGTTGAACCAGATTGAAACATTTACCAAAACATTGCAAAGCAGACATTTTCACCAAGATATGAATTCACTTGCATGAACCTTAGCCTTAGAAAAGAAAATCAATAAGACACCAATATTATTCATGTAAGTATTTTTGTGAAATAAAACTGAGAAACAAACCAAATAAGCAAATTAAAGTAATGCATAGGAACTGCACCTTGAAAAAGAGCTATCCTCATCATCGTACTCCTTTTTAGGGCCAAATCTATCATCATAGTGGTCCCTGATTCTTGCGAAGTCGTCATCTTCATATTTATCTGTATTTTTGTTGTGGAGAGCACCACCCTCTCGGCCATTAAGATCTCGGTCTTTGTACTTGTAAGCATAATCATCTTTTCTTTGCCTAGGACTACCATCAGATTTGCCACCATTCCGACTTCCATAACGATCATCATCATATCGATCACCATCATATCCACCACCAAACCCTGAGTATGAGCTAGGCTTGTATCCTCCAGATGAAGAAAGACCACCATACCTAACAAAATTATATATTATGTTGTGTTACATGTATATGGACATAAGAATAAGCTCATCAAGAAATAATTGTTTTTCCACAGTTATATTTGAAAGAAGCCCATTACTACTTAGCCACTTACTTGTCTCTATTGGCTGCCGCCTTTTGTCTTACTTCTCGTATTTTATCTTTATCATTGATAAGAGATAGAATATTCTGGGCCTTCTTTCTCACATTAATTCCCTGATCCTTTCCATTTGGTTCAACAAACTCGAAATCTGAAAGTGTCTAATCAATAAAAATTCAAACTATCAATCTCATAACTAAAACAGCAATCTCAAATATTTTGATAGACCAACCTAGAAAAATTCAAAATCTAGCAGAGAACAGTGCAAGAATCAAATATATAAGCTAATTAATTTTAGTTGGCCGGTGTAAGTGTTTTAGCCAACAAAAATGCATTGTCTTGGGAGGTCTTATACCGAAATTTGGAAGGTGTGTTCCAAAAGTTCATCGACAACACGTTCAGATCCATTTGCCACCAGATATTCCAGAACAGTCAATGCCTTGAAATGACAAAAGATGAGTTTATTAATAAAACATTTTACAACTCCAAAGGTGCCATAAGATGAGAACAAAATCAATTTTATAGTTTTGACAAAAGATGAAAACAGGAACGCTTCCATTGCAAAATAAATGTAAAAAAAATTACAAATGTCAGCTCAGGCAAGTTAAATACTGTGATTGACTTCTAGTATGAAGGAAGTATATGCAGCTTGAAATTACTAACTGCCAGAGAAGGATCAAAGCAGTCTACCTTGTAAACATGACGCCAGTTTCTGCTGGTGTCACTAATCCTTTTCCAGAGAGCACCCATAACCAACTGGTATTCATTGCTGCATCAAATACAAATTGCTTTATACATTATTTGTCGGATGATTGCCAAGAAGAATGTAAATCTGTGTGAGAGTTCTGATGCAAAACCCTGAAAAGATTGTCTTACAAATTTCTTGTAGCCTGAGCAATCTCAGCCATAACCGTCCCATGTGGACCCCAAGGTTCATTGCTTGTTGCATCAAGTACCTAGAAAATAAAGAAAGCGATTGATGAGTGTCAACTTTGAAATGGCAGCAAAAAAATATGAGAGATTTAGCAAAAAATGCACAAGTTTCTCACTAAACTAAAAAGTGTCTTATTAATCCCTTGCAGTTAAGATATCCCATTTTAACTTCAGTCATTGCAGACTGTTCTTTGCCATTTTAATTTTCAATTGCTTTCAAAACGGTACTAGTTCATTTGTTACAACCCAACCTCAGGCTGAAAGAGCAGTTGTACATAAGAGTGAACTCTATTTCTTTTTTACTTAAAAGTTAATTTGTGTCCCTCTATTAGAAAAATCCTTATAATGTTCTAAAGAATCCATGTGATAGGTATTTATTACATCATTTACCTAGGACAATGCTATTGATTAGGATTACGCTGTACTCACACCAAAAAAAATTATATTTATTCTGCATGTTTTGTTCTTAGTTTGCACCAATGACAGAAAAAAGTCCACTAAAAAGTATTGCCTTAGGACAAGGTGGACTTAGGTGCTACAAATAGTTCACTATTATAATATTCAGAGTGTACATAAGGGATTCCTTCAACGTTCTTCCCAAACAACCCATCGTCATTATGGAGCACTAGTTGGGAGAACATACAAGGTGCCTCGAGACATTCCACCCAGCCTAGGAGCATGGAAAGACAGCCATCATTCGGCCTCCCAGCCCCACTTGGGGTGTCTCTACCGGAATGGGTTTCTAGCTACTTGCATTCCTCATATGCACTATCTCCCCTCCAAAATGGGATGGCCATTCATAGAGTGATGAGTGAGGTTTGAGTGCGTGCTGATTTGATGTATTGGTGAGTGATGATAGATAAGTCCCTTGAATGCTTGGAATGAATTCTCCTTTATACTTTATTTTTGAATGGGTTACCACCTTTCATGAAAATTGAGTCGCCACTTTTCCTTATTGCCTTTGAGAATAATGTATTATTCCCCCAAATTGATCTCCTTTCGATCCTCCTCAAATGAAACCATCTCCCTTTTCTATTTTCCAATGCAAGGGAGAAGTCACACCTCTTCATCATGTCTGCCCCTTGGCAAGTCACAACCTTTCACAATTACCACCCTTCAAAAGAGTCACAAACCTTCATCATGCCTGCCCTTTGAGAGAGTTGCAACCTTTCATAACAACCCTTTGAAAGAGTCACAACCCTTCATCATCGCTGCCCTTTGAAAGAGTCACAACCTTTCATGATTACAACCTTTTGAGAGAGTCACAACCCTTCATAATTTTTGCCTTTTGAAGGAGTTGCTTCCTTATTTTCTTCTCTATTAATTATTTCTTGATTCACACCTTCCTTTTTCTCTTCCTTCCTCTCCGCCTTTCAAATGAAGTTCTCTTCTCCCTTTATATCTCATGGGGAGTCACAACTTTTCATCTCATGCCTCTTGACCGTTCATTTGAATTAACTAAAGTTTAGTCATGTTATGTTTAATTTTATTCTTTTATATTTATAATTTAAATTTTATTTTTATTCTTTTATATTTTGATTTTATTATTATTGTTTATAATTAAATCCTATTTTAAAATGGGGGCATTACAATATCCCAGATTTCCTCCTTTGTCACCTCAATCGAACAGTGCATAACTAACTGTATCTTAATCACCTACTTCAAATTTTAGGTTTAGATTATCCACTTAGCAAGCCTTGTTCAGTGTGCAAGGCCTCCCCTTGTGTAATTCCTACCATGTCCAGATTTCTTATAGATGCTTATGTTTAACATGTTTCTAGGACTTGCTGGGTAGACAGATTATTTTGATGTTGTATGTCTCACATTCAGACATGAGATGATTAAGATTATAGTATGTGCTAACCCATACTTGGTATTGACTGTTGGTTTTTTATTATGTTGATGCATGACTAAAGCCATTTTGGTAGTTGCATGAGTTTTTTATCAATCGTAGATTGCTCAAGAGACAAACTGTGATTAGTGTTTGATGCTATTCTATAATTGTGATCACATAGATTAGAAATGATACATGTGACTACCATGCTTTGCAATGTTAAACATACCTTAAGTTTCAATGTCTGGTCTCTATGGTCAATTTGGTGACTCTATGGCTCTTGTGAGTATGCTTGCTTGCATCCCTATAATTAGTTTGTCTTCTAAGTTTTTCGACACTTCTTAGAGAAAGTTGGAAAGTGTGTACTTTTTTATTTGATCCACTTTAAGTGAGTTTGGGGTTGAAGTCCCTTTAGCGAATTCAATTTGATTTTTGAATTCTTAAATATGCAATTGAGTTTCTAATTAAGAGAAAAATGATTAAAGCACATTGGGATTGCATTTGGATCTATTTGGCCTTTTGGATCTTTGATGAACCTCAGTAACACAGCCTAGATTACTACAAGGACTGCATAATTCAATGTCTAAAGTGTAAAGCTCAAAACAGCACAGTGATGTGCGATGTGAGTTATAGACTTTGCAGTTTGGTCTGGAGATGCATTGGACCTTGCTGAAGCCATGGGGGAAACCACAAAAGATTTGGCAGAAGTATAGTCCCAGCAGAGCTCAATTTTGTGCAGGGTGTCCTATACCACTACTGGAGTGTGTGAAGCATCTGTTGCAGCTGGATTGATGATCCTTGGATACCACAAGCATCTAGGAGGTGCTCTAGTGTACTGCAAAGCATAGTAGTATTAACCTAACATAAGCCATGAGAATCATCTCCACATTACCACAAGAACCATTGTTGGTAGAGCCTCCTAGAACATAGATGCATTGAAGACATTGTTTAAAAAAAATTAGGTTTGAAAGGTTCAACGTATGTCCTCAAAAAAGCATGGGGTAAGGATATTTTATTGAAACTTGTGAGCAGCTTTCCAAGCTTTAGTAGTGTTAAGCTCCATCTAGAATAGCCTCCTAGTTGGCATTCAAAAAAAACTTTGACCACCAATAAAATGGGATCACAAGCTTCTTTCCTTTTAATAGGTCCCCAAGTTGCACTATGGTTGTTTGTATTAAAAAACAAATTATTCCTTGCTTGCAACCAATGATGCACTCCTGGCTATATTCTTGCTTTTCTATAGCAAAATGGATGCCAAAGAGTTGATACGTAAAGTTTTTCTGTTTTGTTTTTAACATTAAGTCCTTGTTTTTCATTTTACTGCTCAGATGTCCTGATAACCCAGCACAGTCAACGCACACCTGGATATCCCACCAAAGGGGATACATCCCTGCTCTATAGGGGCATCCCAAGGATGGTCCCATGTCGGGGCCTAGGCACTGGTACTTGTAAGGATCATTCCATTCCCATCCTGGAGCCCCCAGGACATTCTCATTTCTGATGGTGTCTTAAAAACAGAATACAATATCAAAGCACACATTGCATTTACTTTCTAATATTGTTCCTACTCTTAGCTGTTTACATTTTTGGCATTTCAACGTAGACCCATTTCCTTGTTGGTTACAGGATCTTTGTTTTAGCAGAAAAAAGTGATGCACATATAGGCTTATATGCATTTAACTACTTATGCTCCCCACCCTCAGGTCACCCTAGCTAAGCAGTGGTGAGTGCCAAGTTTTTGCAACAGCAGGAACATAGCAGAGTAGCACCCGTATATTGATTTTATTTTCCTGTAATAGCATTTGTACTCTTAGCTGTTCATATTTTCAACATTCTCACATAAGCTCATTTCCTTGTTATTTATAGGAGCTCTATTTTAACAGAAAAATAATATACAACAGGGTTTATACACATTTGATTACTTATGCTCCCCACTTTCAGGTCTTCCTAGCTCAGTGGCAATTTTCATTTGATCCAAGTTTCTGCAACAGTAGGAACATACCTGAGTAGAATCAGTCAGGGCTGGTTATTGTAATTTATGTAACAGCAATCAGCATTCATTGGTATTCTCTATCTATTTTTTATTTTTATGTTTTTTACTGCAGCATATGTCATGCCTCAATAACACAAAACCTTAAGTGTTTTTTGTCCTAATTTTTGAACTTCTGTATCAGTGATCTCCCTTTATTTGAATTTAAATCCAAACAACTATAATAGAGCGGAATGGCACAGTGATTCAAAAATACGTAATATTGACCCTGGCTTAGGTACCACTACACAAACACATTAAAGAAAGACACAGCATACAAGATCAGGTGGACATATGTAGCTCGTAAGGTCAATGGTGTTCTGAGATTAATTATGTGTTCCCGTGCAGTTAGTCAGTGCCATGTCAAGTGTAAACAGTTTTCGGGGCCCTAATCAACACAAGATGCACTGTTACAGAAGAACTAAAGACACCGCGTTTGCATAGAAAAATCATTTAAAGGTGTGTTCCTCTTTATTTAGTTTAAACCATTGATAAGTAGAAGATATTTTCACAGCATGTCAAATTGTGATATTGTTATCAGGATTAAACTGTGTAGTTTTTGAGTCAAACTCCTTGACCCATGTTTCATGAGGTTCACAAGAACCCATCTCTCATGAGAATGAATGGAACACTTAGCAATCATTGCATCTAGGTGAAGCACTGGGACTTCCCGGAGGTCACTCATTCCAGTACTACTCCAGCTCAAGCACGTTTAACTACGGAGTTTGCTCCACAGTTAAGCTCACTTTGCTTGCAACCCCATTTGCAAAACCTTCAGCAAGTGTTGTGTCTAACCCCATAGTTTAAACCATGTTAAGTTTTATAACTCGCCTACTGAGGTCAACAACAGAGGAATTCTAACAGATCTAGAGACACAGTTTGGATAGAGAGCTCTTTTGCAAGGTCAGTAAAAACTAAAAAGTAATTCCATGAAAAAGAAAAAAAAATATCAGAGAAGATCTAACCTTCTGTTCGATTTCAGGAACTTTGAGAACCTTAATATTCACCTCTCTCTTTCTGCAGTCAAAACAATTTCCATATAACTAGCCTTATTTCAGAATGACTACAACCAGAGTTGATACATATTCCAATACAATGCAACCCTAAGCTACCCAAGATTAATGCAGATTCCGATATACTGCTGTTCTAAGCTAAATAATTTCACAATTATTCAAACCAGAGTTAATGCAGAATCCGAAAATCTGCTGCCGTAATTTAAAATCTAAGTGACTTTTCATCAGATCAGCCAACTGTCGGGCAGCATTGCATGAATTCGGTATTAAGCCCACCATACATGCACAATGAAAGTACTTATTCAAGTTCAATGCAAGAAGAAAACTCACATTTCTCTGACAGTCTGATCCAGAACTTTATAGAAATCCATTTTGGATAATAGCCAAGCTCAACCCCTAATTGAATAGCATCGTAGAAGCTTAAATTTAGCTTAAGAAACTCAAATCAATTATTTCCATCAAATTCCAACTGCGCAATTCAAAACATTCTGAAAAAATAAAAAATTCTCCATACCTTGATCAAAACAAAATAACCTATGGAGAATTCTTTCAATTGCTCAACGATCCGTGAAAAGGAGCAGTAGATGAGGGGATCAGATCTGCTCAGTGCATTTATGTTCGGGATGGAAATCAAAAAGTGTCGTTACGTGGATAAATATTATTGACAGCTTAAAATAAATCGCCCGTAAAAATCTGGAGTCTATTTAACCACGAATAAGATGAAGGGTGAAAAGGGCAATGGAATTCTTAAAAATTTATTTTGCCACTGTTTGTAGCAGACATCTTAAATTTGACTACGACCCTGACAACAAGCTTAAATTTGACGACGACCCTGACAACAATTTTTATTCACAATCGCACTTAAAATGTTTTTCGATTAAATAAGCAGCCCTTCAAATGTTAAGGATACATTCAATATATATTTAATTATAAATTCATAGAAATTTTGATTAGTCTATATAAAATTTTGTATAGAATACGAATGATCGATGAGTACTTTATGTATATAATCTTAATAATCTATGAATATTTTCTATATAATTGATATTTTTTTATTTGTTTTTTATATTAATAGAGTAAAACAAGAGTGTTGTCACTCTAAAATAAATAGTTTGAAGGATGTTCGACTAGCATTAACAACACATTAACAACTAATTAACATCAAAACCTTTATCGGAGTCTTAGCAAAATAAAACTCTAAACTATTATAAGCCTTATTAGCGTATAATTCTAAACTATTAAAATTCTTAAGAGCATTAAGCAAAAAACTAAAGCTAGAAACAGGCACCTTGTTGCTAGGTGAGCGCATGGGTCTAAGCTTTGGTAAGGAACTTAAAGAGTTCCTTGTAGTTCCCTTCCTTTTATGCATCCTTGCCTGAGACCTTCTTTGGCATGAGGGATAGGAGGTCGTTAAGTTGTGGATCACTCTCAAACTAAACCTGGAATGCTTATTTTCTTCTTCAAGCCAAAAAAGGTAATGTGGACTAAGCTGGAGGAGGGATGGATAAAAGTTTATTTTGACAGGGCTTTGAAGGGAAACCCTGGTCCTTCTACAAAAGGAATTTTTGGTCGATATCACAATGGATATATTATAGTCTTTGGAGCCAAAAAAAACTATTAGAAGGAACTAATAATCAAGTAGAAGTTCAAGCCACTTTATTGGCTGTCAAAAATGGCGAGAAGTTTACAAATCCCAAATGTACATTTACAAGGTGATTCGATGATCATAACTAATGCAATTAAAAACAGGAGAGGCGTTGCCTTTGAAAATTAATAAATTTATCATTTTAATTAGAAAGGAACATCTAAAATTTAAAAAATTTAAATTAACACGTAAAGCACGAAGGCAATGTCGTGGTGGATAAGTTGGCTAAGTGGGCAAGCACCATAAATTACCCGTTGATTGATGGGATGTTTCACGACCTCTAAGGCATTGATTTTAAAGAGTGGGGGCTTTAGGGCGTAGGCACCCACTAAATTTACTTATCATGCATTAATGACAAAGGATATAGCTTGATGAAAAGTGTGCATTCTCTATTCTAAAGGTGGTAGTCTTTTCATTCTACATTTAGAGTTGGCAAATACTTATGAGGTGGTATTTTCATTCTCTACATTTTAGAGGCATTACCAGCTCTTTGTGAGGTGGCAATATGGGTTTTCTAATCAATGGAAGTGAATTTCACTCTTATTACTTGCAAACAACAACTAGTGTTCCCGAGCAAGATCTCAAAAAGCCGTAAGAAATATTGTCGGGGGAGGAGTATGTGTAATTAAAATTTCACTACTACACAAACATAGACATTGTCTCTATATGTCTATCTTGGTGCTTGGAGCTCAGTAGCAAGGATGATGTACACTAGGTGTTGCAAGAATGTGTAAGGGATGAGTGGATGTATGGGTCGTGTGTCTTCATACAAATGTAAAAACCAGGGTAAGGTTTAATTGCAATACATGGTGACTTGTTGCATATCGATGAGGTCTCTCCACCATTGAGAGCCTTTCTATTATAAACTGCAATGGAGGACAAGGAGAAGAGACGTGCTAAGACATGTGTTAGATGGGATTTTATAAAAGCTTATCTTCCGAATAGGGCATGCGAGGAGTTATTTGGAGAAAAGTTGTGAAGCAACTGAGAAAACAGACAAAATTTTCAGACGACTATTGGGTGAGCACATTGAACCAAAGGAAGAAGAAAAATTGAAACGGTTGGTCTTTTTAGTATTTTTGAAGAATTTGGTATCTTTTTGTGAATTTTGGTAAATATTTGTGAAGTTGGGAAGGGTTTATCGTTAATTATTCAAAAAAATCATACTTGTAAGTATATTTGGTTAAAATCTATGTAATGGGTGAGAATGGACAATTTCTATATGGTGAGAGTAGTTTACAGGGTTGGTGGTTTATGTAGATGGTAGGTAGTTATTTTTTAAGTTTAGTGGGCTCCATGGACAACACATTGGTCTTAGGCCATATCTTTTACTATATTATGTATAAAGTTCTAAATATTACTAAATATATTTAGATTTTTTTAATAAAAAAAAGCATTACTAGAGGGGGTAGCTCCCTATAATTAATAATTATAAACTCCACAAAATACATTATGTGATGGGCTTCATTCCATCCACCAAATAGTCTATCCTCTCAGTTCAATGTGGAGAGAACAAGTCTCCAAAGACACTTACAAATTTAGCAAAGACAAATCCCATTGTGTAGTACCAAGATTTTAGCTATGCAACCACTCTTTTGAGCCATATTTGAGGATAATAATGCATTCTACACCACCTTGACAACCTCCTTCTTGGCCAAAATATGGAATCACCCAATGACACAAAACAAAAATATTATGCATTGAGCACCAATCAAATGTCAGATTTTGAATATCACATTGGTGTGCACAAGACCACTGTCCTAGCTATGAGATTGCGCTACAAGTCCCTGATTCCTCCATATACTAGACAATTCTACACTGAAATGCTACATCAAAGTCATGATATTTCTTTTTCCTCCAAGCCATATAAGTATCCCTTTACATGGATCTCTGAGCAAGAGAAGGAAGTCCCTTGCAAAATTTGATGATAGGGTTGATGTCATGCATCCAATCAAATTAATCCACCATGTTAATGACCACACGTAATTAGGCCACAATCATAAGTATTTTCAAACATGTCTATCAATCAATCGAAGCCTAAAATTAGAAAATTTAAACTATAATGTCTCATCTCCTTCCATCCCTTCACTCAGATCTCAGTCCAAATTAATAATGACTTTTAATCCCTCTCAATTGCTTGGGAGCTCCTCTACTCACTCAAATACTTCCTAATTGACCACTTGAATGGCCAAGAATTTAGTAACCTTGTTGGCCTCCCAATATACATGACTAATTGAGAAATCTAAGAAATGGTTCAAACTCTCTGAAATCCATCTTAACCATCATTTTAGATTCTAATTGGACATTTCCTTCATTTTTACAACGTGTGTGGTTATTTAAGAATCTCCTTCAATATTTATTATGTTGTAACATTTTGCTTTAAACAACCAATGACCCTTGGCGAGCACCTCAAGCTCAACCTCATTGCTCATTACCATATTTGTGTTCCTTAAGAAGGCCTAGATGATCATGCCATTCACATCCTTGAGGACGCATTCAATGCCTAATGGGCCCAAGTTTCCTTTCAAGGCACCATTGAAATTTAATTTAAGTCTCCCAAGTAGAAAAGCCAACCACTTCACCTTGTGATCCATCTCTTGATTAGTCCCTTTCACCACCTTGGGGACATTCAAACCTGGCCAACTCTTGAGGATGTCATTATCCCAGGAAGGGAACTCATCATCCAAACAAATCTTAATTCTAGCATAAATCAGTTCTCTTATACCATCTTCAATCTTTTGAATGACAAACCCAACATCTCTCTCCTTATTGCAGTAAACCTTTTTGTTGGACCCTCCTTCCAAATCTACCAGATAACCATTGATGGAGTTGAGTACCACATGTCTTCCCATGATGACTTCATATTCAACCTTGGCCAACTATTTATGAGATCCACAATGTTGGTTTGTCTTGCACCCATCCAACCCAATCTATATTGCATCCAGTCCCAAAACTGCGACATAAAGGAGCAACCAACAAGTAAATGGTTCACCATTTCCTCTTCATCTTTACATCGGTAACAATGACTCAGGACATGCACCCCAAGCACCCTCAACCATTCCCCTATCTAGAATACACATTTATAATGTGGTCCACAAGAAAGATTTCACCTTAGGTAATGGTGTACTATACCAACATGCCCACCGAAGCCAATTTGGAATCCCCATAGCAACCTGTTGGATAAGGTATCCAACCTTCACCAAGGGCTCTCCTGACTTGGAACACCACCAAAAAATTGTATCAGTCGCCAAACTTAGAAACAACTTCCTCCTTTTCACTTTGACATGAAAAGATGATTTTTTTTTTCTTTTTTTTTTTTCATTTAAATTTAAGATGTGTGGTTTTTAAGTTTTTAAATTATAAAAAAATAACTATAAAATATAATCGCCTAAATATTTTCTTCATCTTATAGGTCATTTCATAGGTTTACTACCAATACGAAGGTTATTAGGCAATTTCTTAAGTATTCTTATTATGTTGTGAAATATGTTTTAAATTTAATCCCCCACTTCGATAATAATTGCACCATGAAAAATTTCAATTTAATAGTATTTGAAAGTTCATTAATATTTTTAACTCCGTTTATTTTCAACTATTTTAGATTTTATTATCTATTTTAAATTCATAAGATTTATATTATATTATTTATTTTTTAATATATTTCTAATTTTATAAAATAATCAATAAATATTTTTATTTTTAAACCCATAATAATTTGTTAATTATGAAATTATTTTTAAATAAAATATTTTAAAATTAAACTAAGTATTTTTTGTTCTACACTATGTGTTGCTTGTGTTTTGTTTTTTATATACATTATTACATTAGAATGTCAATTAAAATATATTTGATTATATATAAAATAAATTTATGAATATTATTTGAATAATAAATTAGTAATAATTGCACCCATTAATGGGCTTTATAATTGGTTTAATACAACCCCTAAAAAAGACCAAAAACAAGGTTTGGTCAATTATAAGAGAGCTTTGGATTAAGATTAACTTGGATGGAGGGGGATGACCCCGCAGTGCAACGACAATCCTGTCGTTGCAAAGTTGTATTGATATGGTAACCATGGTTCAAATCTCACCCCCATTACATGCAGGCCCGGGAGGATAGTTACACGGTGGATTAATCGAGGGGTGCATAGACCAATGATATGACAAGGCCAGCCTGGAGAAGTCAACGATCAACGGCTGCAACGGACATTCATGAAGGTCACTGTCATCTGCCTGGGAGGTATAAGATTGTTGTGGTGGCAGTCAAAGTTGGGAGTCATAAGGAGGAAGTACCTGCAGACTTGGCTGAAGTGTTCGAAGATCGGGGCAACTACAGGAGGTCTGCAGTCGATGGATGGAGTGATAAGGTGGTCGTCACCAGCCAGCCAAATGGGAGACATAAGGTGGCAATTGCTAAGGGAGGCATAAGGGTGTGGGTCGACAGGTGGAGTGATTAGGTGGATTGTCGATAATTATGGTCATCATGCAGGGAGACATAAGGAGGGTGTGAAACCATCAAGCAGTAGTTGCAGTGGAGTAATTAGGAGATCTTGATGCTACAACACGAAATAAATATGAGAGGTGTTGATGCCTCAAACACCAATTTTTATGCACCTCAGGGACGAGGTAACCCTAATGTGGCCTCACTCGTTCATAGCTCCACTCAAAAGTGATTACCGATAATAAAAAAAAGATTAACTTTGATGGAGCGTCAAAACGAAATCTAGGATCATATGGTGTTAGATGTGTGGCTCGAGATTGGAAGGGGAATATTCTAATGATAGAATCTTAGAAGCTTGAAGAGGGTACCAATAATGAGGTAGAAGTGAAAGCAACTTTTCTTGTCATTAATTTGGCAAACAAAATAAAAATTGAAAAACTACATTTAGAAGGTTACTCTCAAATAATTACAAATGCAATAATAAATGGGATGTCACAAGTTTGGAAGATTAAAATAATAATAAAATCAATCTATGTCAAGTTGTTAGCCTTGTAGGATTTCAAAGTGACAAACATACTGATCTGACAACGAGGTGGCAAACACGTTGTTGGAATGGAAAGTATGATTAAAATGCAATAATGATGTAATTGAGTGGGAGGATTTTCAAGATTTGGTTTTGGAGGAGGAATGATACAATGAGATATTTGAAATGAACAAAGTATAAGGAATTGGATGTGGTTTGAATGCAAATTGACAATCTACATGCGAAGGACCTTAAGGCACATTTTTTGTAAATGATAATCTTTCCTTTGGTTCTCATAAACCAAGAATTGAAAGGTGATAAAAGGTGAATGTTTGTTTATGCTTCCATTTCAAGGGTTGGAGATGAAGATTGTAGAGAGAGGGTTATTTCAATGGGAAAGCCATTTTTAAGATTCATTTTGCATAATGAAATCATGGTAAGGCAGGGTGATAATTCAAGATGGAACCAAATTTCATGTTGCGAACCCAATAGTGACAAATGAATTTTCTTGGAAAAATAACAAATGAGAGGCTAAAAAATATTTACAGTACAGAAGACCCAATGTTTTTTCCAATGTTGAAAATTCTATTTAGGGATGAAGTTATGAGGGTTGAACATAGATATTGCACAAACGCAGACATGGGCTCTTTATTTATGGTATGGTGCTTGGAATTTGTGAGAAAAGATGATACCATGGGGATAATGAATACCTATGTAAGAAGTGAATGGTCTTATGGTATGGAGGCATTTATTGCCATGTTTATACCAAGAAAAGGATTAAAAGAAAGAGGGGATAAATGGGTTCATTTGGTGGAGCTCAAGCCACCACTTTAACATTTATTTCTTTGGAGTGATGCCCCAAATAAGGAGGAACGCAGGGCTCAAGCTTGGGCTACTTGGATTCACGTCAAAGACTGTAAGAAAGAGTCTAAGGCAAAATTGGGCGTTGGTTTCACAAAAGAGCAGGCGCTAATGAAATGAAAATAGAGATTTAGCAAAGATGACAAATGAAAGACTCAACAAGCTAAAAAAATCAAGTCAAAGTGATAATTGGTTTTTGACATTTTGATACATTTTGCTTAATAGTTCATTTTTGTTAAATACAGGTGAAATGTGAACTCGTATATATTGTAAGTCTTTGTATGTAAAGGATGGAGATACTAAAACAAATGAATATGTATATAAGATTTTATGATGTTAGGAGTGTATAGCTCAAAATAGTGGTAAACCCACCTTTTAAAATCTATAAATTTCTAGACATAATATAAAATTCCTTTTACCGATCAATAAATAAATAAATCAATAACAAATAATCACTATTTATCACAGTAGTATATGTAATGTCAAATTATCATGATATATAATACATGGGACAACAATCACTACAAGACCATAAATAATATGTAATATATCAATTTTGTAATAACATAGAATTTATCAATTCTCTTTCTATATATTTTAAATTGACAGTGGTATTGTGTTACATAATATAATATATTTAAAAAATAATGATATTTGTTTATTGTAACATTAATTTACACAACTTTAGTTTTTTGCAGCTTTCAGATTATGGAACGATGGTAAGAAGTACATTTCCATTTTGCTATTTTAGCATATATATTCTTTTGGGCTTAACATTACTAATAATGATCTTAGCCAAGACTCGAGATGTTACAGGATGTGTTTAGGAAACTGGCATGTGATAAGCAAGGCCCCTCTTCATCACCACAACCATTTACCCAGCCTCAAGGGAGCGACTGAAATCTCTATGCTCAGCAAGACTGTTATGGACACCCCATTATTGGGTCCATGTTTTGTAATCAGACTTTTATAATTGTAATCTGAATGATGTAAAGGATGAATGCTCTCCTTTTTGTAAAATCAGGGGTATGCCCTCTCAAATATGTACTTTTTAGGACTTCGGTCCCGGGCAAGGCTGGAGGTTTTCTTGACCCCATTCTTTCCTACCAGCATCTGCACTGAATGGCGAAAATGTATCAAAATTTTATATTAATAAAATAATCTGGCTATGGTCGTTTACCGATAAAAATAATAATAATTTAATTTACACAACTTTATTATTTAATTCAATTATTATTTACTATAGCTTATTAATTTTTTCTTTTAAATATGTTAATGTTGACGTGTAAAATATTCAACCAAAAAAGTTGAAAATAAATTACATATACTTTAATTAACATATTAAATTATATATTTTTTAAACTAAGCTCTACCTTTTCATTGGGGATAGTTCCCTTTATCAATGACAAAAAATATTACACTGGTTGACACACTATAGTCTTTACTATTTACATAACTTCCTAAATAAACATATGCAACCTTGCCTACCTACTACATAAGTTAGATATATTAGTTTCAGGCAAACCAAAATGGAGGACCATTATCTATTCTTTAGCGGAAGAAGGGTCTAAGATATAATTTGGAAGAAGAAGGCAATTCCACTTCCAAGGTTTAACAATCTTCTTTTCCAAAAATGAAGATATCGGTAGAGTGAACCTTATTTACAACTGAGAAGTTACAAGATTTAGAACCTTATTTAAACTCCCTCCATGTCACCAAGATCCTCTCCTCCATACATGATTTATGGTCCTTTCCCTTCCTATTCAATTTGACTTTCACTATACTTTCTTCTTTATCCTCCTCCTTATTCTACAACATACCAGCCCTCTCAAATAGAGTTGAAGGAAAGTAACCAATAATGGTAGATGTAAACAAAGCATACCAATCTCGAGCATTGCATCAATCACTACAATGAGATTTTAATCTACCACCAGGTCCTTTCCTATCATGATTTACCCTTTAATGAATCCAAACCAAAACATGATTGCTGCAAAGATAGTGAATATTTTGATTAGCATTATATCAAGGGTCACACCACAAATAAATGCATGGAGCTCAAGCATCTAATTCAAGACCTTATTGACCAAGGTAAGATTGACGTTGACGTCATCATTGGAAGTCCCTCAAAGCACATATTGGTATATATAAGGATGTTTTTCCCAAACATCAAGGGGAAGCTAGAACATTAAATCATAGGTCCTCCCGTATGGTTGATCGCATCAACTATAATGTGGTCCCATTTTATTATAGTAACACAAGTGGATGCATCACCCAAGTCTCTCGTCATGTCAACATGATCATGTTAAAGGGGTAGATACTCAATGTGCAACAACTACTAGATGACCTCGTATGATGATTCATTTTCCTTCAGCTCTTGTTCCTTTGCAATCTCCTTCGTCCATGCAATAAAATATCTTAGAGCATTTAGGGAAGACTCCCACCAAAATCTCTAGTTTATACCTCTTGAAGTCGTCACTTTCCCATCAAGATATCCAACACACTTTGCAAGAGGCTCGTGTCCCAAGTAATATTGATCCTACCCAATTCCAAGCTATGGTAGTGCATCTCGCATTCATGTACCACCTCGGTTTCACCAAATTAGATGTCATGCTTCATGATCTTAATCACATTTTCCCTCTTAATATTGAGTCTATAAGTAAAATGAGTCCTAATAAAAAATGACACATGTCAATGTTGAGAGAAGCTGAGTCTACATGATCAATCTCCCTATTCAGTTAGCTCTAGAAATCCAAAACATGCTATGTTTATCATTAATCTAGACCTTCCATTTAACATTCTCCTTGTTCACCCATGGATTCGTGACATGCAACTTATACCATTTGCTTTCCATAAATGCCCCAAATTCCCATATCAAGGTTGTGAGATCACTATTCATGGAGATATGTAACCATTTGAGTATTGTTGTACCCTTGAGGCGCAATCCCCATATTCACATTATTGTCATGGGCTTAACATTGGAATACGTTGCACCATTCCATTATCCTCTAATGTTGACCCTAATTCCATTTTCACTACTGCCAAAAAGAGAACCTTCA
This sequence comes from Thuja plicata, assembly GCA_018584345.1. Taxonomy (NCBI): domain Eukaryota; kingdom Viridiplantae; phylum Streptophyta; class Pinopsida; order Cupressales; family Cupressaceae; genus Thuja; species Thuja plicata. Next base: position 1,041,326 of record MU227941.1, on the reverse strand, counting down.
TTTCACCATCCTTTTCATAATTAAAGATCAACGATGTTGGCTATGGAGAATATGCTCTCCAAGGAACTTTCATAGTGGGAATGCTCCCTCTTAATCCTCATGCATGAGGTAAACTCACCAAAGAGAAAAATAACATGATGTCAAATAATTTGGTCCCACCACATTCCGATCTTATGGAGAACTTAATCATGAGGTGATAGAAGGGGACACAAATAAATGGCTCTACAAAGACCCTCCTACTAATAGTGAGTCATACCTTGGTTACTTCAAAGGCAAATATATAGCATACAATGAGTTAGCTACAATATAATGGGATTGCCAAGGTGGTGGATTAGGAAAAGAAGAACAAGGTATGAGAACACCATTGGACCCTCCTCACAATGTTAACAATCAATGACTTGTTTTTGGAAGTTCCTCACATGGTGCTTCAAATTTGGATAGTACCTCTCAAAACATTGAGAGTGATCAAGTTAAAATCAAAGACATAGCTGAAGAATCCTTGAGAAATCATATGATGATATAAATGTCTTCATGGGGTGATAAAAGGGTACATAAATCAACGACTCTTCAAAGATCCTCTTACTGATAATGATTTATGGCTTGGTTATTTCAAAGGTAAATATCTAGAATCTCATGAGTTAGCTAAAAAATAATGAGATTGCCAAGGTGGTGGATCAGGACAAGTAGAACAAGGTATGAGAACACCATTGGACCCTCCTCGCAATGTTAACAATCAGGGACTTGGTTTTGGAAGTTCCTCATGTGATGCTTCAACTTTGGCTAGTACCTCTCAAAACATTGAGAGTGATCAAATAAAAATAAAAAACATACTTGAAGATATCCTTAAGAAAGCTTGCGATGATATAAATGCCTTCTCTTTGTTTGACACCTCCATCCTATTTGACAACTCTATACTTCTCATTGACCTTCCACTTTGTTGCCCTGACCTTATTGATTGAGACCAACAATCTATTGCACACCTCAACATGTTACAAAGTGTTGAAACACTCTTATAATTCATTGGTGTCACTGAATGTCCTCTATATCATTACCCTACTCCATACACAGTATATAAGCTTGATTCTCAAGCTTACTTTAGGGAAGAGGATATCCTTGGTTGCAAAATTGGTAAGGAAATAAAACATCAAGAGTCTATTGGTGAAAATCTTTCTGGGGCACCATTAGGCCACAAAATAGTAAAAAGAAAGGGTGTGTCTTCTAGTGAAAGCTTCTCCGAGGCACCAGAAGATGAGGACTCTCCTCTTCCTCTCATAGATATGAACTAAGTAGAGAGATATTTCATCCTTGCTGATGAAACAAAATAATTCAACATAGGGACCAAGGAACAACCCCTTATAGTTTATGTGGTCGCTTCTCTATCTGATGATGAGCTCCAAATATTTACTCAACTCCTACATAAATGGGCTATCAACTTTGCATGCACATACAATGACATGCCTAGACTTGATAAAGGTCTAGTGGTACATTATCTTATAGTTAAACTGAATGTTAAAAGTGTCAAATATAAATTTAGAAAGATGCATCCTCAAGTGGTACTATTGATCAAGGTAGAACTAGAAAATCCATTAGAAGCAAAGTTTATTCGACCTATAGCCTTCCTAATGGATATCAAACATGGTACCTATTTTAAATCCCAATGGACATATAAGGATTTGTACTAACTTAAGATATCTCAATAAATCTTTCCCAAAATATGACTTCCCACTTCCAAACATCGACGTAGTTGTTAATCTTACAATTGGGCAAAAACATCGTTCTCTCATGGATGGTTTTTTAGGCTACAATCGTATTAAGATCATTGAAATAGATCAACATAATATGCTATTCACCACTCCATGGGGAAATTTTTGTTATCAGGTCATGCCATTTGGCCTCAAGACTGTTGGCACCACCTATCTGCATGCTATGACACTGATATTTCATAACAATACACAAAATAATGGAAGACTATGTTGATGATCTCTTGAGTGAGTTTAAGACAAGAGGGGAGCACCCTCCCATCCTGGAACACATCTTTGAGCATTTATCACTATATAAATTACACCTAAATCCTAAGAAATGTGTTTTTGGAGTTGCATCAAGTAAAATTGTAGGCTTTATTGTATCCAGGCATAGAATTGAAGTTGACCCCAAAAAGGTCAAAGAAATATTAGAGATGTATCCTCCTAAGATATTGAAGTACTTGTGTAGTCTTCTATGGAAGATCCAATCCATTTTTTGATCCATTTCCCAACTTGCTAATAAGTGTCAACCTTTCATGCATCTTTTGAGGAAGGATACAACATTCAAGTGGATGTACCTAGCTAATAGAGTTTTGATAAGATCAAGTAATATTTGGATTGTCCCCTAGTCTTAGTACCACCAGTGCCAAGATGATGACTACTATACACTTCAATCACATAAATAGAATTAGGCATACTCTTCGCCCAACATAATGATTGAGGAAAAGAGTGAGTATTGTACTATATTAGACGTACCTTATTTGGATATGATCTCAATTACATCCCCATGGAAAAGCATGTTTAGTAGTTGTATTTCACTCTTGTAACATTAGGTACTACATGTTAAGTCATACAATGAAGCTCATTTGTAAAAATGATCCTTTGAAGTATATGTTGTAAAAACCCATTATTATAAGATGCATGGAAAAATGGTTAATATTTCTTAGTGAGTTTGATATCCAATATGTAGATAGGAAATTAATTAAGGGACAAGTAATAACATATCATCTCACAAAAAACACCCTTAATAGATGCTTATACATTGGTTACAGAGTTTCTTGATGAGTATGTTTGTACAATCACAACACAGTCCTTGTGAAAGCTATATGTTGATGGTTCATACACTTGGAAAGGATTGGGGGCATGTATTTTTTTTGTCACTCCTCAAGGATATTTCATCCCTAAATTATTCAAGTTGAATTTACAGAGTACCAACATAGCTGAGTACGAGGGACTCATCATAGGTCGTAAGATGGCCATCTAATGGAATATAAAGAAACTTCAACTTCATATAGACTATCAACTCATCGTTAAACATGTCAACGATGAGTATCATATCAAGGATGATATGTTGATACCCTATAAGAGAATGGTAGATGATATTAAGAATAATTTTCAATCTAACGAGTTTGATCAAATCCCAAGGGTACAAAATAGAGCAACTGATTTGATGGTGACTATGGGGTCTCTTCTTGACATATAACCTAATAACCCACGTCATGAATTTCTTGTCGAGCAACTTGATCAACCCGCTTTTGAAACATCACATAGAAATGGTGTGCAACATTTTTGGTCCCCAATATCCCTAGTACCAAAACACTTACACATATATTAAATATGGCACCCTTCCACCTAACCTTTCATGCAACATTCGTCAAAACCTCATATGTCATTCTTCCCACTACACCATTATCAGAGACAATCTATAACGTCATCGCTATCATGACATCCTTGCTAGATGTCTAGATTTCATTAAGGCTACTAGTTCGATGAAAGAAGTACATGTCAAATCTTGCAATGCTCATACGATTGGATAAGTTTGTTGGAATGTGTAGACCATTGAGAGGGGGTGAATTAGTGGTCACTAAAATAACTTTAATCAATAAACACTTAAGCATTGTGCCTTCAAACAACCATCGTGCCATCAAACAAATGTAACATACCATATCAAACTATTAAAGCAATGAACATAAACACTAAGAAACATAAAGCACTAAATTCATACATGTGTGGCACGTAACATAGTTATACGAGTGGAAAACCCTTAAAGGTCATCTAATTTCCATAATTAATTTCAAATCAATTCATTAGCTTATGGTTTTGACCATGTATGAATATTCAACATCTCTTAACATTTCAGGTCACACTCTGTGATCCATCATCAAGATGTGAGAGGACGCAAGAGATGAAAGATAGCAAGATTCAAAAGAGGAACTAACTCAAGAGATGTTGAAGGAGTGGGAAGAGGGTACAACGGGGAGAAAAGTAAACTATATATATATATATATATATATATATATATATATATATATATATATATATATATATAACCTCGTGACAAAATAAAAGCAACTAAGGAAACATAAATAAAGACTACTAAAAAATACACAGTACACCCAAAAATAAGAGCAACTATAGAAACAAAGAAAAAATGTATAGAAATAAATAACTAAAACATTATGACTATATATATTCAAAACCAAAAGCTAATGAATTGAACCCTTAAAGGGTTTAAAAAATTACTATAAAAGATAATTTTATTAGGTTTCACTGACCAAAACCCTCACTAGGAGCCTCATTGGCTATATGTATGCCTCACTGGCAAAGATCTCACTGATCACAAGGTCTCATTAACCAAACCCTCACTAGGAGCCTCACTGGCTGAAAATTCATACACAATCAAAACTAGAAGTTAATGAATTGAGCCCTTAAAGGGTAAAAAACCACTATAAAAGATTATTTTATCAAGTCCCACTGACCAAAACCCTCACTCGGAACCTCATTGTCTACTTGTTACATTTAGGGCACCAACCCCTTATAAAATCTTAGAACAATAATAAATCAGAGGGTCAATATGTTTCTATACAATTCTCTCTATAATGTCTCTTATCAAGAATGACAAACACGATAATACTAAACACTACTATCAACATTGCAAACTCGGTGTTACCATTCAACCTCTCATCTACAAAAATAATTATAAACATGACAATATACAACTCTCAATTGCATTAGTATATACAAACTTCACCACTCTTATCTCATCACAGTATCAAAACTTGATCACAACATCTTATATCTGCAACTCGTCAAAGCATAACATGATACCAAATTTTTATACTCACTGAACATCTATAGACTATCACAAAGAATCTATCCTTATATTCTCATCAAATCATTGAAATCCTCATACACAAATCTCTTATATGACAAAAAATTACATGGTATTCAATCTACACACATTAACTCATAAACATGCTAAAATGTCTGACCTCTTTGTTGAGGACTCCTATCATTCATTCAATTCTCTAGCCAACCAACAAACTATTTGTCACACCTTTTAACTACTTCATCGAGTAGTTAGAAGAATAATTTTCCATGGCATTGAACAAAAACCAAACAAAATCGACAACCATTCATACTTTTTGTCCAACCATTGGTATTTAAAATTTTGAAAACTCAAACCTCATACCCACATATAATAAAGAGTAACTACCAATTGTTTGAATTACCACATTTTTTAATATCGCTAATATTCAATACCATGCTATATAAGTCAAACAATAAAGTTATTATCACTTCCAACTATGTTCTTGCTGCCATCATGCTAGTGCATTATGTTCCTGTTGTTGATTAACTGATGGAGATGATGAAGACCGAGCAATACTGAGTATAATGATTGTAGAAATGGTTAGATCAATTGTTATTTTGTCATTGGTGTCAAGCAATTGATTAATTAATTTTTATTATGTTACCATATCCTAAGAGGAGAAGTTAAATGGGTGATAAATACAAACCAAACAATGATGAAGTAATGATGTTATAGTTGTTTTCTACTATATATTTTATGCTATCAAATCGGTACATTTGATTGATCAAGTCGGGAACTAGAATGAATTAAGTTATGACTGAAAGAGATACTTTACCAAGCTAGATTGAGTCAGTTAGTAGAATGTTATGTGAGTCGGTTACAGTTACCGAGCACCGAGCACCAAGAACAAGTTAGACACCAAACAATGAAGAAGTCAGTTACCGAGTTGTAAAGCAAGTTTTACTGAGTATAGTATACTGATATTAAATGATGATGAAATTGAATTTAATGTGAAGCAATGATGAGTTGTATGAGTAAATGAATTAAATTAAGTTTGTTACAAGATCTACGAAGGAGAAAATTCAATGTAAAGATCTAAGGCAAAGATCAAGCGGTTAAACAGAAAAGTGAAAGTTCCAAGAAAAGTTACAAGTTCCGAGGTAAAAGTGACATGGTTTACCAAGTTGCTAAATATGAAGAAGATGATCAAACAAATGAGCGCAAAGGAAGGAGAATCAAATTAAGGAGATTAAGAGGCAAAAGTATGTCTATATAAGGAACGAGAATTACGCTCAGTGTAAGGCTATTGGTGAATTGAACAAAGAAAGAAAGAAGTTGAAGAACAACATTTACCGAGCAGAATAGAGAAAGATAGATTGAAGAATCTACAATGTGAGAAAGAGATCAATGGAGTATGTGATGCCAATATTCAATTAAGCATAAAGGATCTGATCGAAGCATAGTGAGTTGCTAATTTTTACAGATCAAAGTTTACTGTTTCGTATTAATATTTGTAACAGAGAAATCTCTTAACCAAGTGGTTTTAACCGTCCTATTTGTAAAACCTTGACTTAGGAGACATTCCAAAAGAGTATTTGAAGACCTCTAACAAGGCCACTTCTAACAGGGTGAAGATCTTAACAGATCTGAGGTAAATCCCCTAACAGGGTGACATTTAGCAAATGTGTTTGTAATCTTTAACAGGATAAGTTCTTAACCAAGCATACTTCAAAGGGGTACATTTTTATTGCGAGCTATAATTCCCATAGAGGTTTTCCCCAAATTGGGTTTCCTCATTAAATTCAATGTCTATGAGTTAAATTTGGTATCAACTAAGTTATATCATGTGTTAATGAGTTAATCTAATGTTGCTAAGTTTGAATGCTTGATTGCCGCTTATGTTATTTGGTGAATTGGTTATTTACTGTATTCAGTACTTATCGAGTGAATCAGTGAGTTCAGTTTTAAGAGTTTAATTTTGATTTGTCTGATTCACCCCTCCCTCTCAGTGGGACCAACACTTGTCGCTTCAGTGACAATACTAAACATCCACACAATAAACTCCTTTTTCACAAAACCTAACTCCCTTTTCTACGTCAGGACTTTAATAAGCTATATTATTGACACAAGTAATACATGTTATCATTTATTGATCCAACTCTCAACTCAAAACAAATAATGTCTCTCGGCCATGAACACATACACTCCTTTTCAACTTCTCTAGTAAGAATTCAATCAAGATCTATATTAACATCATCAACCAACCCCTACATGATTCACCTTGTAGCTATAAAATACTAACATTGTCATGAATGCGCTGACTATCTCTATTAGCATCTAACTCTCCCTTTGACAATGCACTTGACCTAGTTGGCATCAATGCCAACAACAACTCTCTTAATTTTCCAATCATGCAAATAATACCCCCCTTTGGCATTGTATTCCCTCGAGATCTGTGGTTCAGAAGTTTACTAGTGTTCCCTTAAGCTTTGCAGTTTGAAAATTTGTTATTCTTGGTGATGTGAGCATGTATGTTGAACATTCAGTATATTGGAAAACAAGTACATTGTATGTTGAACCTTCAAGATAGTGGAAGACGTGAATGTTTCATGTATGGTCTCTGAAAAATGGAAGACGGGTATGTTTCTTGTATGGTCTCAGAATAGTGGAAGGCAAGTATGTATCATGTGATCATGGATAGATGGTGTTCTACAATGCTAATGTATTATACTTTTCTATCTAGAAGTCTTCTTGGTCTAGATGTCTATTGTTCTTTTGCAATGACATTGTGTTGCATTATAGTTAGCAATTTTATAGTTGCAAATATTTGTCTTTCTAGAGTCGTTCTCTTTCAAAAATTGGGGTTGAAGTTGTGTTGCTACTTGTTCAGATGATTTCAAGTGTTGGTCTTGGTTGTGGTGTCCTCTGGTGATCAGGAGTGTGTTCCTGGTGTTCCAAAGACTACGTCATCTTGTGTTGTCATTCTTTCAAGTTGTTGTTCTGATCAAGAAATATGTCGTGCCAACTTCTAACATGAAATATCTAACATGGCTTTTGATTTGACATGTTGAAATTACTTCTGATGTGGCATATAGACCTCTCTATAACGTGTGGAGGTCTAGTTACAACTAGAAAATTGACATTTTTCTTCTACATGTTTGATTTATCTTTGGTTGTTGTACCACTTATTATGGATATGACATTGGTACATGTGTAGCGTGTTCTTGGTCCATCTTTCTCTTGGGATGGAACATGTTTTCATTCTTTGATCTGGGTGTTATATTTATTGGTTGTATAAATATCATATTTAGGTGTGGGCCATATACTAAATACTTATATCTTATTTAGACTGGTTCATTCTATATGGGACCTACGTATTTAATAATTATCACTTATCCATTTGGGTCCTCAGTTCAAATACTTTTGACATTAGTCCTATTTGAATTTTGTTAATGCCCTGGTTGACATGGAACTCATTTGTAATATCTTTTGGTTTGGTCGACCTTGTTATAAGCTTCAAAGATCTATTTTGTACATAAGGACTGTTGATGCCTTGGAAAAATGTAAGTGTATGAACAAAAGCAAGTGAAGGGTGTGAACTAGTTCAACAATCAATAGAGCAAAGTTGAGTGATAGTGGTAGAGAAGAAAAGGTAGCAATAGTTTGTTGCCGGTGTGGATAGTGTTATGTTTATCAGCTGCATTATAAGGAGAATATACTTATATCTACTTTAAAGAAGAAAAATTACCTTGAGATAGTGACTCTTGAGTACTTGAGTTTGTTATTGTATCTTGCTACTTTAGCAATGAGCCTCTATATGCAAGTCCAGAGCAGTGAGCTCCTAATATTTTGTAATAATATTATATACTTAAGTGAATTATCTTCGTGGGCAAGTTCTCACCATGTTTTTAACCAGTTTGTGTTTTCCATGTATAAATCTTGGTGTCCTTGCATTGCTAGTTATGTTCTTTACTTGCACATTGTTATTTAAGGAGGTTACTGAAGTTAGTTGTTGAATATTTGTTTTATACTAATTCAACCCCCCGTCTCAGCATCTAAAGTGTGTTTATCAATTGGTATTAGAGAAAATTTCCTCTAGAAGAAGCTTAACCACTTGATGTAGATCCGAGATGGTGCAAAATTTACACTTTCTGGCATTAGTAATTGATGGCACAAATTTCCCATATTGGAAGGACAAGATGGAAGAATGTCTCAAAACATTACATAATGCATTTGGGAGGTAATTCACTTTGGTTTATATCCTCCTTTTGGAAGACCTCTGACTACTGAAGAAGAAAAATAAAAGGAATCAAATGTAAAAGCAAGGACAATCATTTTCAGTAGTTTATGCGACACAACTTTTGGAAAAGTGAAAGGCTTGAAAGGTGCAAACTAAATCTGGGATAAGTTGGTACTGGTGTATGAAGGAGATTCAAAGACAAAGAAAGCAAGATTGATGAATCTTGAGCAGAAGAAAAATAGAAATGAGAGTGTTGAGAGCTACATCTACAGAGTTTTGAAGTCACTGATGGAATCAGAGTTGTCAGTGGACATCTAGAAAATATTGATGTTATTATCAAGATTCTATTAACCCTACTGAAGGAGTTCATGTTGGTGGCATTTTCAATAAGGGGGAGCAATGATTCAAGCCAATATTCCATTGATAAACTCATTCGGTCACTTTTTACATTTGAGCTTGCAGAAGTTGAAAGAGAAAAGAGAGACTGCTTTCATAGCTGTTGAAATGTCGACCAGAGACATGCAATATATCAAAGGATGTTGAAGCATACCTTTCAAGAAGATTCAAGCGAGGTATTATTAGATAAAAAGGTAAGTTACCTATTAAATGTTTCAATTGTGAAGAATAAAGCATTTTGCTAATGATTGCAAGTATAAGGATTATCATACTGATTCAGAAAATGAAGCTAAAAAAGGCAGTCAAAATAAAGGAGACTTCAGAAAGAAGTTTAATTTCAAAAGTAGAGGTAAAAAGATCTTATGTTCTATGAAAGAATATTTTTCTTAAGACGAAGATACTAATGAAACAATTAAGGAATCTTTATTTTTAGTAGTACACACTATTTTGTATGCTAAAGGTGTTACAGATGCATGGATTATAGATTCCAAATGTTCAAATCATATGACAAAAGATAAATAAGATTTATCAAGTTTGAAGATTATGATGGTGGAGCAATTAGATTTGTTGGAGAAGGAAGTGCTTAAATCAAAGGCATAGGAACCATTTAAATTGATGGTAGGATTATAAATGATGATGTTTAATATGTTGAAGGTTTGAAACATAATTTGTTAAGTGTTAGTCAAATGTGAAAAAAGTTAAGTTCAAAAGTGATGGTTGTACTACTGGAAAGAAACTAACTGGAAAAAAGGGTTGTTGAAGGTTTCAAGACTACTAACTTAATATCTATTATATTGAAGACAAGTGTGAAAATCTATGTTTTAAAACTTAATATAATGTTAGATAGGGAGATTATATAGAAATGGAACTTAATCAAGATAAAGTAGGATATGTTTTGTCAAAGGACAATGAAGAAAGAAAGGTTGAATCAGAAGATCCAATAGAGGCTGAATGGATTATGGTAGAACAAAAGTAAGAAGCAATACATAAGGAGATGTTAGAACATAACCAAATAGTGGAACAAAAGTAGAGAAAAGACAAAAATGATGTTGACTGGATCATAGTATACCACAAGCATGAGGAAGAAAATAAGAACACGGTTGACCAAAAGCATGAGAAAGACAATAGGAAACAATAGGAAGATAAAAATAATATGGTAAATTAGAAGGAGATGAGAGAAGATAAAAGAGTACAAAAGACCATATGTGGGATGAAAATAAATAAAACATGGTGAATTAGAGGCAACTGAAAGATAATAAATCAGAACACCAGAAGCAGAAAAAGAACAAGAAGAATCCAATAAAAATAAAGAACAAAAAAAGGATGAAGAATCAGAGATCTCCTTCTATTATTTATAGGTACTCTTCCTTTGGTGGTATCTATTTTTATTAATGAGTGTAGGATAGAGAGTTATTGATTGTAGATTTTTTACTAGGAACTTAGTTTTCAATGGAATATGTTATCATTGCAATAAGTTAGGACATAAGGCAGTTCAGTGTAGAAGTAAAATAAATTGCAATAGAATGAATGGGAACCAAGTTGTAAAGAAATTCAATGTATAGTGTTATGGTTTCAATGGATATGAACAAAAAAAAATGGAATGTAGTATAAATTATTGGAAATGAGTTGAGTAACTGAGAGGGGGGGGGGGGTAAATCAGTTACCACAAAAACAAATCCAAGTCCCTTAGATGTCTTAATCAAACTTATCACTTTGCTCGGTTAATAAAAGATATTTTGTTGTTACTCAGTTAACAAAGCAATCTTAAGATATTAAATATGATTAAAGTACATAAACATAAAGCATAAAGTAGATAATAGGTACACAGATGACACCAAGATTTAACATGGAAACCCAATTTGGGAAAACCACCAATTTCAACTAGTTACTATTTTTCACTCTTCTGAAGTGATCCCTGTTAGGAGCCAACCCTGTTAAAGGTTACAAAACACACTGTTAGGTGTGACCTTGTTAGTGGATTTAATCACCTTGTTAAGAGTGGCCTTGTTAGAGGTCTTCAAACACTTCAATGTAGAAATGCCACCTTATGAGAGGATTTATGGAAGACTGTTAAGTCTACTCTGTTTAAGAGATTTGGATCACTACTACATTTGTTAGAGAGTAACAATGAGTTGACCTGATTGAAGAAGCAACTGACTTTGTAGATTCAGATATTTGTTTTGGCTTTAACTAGATCCTTGCTGATCAAATATTCTTTTGCATCTCGGTCTAGATATTTTGTCCTTAACCAGAACTCCTTCTTACTTCGCCTTCACTCTTCATATAAAAAAATACACATCATATTCAATCCAAACTTGACCTTGTATATATATGATAGGCCTTGTCAAGTCGGCTTGAATACCCTTCCAAATAAACAATAAAACTCAAATATGTCAGTTGTTATTAACCAATTAAACATAAAGTGTAAACTGTTGTAAGTCGGCTAACACTAAATGCATAACTCAGTTAACATTGTAATCCTTCCATGCCTACCCATTACTCGACTGAAACTAAACTTATTGTATTGCTTGAGTGAACTCAATTAATACAAAACTTCCTTCATTAACCAAATGAGCTCGGTTAAGATTAGACATTTGTGTAACATCAATGACAATACACAATTGAATAAGTGACTTCAATAATCTCCCTCTTTGGCATTGATTTCACACAGCAGTGCTGGAATTGGTTATTGCAATGTCTTGGATGGAAATCCGCCTTTCATATGGATCTCTTGAGTTCACTTAAATCTTGGCCAGCTTTATATAAAGATAATCTCTACAGAGATATATGGATTGTAGCCCCTTCCATTTTAGTTTGGGAAGTCTGGAAAGAATGTAACAGAAGAATCTTTACCGGGAAAAAACTAGAATGGAGTTCACTCATTAATAAAATAGAAATATCAATCACAGAGATAATTAATACCTCCCTGAGGGACCAAGTCTGCTATGAGGAATCATTCAAAAGTTGGGACAACAAAATTAGATTGAAATGGCCTAATTTG